>JARHVA010000929.1:1875000-2475000 GCA_037957365.1 Torreya grandis
TTTGATTGCTTATTTACATGATTCCATCATTTTAAAAAAAATTTAAATCCTTTGCTTACTTGTGCCATGTTATTTGAGACCATGAAATGAAACTTATCTCATTGAACAAACTTAAGTATGTAGTGAACACACCGACCACATCCAAATCCAATATCAAGTTTACAATCAAACCAAATTATAAGGTAAAACATCTTGAGCCTAAAAAGGAAACAACCACCATGGTTAATGTAGTTTCACAACAACTTAATTGACTTATCTTATCCAATGCACCAAAGATAAAATTTATATGCTTATCTCAATCTCCCACTTCATTACTCCCATGGCTAGTAGTGTGTCATCTTATATCTCTCCCTCATCCTATGTAGGTTTATATGAGTTAGACTCTACCCAATTGATATGATGCAAATGATTATTGTGACTATCACCGAGGCCATAGGCATTATATGAATAGATGTTTTATCTTCCATCATAAGATTCAAGACATCATTTATGACCAAAAGATTATATTTGATGATCCTCTAAATAATTAGGTTTACAACCTGGTGATCATAAAAAATAGAATATATTTAATAACCCTTTGTAAGAAAATTCTAAAAAGGATGCAAAAGTGTAAATGGTATATAAATCACATCCTCCTCCATCACACTATGAGAACCCACTAGATGGGACTATTGGTACCTATACTCGGCATAAACCTCATATGGTTTAAAGACCTTATATTACTTTTGATCACAATGATATTAAGGATGATGACTCTGATATTCATTGTTTATTAATTTGAGTATACCTTGATCACCAAAATCTACATAATATTATGATTGATAATGGTGCAATCAAAAACATTTACACCATAATATTACTTATACACTTGGGTTATACTCATCATGATTTAAACCCTTCTACTAGATCATTTAGATTATTCGATGGGAACTCATAGTAGGTGATTGGTGAGATTGACTTGCCTTTATAGGTGGGTCATGCACATGTGGTTAATACCTTTTCAATTATACCTTCCATGGGTGGCTTTGATATGTTATTGGGACACCCTTGGATACATACCCTTCAAGCAGTACCTTCTATAATGCATGGATGTGTTAAATACATTCATGCTAATTAGGTAATTATAGTTTTTGGAGTTCTATATGAGTATTTTCTTGAGAAATATAAAATTATACCTATATAGTTAATTATCAAGCCTACTAATGTTAATCCACCTCAAAATGGTAAGCAATAGGCAATTCTCTTTACTAGGTAAATAGTACTTGACAGACCATTACATCATAGATATCTAGTGGGTTCCACAGAATCCTCATCTACTACACACCACATTCAGATATCTAGAGCACCTACACATGTTCCTATTACTAATGTTTTAAAGAATCCATATAACACTCAATGATTGATTCTAAAAAACCCTACTTCTATCACTCCTACTATTTATTCATGACCACAGAGTCCCATTATACATATGTAGAGCTTTGTAGATGTTATAGTGATAGATATTTCACCTATATATGCTCCTCAATAGCATCACTAGTTTATTACACCAAGTTTGTAGTTAGGAGTTGACTATGAGCATCCTTTAGATGTGATCATAGTATAGTCTCTTCACAAATACCAAAAAAAATCTAAAATCTAAATATATTTTTGGCATATACATATTTTATTGACTCCTTAGAATCTATGTGTTAATTCCATGTTGATGGATAGAATATAAATTACTTATACATACATGTGTTTCATGTTCCTATTTAAGTGTGATATAAGTATACACAGATAAATGATTTATGCACTTTTGGATGTTGGGCTTTCTTTCTATAAATGCCATCAGGATGTTGGGGGAATCCACCTCTATGATCATAATACATCCAAGTTACATCATTATATAGTCACTTTATATTATCATGTTTGATCTTATATATGTATTTACACATGCCTTTATACATGCTTATATCTTTTATAGTGTACTTAATATGCTATGTACTTGACATTTTTTGCTTTCTATTATCTTGTTTGTTGAGCATTAGAATATGTTCCAGTGTCTATGTCCCCCATGCCTTTATTTACCTATTTGATATTTGAATATGTCATTTATTGTTGTATGAAAATTTGAATATGTCAATATTTATTTTATGGACATTTGAGTAAGGTATGTCTATTCGATTATCTGGTATTTTGAACACCCCCCTTGTTTGTAGTCTCCTTGGACCATTGTCTTCTGATTTGCTTTAGAGTGCCCTTATGTGTGTTCTTGATTTATTATTGAGGTTGTATTGTTACTATCTAGATGTTACCATGATATTCATCATGCATATTAGGCCTTAATATGATCACATTCTATCCACTTCAATGATACATTTACCTACACATGTTTTCTTATATGTTACATGGTTCATTCATAGTTATATGGATATCTTATCCTTCAAGGTGAGGTAATTACTAGTTTATATCTTCCCTCACCTCAAGGGGGGCATGTTATATAGGCATGGATTCCACACATTCATAGTTTAAAAATCATTAGGGGAATGTCATATAAGCATGGATTTCACATGTTTACAGTCTCAGATTCACTAAGGGCATGTTTTGGAAACATTTTCTCCACACTTAGTATTCCACATCTACAAATTATAGGGGGCATGTTTTGAAAACATGTCCTCCACATTATCACCTATATCAGTTTTTAATTTTAGATTATAGTGGGGGCATGCTTGGGAAGCATGTCATCCACACACAATTTTAAATTGGCCAATTTGATTAGTGACATGATTAAAATACACATTTGTGGTAGAATTCTATACATTGGTACCATTGTTACACACATTTTCAACATAAGACATATCTAAGGTGTATATGTTATGTGATGTGTGCCTAATATTGAAAAATCAAATCAGTTTCAAATTCCAAACACTTTCAGGGACTATCACCACCCACCAAGTTGGAATTTGATGGACTATATTGAGTTAATCTACTACAATAGTTGGTTTGATTTTTCATATGGTTAAGGTGATTAAATCACTCAATATTCTTGATTTTTTAGGTTTTAATTGATTGTATCATCCAACCTCACCATTTTTATAGTGTGAGTTGACTTGGTTCACTCACACTCACTAGGTTATAAGTATGATTGGTTTGTATGGATGAGCTAGTCTCAATTACTAGGAGGCAGTCCACTATTTCTCAAGGATTAGGGGCATGGTCCTTCATCTATCTTTCTTTATCTCCTTATATATATATTCACTTTCTAGATTTATATTTATCTTACTCTCAATTTTAGTGATTCATATTGATACATATTTCAAATGAAATTTTCAAAAGTCAAGATAGTTGCATCGATACACAAGTTTACTCATAAAACCTTGCTCTTTTTCAATTTCAACCATTTCAATACTTTTAATTTCAAATTATATACATCGATTATATATATATAACATGCCCTTTATTGTAGGTTAGTGTTGTCAATTAGACTCACACCCTTGTGAAGGTAGTTTTAGACCTTCACAATCTGTTGAAACATGGAAACAATCTTAGGTTGTGGGTGGCCTAATCAATGGATTGAATCTCTAGATTCTAAGGGATAGCTCCCTTTGGTGTATCTCTTAAGATCCATAGTCTATGCTATAAATTGTCAAGGAAAAGGGAAGAGGGAAAAGATAAGAAAGAAAAATTAAGGGAAATCCTATCTAATGATGGTGATACATCAAAAATATGACCTCCGTCTACTTGAGATGCACTAAGAAGATGAATAAGGTCATGAATATAATTATGATACTCAAATGACAAATTTTGAGCATCAGTATTTTTCATAGAGGCTTGAGCTTGTTGCATGATTTAAGGCAATTGTTCGAAAGGTCTATAAAAGACACTAGAGAGAGCTTGTGCTTTTCGTATGAATCAAGATGATAGAGCATGCTACATGACTTGAAAGGATGATCTTAGCACCTAAAAATAGGTATAATGGAAAGGATAAGATGAGAATAATCCATAGATATCACCTTCATCTCCCAATAGACCACAAAAATACACTAAAACACAAGTTGTTGACGAGTTATGAATTATGTCTTATTCATCAAAAGAGGTAAAATACAGATGTTATTTAAGCATGGCCTGGCCAAAACATGGGTTCAAGGATTTATTATCTCTTTTTTTTACTATTTTGGATTTAAAATCAATCCTTTAAAATGGCTCAAAAGCTTGTATATATAGAAGAAAAGACAAAATAAAGAAAAGGAATCGCATGTTAGAGTTAAGAATTGAGAGAAGAAGTCATCAATGACTATGGATCACTCATTTTTTTCAAGATATTTTGTATTGAAAGCATGAAATTACTTTGATCATGAGATCAGACATTCAAAATCACTACAAATCTCCTCAAGCCCCTCATGCATTCAAGTCTCCCTTTTGGAACTGAGAGAGTCATGCTTGAACGTAGCTACATGTCTTTATTTTTTGCATGTTCGTGCTCCACCTAGATGCATCTAATCAAGATTAGGTCACTTTGCATGTTATACATGTAGGCTATAGACCATGTTGATCTGCTTGAGCTAATTCCTTCACCTTTTATTTTCTTTTAGGCTCATTATGTTCAGACTTTTTTGTCCCTTAGACACTTTCTCAAACTTATTTCCTTGGATTTGTATTGGGTAACATCTTTACCCTTTTTTGCTTTGGCCAATTACTTTGGGATTTTTATTTAGGCTCATTTTCAAGTCTTCTTCCTTATTCAATTTTCTCTTGGACACTTTCCAAATGTATTTTCCCATGGACACCTTTCATTTAGGGCATTTCATTGTGTTTGGATTTTTTGCCTTCATGCTTTTGTTTCTATATGTATTCCTTTGAGCTATTGTTTAGGCTCTTCTTTTTGGACTTTTCTCCTACAGGAATTTTTTTGGACTATTTCTTAATGGCCTTTTGTTTTCCTCTTTTTTCATGGACTTATTTTCTCTAGAAGGAATTCCTTCAGCATTTTGAAAATGGACTTTTCCTTCAGATAAATTATCTGTGGCTTATTTCCTTAGACCTTTTTACTCACAACTAACTCAGACTTCTTTTAAGTGCCTTTCAAAAATTTATAGGTGCCCCTCAACATTTGGAAAAGTGGACCTTCAGATTTTGAAATGAAACTTTTGGAATTGTGAAATAATTCCTTTTGGCTTTATCTCAAAAAAAGTTCCTTCAGACTTCTTGAAAAGGACCTTCAGCCTTTTCGCCTTGGGCACTTTCTAAAAAAAAAGTAACTTTGGACTTCTTGTTAAGTGATTTTTTTTCCACTAGAAATTCCCTTTTTGAAAGGAAGGAATCCTTCAGATTTTTTGAAATGCACTATTCAAAATTGTGAAAATGCCCTTCGGGTTTCTTGAAGATGGACCTTCTTGAAAGGAAAGAACCCTTCAAACTTCCTGAAAATGACCTTAGGCATTTTTTGAAATGACGCCTTTTGCCAAGAAGTTCCCTTTGTATTTTTTGTAATTAACCCTTTGGAATTATGAAAAATTCCTTTCAACTTTTTGAAATGACCCTATGAGTTTTTGTTTTCCTCAAACTTTTTATAAAGTGTTATTTCCTGAAAGAATTCCTTGGACTTTTTGGTGTTCCTTGATCAACCTTTGCTCTTTGAGATGACACTAGAATGGAAGTGGGGGTGAGGATGGTATGAATGAATGGAGATGAAAATATGATGAAAGGGAATGAATGGAGATGGAGGAGAGATGAAAACACAGTACAAAAGGGAAGAATAGGAGAGTGAGGTGGGGCTGATGAGGTGGAGCTTGTCAAAGCCAAGTTAAGGGAATGCATGAAAATAAATATTTATCATAATCACACCATCATAAGTTGGAGATTCTTATAAGAGTGAAGGAGACTAAATTTGAGTCATGGTTGTCTCAAAAAACCTCAAAATATGAAAAAATTCCTAAAGAAATGCTAAACTAGCTCAATTGAGACACTAGAAAGCATGGAGACAAGTTTATTTGCATGATTTTTTGGAAAATATCTGATGAATATGCTTGAAAACCATGAAAAAATAATAAAATTCCTCTAAACACCAAAAAATTCAAAGCCTAAAGCTAAAATCTTCTCCTTGGACTGTACAATCCTCCTTTGCAAGCTTACTAATTGTAGATTTGGAATGGCTAAGTTTGTATCCTCTGTTTGACCTTAAAATGGATGAATGACACCTAAAGGAGACCATGGAATGGTATTAAAATTCTTATATATTCTGAAACAACTTGAATTCCCAAAACTCTACACAGGTGAAGATAAATTAAAGAAAAACAACTATCTTTCTAGTTATTAGGCAACATAGTTTTCCCTAACTTTAATTGGATGGTTCTTGAGCCTAAATAATCCAATTGATATACCATTTAAACCATTTATAATCCCTTTTAATCTAGTTTATTCACACTAAATTTGAGATCTTTACCTTCCTCCAGAAGATTTTACCAGTAGGAAACCTATAGGCATGTCACCCTATGCCAATAATCAAGAAAGCAAAAAGAAGCTAGTTTAGGGCTTGAATGTCCATGAAACACCATGAAACTACTATGTAATCCTGAATATGTCCTATAAAATATCTCCCCTTCCCTATATTTTATGGATTCCATACGGATTCTATACTTCTCTTGCAAAATAGGTGAAAAAGAGTCCTTTTGCCCCTATAAAAGCTAATTTCTCCCTCTCCACCACTTGGAATAGAATGTTGGAGAAGCATTTCATGTCTTCCATATATATTTTCATATTTTTTACCTTTTAAATGGATTTTTTGGTTTTTTAACATACCAAATGAACTTTTTTTAAATTGAAACTTAGGAATTATGATATTTTCACATTTTTGAACATAATTAAAGCACTTTTGGCATGATTTAATGATTCTTGATATCATTTTTGACACTTTTTACCCCATTTTTTGACATTTTTGGCCAAAATTTACACTTTTAGGACCATAAATGACCAATTTTACTAGTTGTAATGAGAAATTGGTTGTTTTGAGGAAATTTTCAGATAATAGGGGTAGTAATTTGGCCTTGATAGGCCAAATTACTAATAGTTAGTTTCCGAAAAATAACACAAGTTAGATTCAAGTAAATACAAGGTGTGTTATACACACCCAGGTATGCATTCCTTTCTTTTAAACTAACAATTTCATTACTAGATTAAATGGGGAGTGTAGATGATATTTATGAACTATATAGAACTTAAGTATTGTACACTTTGAAAAACTTAGACCTTGGTTGTTCCCTCAGTTATATACCTTCCTACTTTATCAAGTCTTACATCTACTCTCTCTTGTGACCCTTGGCCTATTTTTTAGTCCAACCAGTCTTATATTTATAACCTAGGCTTTCTATCTTGTTCAAAATTCTAAAAATCTACTTATCTTATGCCTCTATAGTTTTTGATCATGTACCTATTTTCTTGTTCCTTGGACACTTTCATCCCAGGTAGACACCTACATCATCATAGGTGTCATGCTCTAACACAAGTGTATATTACCCTAAATTCATCTAATTTTCAAATGAAACATAACCTAATGGTTAGACTAAGTGTTATTATACAAGATATTATCCAAAAGTATTGGTATAAATATAATATGACCCTCATTCATTCCTCACCTAACACAAACCAAGGCAACTTATCAAAAGCATTATATTAAGAATTCAAGTGAATAAAACTTCCTTATTTTATCCAATTTTCATATCAATCATAGGGATAACACATCTATAGTCTAAAGTAATTAAGGATCATCCCAAGATCTATATTTTCCAACTAGGTCACTAATGTACTTGCTTATCACATATTTCATGATTTACACTCAAACTAACACATAGGGGAGAACTACATAAGTCTGAGGGCCTCTTCAGAGTATTAGATATGTAGGTGGTGCTCATTAAGAGAGGGTGATTTTGGGTAACTTGACACTATGTGCCCATTAACCCATTTTTCCCATAGCCACCTTGAATATGAAGAACTAAGGCTTTATCATTTGACAAGGAGTGATATTCCATGACCCAAATCTAAATACACTAGAGTGAAGATAATGAACCTAGAATCATCCAAGTGGTTGCATCTTATTTCAAAAATTATTTTATATTGGACACTTACATCTAATCTAGACACTAGCATCAACTTAATCATCCTAGGTTGACACAAGTTTTTGTGGTTATATATATAATCTAGAATTTGATGACTGTTACAGAATATTCTTCTAGTTTGATTCTTCCCTGTTCCAGATCTAAATTTTTAATAGAATCACAACTGGTAAGTATCTTATTTTTATTATCATTATAATATTTAGCATAGTTGTACTCTCCATTTTTAACATATCTTAGCATAACAAATTCAGTATGTGTTCTATCTAAGTTTTGTAATTAATTAACCTACTATAGATTTTTTTATCACCCTTGTGCTTATTCATTTATATATTCTTAACCTTATCTACCCATAGAGGGATCTAGATCCAATTTAGGGTTAAACATCTTCCAAATGCTAAAGCATCTAATCTCAAATCTTTGAATGGTGATAGATACCATCCCTCTAATTAGGCCCATGCTTTTGATAAGTTTTTTTAATTTGTGTTAGGTGAGAAATGAATGAGGGTTGATCTTATATATATACCAATCCATTTAGATAATATCTGACATAATAGCACTTAGGCTAACCATTAGGATACATTTAATTTTAAAATTATATGACTTTATGGCACTTGACACTTGTATTAGAGTAGGACACTTGTATCAATGTAGGTATTTACCTAGGATGCAAGTGTATAGGGACCAATAAAATAGGTACATGCTCAAAAACTTGCATAGGCATAATATAAGCAAGTTTTTAGAATTTTAGGCAAAATAGAAGACCTAAGTCATCAATATAATACTAGTTTGACTAAGATATAGTCCAAAGGGCACAAGAGAGATAAGATGATGTAATCAATAAAGTTTGATGCAAGTGTCTTTAGCTATAGAGGCACTTAATCCATAATTTGGTGGTTGTTCCATAATATTCTTCTAGTTTTCTTCTTGCTTGTTCTAGATCTAGATCTTTATTATTTTCATTATCATTGTAATATCTAGTATATTTGTAATTTTCATTTTAGCATATTTCAACATAGTAAATTTAGTGTATGTTTTATTTGATTTTTGTAATGAATTGGCCTACTAAAAATCTATTTATCACCCTTGTTCTTATTCATTTCTATATTATTAACTCTATCTACCCATGGTAGGATCCACATCCAATTTAGGGTTAAACATTTGATACCTATATGCATCATAAACCTCCTATGGTTCAGAGATTATTTATTACTTTCAATGATAGTGAGATTAAGGATGATGACTCTGATATTCATTCTTTATTAATTTGAGCATACCTTGATCACCAATGTCTATGCAATGTTATGATTGATAATGGTGAAAGTGAAAATGTTTACATCATGACATTACTTATGCACTTGGGTTATACTCATCATGATTTACAATCTTCTACCAAATCAGTTAGAGCATTCAATGATACCTCACATTAGCGTCTTGGTGATATTAACTAACCTTTATAGGTGGGTCTTGCATATGTGGTTTACTACCTTTTCATTTATACCTTCCATGAGTGTCTTTGATATGTTATTTGGATGGCCTTAGATACATACCCTTTGATTAGTACTTTTTACAGTGAATAAGTGTGTTAAATACAATCATGCCAATTAGGTAATTATTATTTCTAGATTTCCATATGAGCATCCTCTTAAACAAGATAAATTTATACCCAGATAATTAATTATCAATCCTACTAAAGCTAATCCACCATAAAAGGGTAAGTAACAAGCAATCCCATTTACTATGTAACCAACATTTGAGAGACCATTACATCAAATATCTATAGTGGGTTCCATGAAACCCTCATGTAATACACACCACATTTAGATATCTAGAGCACCTACACATGTTCCTATTATTTTTGTTCCAAAGAAACCATAAAACACTCAATGATGGGTTCTATGAACCCCTACTCATATTACTCCTACTATTTATTCATGACCATAGAGTCCCATTATACATATGTAGATATTCACAAATACTATAGTGATAAATATTTCACCTATACATGCTCCTTGATAATGTCACAAGTTAGTTACACCAGGTTCATAGTGGGGAGATATATATGAGCATCCTTTATATGCAATTGTAGGATAATCTCTTCACATATTCCAAATATATAACAAACAAATCAAAAAATATTTTTGGCATCTACATATTCTATTATCCCCTTCAAATATATGTGTTATTTTCATGTTGATGGATAACATATCAGTTACTTCTACATACACGTGGTTCACGCTCCTATTTGAGTGTGATATATGCATACATAGATACATGATTTGTGCACTTTTGGATGTTAGGTTGTCCCTCTAATCACATCCCCAAGATGTTAGGAGAATCCACCTCTATGATCATGATACATATAAGTTAGATCATTCTATGGTCACTTTACATTATTATGATTGAGCTTATATATCTACTTACACATGCCTTTATCCATGCTTATATCTTTTTTAGTGTACTTGATATGTTATATAATTGCCATTTTTTGTTAACACATTTGATTCATTGTATACTATGATATGTTTATGTTGGTTTCTTGTGTTTTCATTTATGCACTTCCTTAAGTGTCCTTCCTTTCTATTATCTTGTTTATAGAGTATTTGAATATGTCATTGCTTAAGTATGGACATTTGATTATTGTATGGACATTTGAATATGTCATTGCTTATAGTATGGACATTTGAATATGTCATTCTTGACTTTGTAGACATTTTGACTAAGTCATGACCATTCGATTATGTGACATTTGTACATGTCCCTTATTTACAATCTCCTTGGACCATTATCTTTTGAGTTAATTTTGAGTGCTCTTATGTGTGTGCTTGGTTGCTTGTTGAGTTTGTATTTTTACTATCTATATGTTTCCATGATTTTTACCATGCATCTTAGGCCTTGATGTGATCACACTCTATGAATTTTAATGATACAATTACCTAGGCATGTAATATTATATGCCACATGGTTCATTCATAGTTATATGGTTATCTTATCCTTTTGAGGTGAGATAACTACCATTTTATATCTTCCCTTACCTCAAATGGGGGGCATGTCATAAAGGCATGGTTTCCACAAATTCATAGTTTTAGATTCAATGGGGGAATGTCATATAGACATGGATTCTACTTGTTCATAGTCTCATATTCATTGGAGGCATGCTTTGGAAGTATGTTATCCACACTTACTTAATATTCATCATCTCTAGATTATAGTGGGGTCATGTTTTGTAAACATGCTCTCCATATTCAAACTTATATCAGTTTTTAGTTTCATATTAAAACTTATATCAGTTTTTAGTTTCATATTATAGTGGAGGAATGCTTTATAATCATGTTATCTACACTTACACAATTTGAAATTGGCCAAATTATATGATTTAGATACACATTTATGGTAGCATTCTATACATTGGTACCATTATTATACATAATTTTAGTATGAGGCATATATAAGGTGCATATTCTATGAAATGTGTGCCTAATATTTCAAAATCAAACATTTTTATGGACTATCACCACCTACCAAGTTGGACTTTTACATATTATATTGGGTTAATAAACTGTAATAGTTGGTTCACTTTTTGGTATGATTGAGATGATTAAATCACTCAATCTTTCAGAGTTTTTAGGTTGGACTTGATTTTATCATTCAACCTCACTAGTTATATAGTGTGAGTTAACTTTATTCACTCACGCTCACCAAGTTATAAGTATGATTGGGTTGCACAGTTGAGCTAGTCTTAACTACCAGGTGGCAATCAACCTTTTCTCTAAGGTTGGGGGCATGGGACTTCCTATCTCTATCTATATCTCCTTATATATATGTACTTTCTAGATTTTTATTTGTCTTAATATCAAATCAAATTTAAAAAAGGAAAGATGGTTACATCAATACACGTGTTTACTCCTAAACCTTTCTCTCTTTCAATTTCAATCCTTTCAATACTTTTAATTTTACATTATATGCATTGATTATATACTATAACATGTTCTTAGTTGTAGGTTAGTCATAAACAAAACACTTAATTTGGACTCAAACAAAGATAAAGTATGTTATACACACTTAGGTACACATTCATTTCATTTTAAACTAGCAATTTCATTACTAGATTAAAGGGGGGAATGTGGATGATATTTATGAACTATATATCACCTCAATATTATACACTTGGAAAAACTTAGACCTTAGTTGTTCCTCTTAGTTTTAAACCTTTCCTACTTCTAAAAGTCTCGTATATACTCTCTTATGCCCTTGGCCTATCTCTTAGTTCTACTAGTCTTATGTTGATGACCTAGGCCTTATATCTTACCCAAAATGCTAAAAAACTACTTATCTTATGCCTCTATAAGTTATGAGCCTGTATCTATTTTCCTACTCCTTGGGCATTTGCATCCAAGGCAGACACCTATGTTGATATAGGTGTCATGTTTTGACATAAGTGTCCAATTCCCTAAAGTCATGTAATTTTAAAATTAAAGGTATCCTAATGGTCGACCTAAGTGTTATTATATGAGAATATTCTTCTGATAGAATTGGTATATATGCATGATCACTCCTCATTTTAAAGTCATCTAGCACAGGCCAAACCAACTTATAAAAAGCATTATATTAAACATTCAAGTGAGCAAAGCTTCTCTATTTTATCCTATTTCCATGCCATTCATAGGCAGAACACATTTATAGGTTTGAAGTACTAAAATAATATCCCAAGATCTTTATTTTTTGAGTTACAAGCTAGGTCATTGTTGCACATGCTTATCTCATATTACATTATTCACACACAAGCCAATACATAAGGGAGAACTACATAAGTTTGAGGCCCTCTTTGAAGTATTGGCTATGTAGGCAGTGCTCATTGATAGTAGGATATTTTGGGTAGCTTGACACTATGTGCCCACTAGCCCATTTTTCCCACAACCACTATGAAGATGAATAATTTTGGTTTTAATCATTTGACAAGGAGTGATAGTCCATGACCCAGATATGAATGCACCAAATTAAAGGTAATGATGAACCTATAAGCATCCAAGTGGTTTTATCTTATTTCATCAGTTATTCCATATTATACACATGTGTTTGATCCATACACTAACATTGATGCAACCATCGAAGGCTGAAGCAAGTGTTTGTAGATATAGAGGCACTTAATCTATAATTTGGTGACTATTCTAGAACATTCTTTCATTCTACATCCTACTTATTCTAGATCCAGATCTATATTAGCATTGATGATCTAGCTAAGTATCTTATTTTCATTATAATTACAATATCTAACATAGATTTACTTTTCATTTTAACATATCTTAGCATAATAAATTTAATATATATTCTATCTCAATTTTGTGATTAATTAATTTGTTATATATCTATTTATCACCCTTGTGTTTATTAATTTATATACTCTTAACCCTATCTACCCATAGTAGGATCCACATCTATTTTAGGGTTAAACACCACTAGATGGATAGGGTGCACCATATCCATAGAGTTGATATTATGTTATGATTATACCATTTTGTATTATATTAAACATTTGAACCATTTACATATAGATCTATATTTTTTTTTATAACTCATTGATGTTGTGTATGTGTGTCATTTCTTTATATCGCATGTGTTATTGTTTGATATATTTTATTATAAAATGTATGATGTATGTTTATTATTTTCAAGTAGATGTGAACAAAATGCATGGTTAAAAATAAAATATTTATTTTTAAAAAGTGTAAATGTAAAACAAAATAGAGAACACATGTAAGAAATGAATGAGATGTAATACATAAATGTGGAAAATTAGAAATAGAATGTAAATCAAAGATATGTGAAAGAAAAAGAAAAATAGGTATCAATGTAATTTAAGTACATAAATAAAGATATATAGAGAAAGAAATATAAGAAAATATAAATGCAAGTTTTAAACAAAGATATGTAAATAAATAAATATAATAAAATATTAATGTAAGTTACAAACAAAGATATGTAGAGAAAGTGAAATATCAATGTAAGGTAAAAACATATTAAAAAATGTAAATAAAATATAATAAAGATGTGAAAATAAAAATTAGTGTAAGAATGATACGCTTAACTTAAAGTTTGTGTTAGTCAATAGTGTGAAAGATTACAGTTATTATTGTGACAAAACCTGGTATGTAGTTTATTATGAGAGAAAATGATATTTTGCGAGGAAGGCCTGGTCTTGTCCAAGGTCCTTAAATTATAACTCACAAAGGGGGAATCAAAATAAAATGGTAATTGGCTATAGGATATTAAATAATTTTTGTGAAGATGGCTTGGTCCTACCCAACGTCTTATATTACAACTCACAAAAGGAGAACCAAAGAGGCATGGTCAACTAAAAAGTGATATTTATCAAGGATGAATATTGGGAATGTTATGATGGGAATGTATCAATATTTAGTAGGCATGAGACATACGAATCAAATGGGAAAGTCCTATGGATTTGTTGGAAAATAAATACATAGATACTTGAAATAATAGACATAAAGCTTTTGGCTAATTAGTGAAGTACTTAGATCATCTCCTGAAGGTGATATATACAATAAAATTAAAATGGGTCTACCTTCCCATGGCATGTTCCTCATTCCCTAGGACCCATTACAGAGCTGTCTGTCTACTATAAAGATTAGGTACTTGCATGAGAAATTAGGTAGCACTATATATTATAATGAGACCTCCTATCCTAGTATACTATATTAGCACACCACAACAAAATTTGGATTTATCATGAGGCCACCTATGGATTTTGATGTTTAACTAGAATATGAGATGTGTTAAAATAAGAATCATATTTTTTGGTTTGATTTTGAATTTTGAGTTTATAATTGCCTTTTGATCATTGTCTTTTGTTTAAAAGATTTGTATTTTAACTTTATATGGCTTTTTCTATTCCTCCTCCTCCATACAAATTCATAAGACCAAACATGAGTGATAGAAGTGATGAACATTAATAAGATTTAGAATTTGGTTACAAGATGCAAATTACTTAGAGAATATGTTAGCTTCTAAATAGTTAGGCTTGCCCACAAGTAAGAATGTGATGTCAAGACTAACCATATGTGTACGCAATATGAAGGGAGATAAAAGGGAAAAATGATTATCTTTAGAGATCTACGTAAGATATTATACAATGATAATATGCTCGGAGGCTAAAAATAAGGTAAAATAGGATAGTGTAGGGTGTGGGTTAAGAACCATGTCACAATAATATCTATTATATGCATACCAATGATTTAACATAAACATTTATGTAAATATAAATCATCTTGTAATAGAGGGTAAAATTAAATAATTGAAAATTAAATAAAAAATTCACATGAAAAAAATTTAAATAATGAAGAAGACATGAGATAAAGATATCATAGTGTGTCCATCAATGTAGAGTGAAAATATCAAATCCAATTCATATATAAGTATGATAAATAATGTGATAAAACATCATGATGTGTTCACAAGTACTGATAGATTTCATGACATACATAATTCATAACATTAGATACATCCCCATGTAAATATAATCTAACTCTGATCAAAGTCTCATCAATCTTCATAAAGAGTCATGAAAATGCTTCCTAACGTATTGTCTCTATGGAGAAAGTGGGTATGCTAGAGTAAAATTGATGTTCATGTGGCATCTCCTAAATGCTTCCTAACGTATTGTCTCTATGGAGAAAGTGGGTATGCTAGAGTAAAATTGATGTTCATGTGGCATCTCCTAGAAGGGGTACTCAATGTGAGGAATTAAATTTGTATTATGAGTGATATCCTTACATCTGTGAGTGAATAGAGGTTGTGGGGAAGGTTGAGTCTTTTTTTATGAATAACTTAGAGTGTGCTGCTAAGTGGGTGATGTCATAGGCCATGGAAAATCATGCAAGTGTTTCTGTAGCACTCTACATATGTATGTATGATGTGTGGTACATTGATGCCAAATATAATTAGTTTATCTATATTTAGGGATATACTTTGTAAGTATCTTTGGAGGAGGTAGGTTATTATTGATAGATTGTACCTTCTCTAGACAAAGTGTATCAATTTATTGCTTAAGCTATCAATAGTGAGTATAAGAGTGTGTACTCATGCCATGAAAATAACAAGTGCATCTAGAAGTAGTTTATGGAGTTTAACAATCTGAAGTGGGAGTATAACCTAAGGCATGTTTTTGGGATAAGAATCACTAATGAGAACATCAATCCTTGGCCTAATGATTAACAACCTTATATAACTCAAAATATGACTCATCTTCCAATTGTGTAGGTAGAATATTAATCTTAGGTGAAGGGAGTATGTATTCACCAATAGGAGGATAAATTAGATTAAAATCAAGCTAGGTTTAGCAACTACAAAAAATGATCTCAAGGTGGGTTGGCATAATGTATCCAACATCTCATGAGGGATCATGATTGAAGGATTAGAGAATCTATCAAACCAAAATGGTACCATCATGTCATGATTAAGAAGTATACTCCGAAGATGTTCAATGGTGACTAAGTGAGAATTAGTTCATGTTTACTTCATCTCAGACATGTGAACATCAAGTGAAGAAGAACTAATGTTAGGTACAGTAGAAAAAGAGGGAACTACATTGATAGAATTAAAATCATGTTGTATAGAAGCATGATATCTAAGTAACTCTACATTTTTATTTTGATTAAATCTATCTAAAAATGGGTCATCTAAAGAGTACCCATCATCATAATTAGAAGTATAAATATCAATAGTGCAAACATCAATAATTTTATTGATCGAAGAATAATAATGAATGAAATGTTTATTATTTGTTAGAGTGACATGAATTTCATCTATTGGTTTTTTATGAGAGTGAGGTTGTAAAGGAGGTAATTGAGTAATTATGTGAGGAGAGAGATAATAAGTTTTTATTTTCAAACTAATCTCATCAGGTTCATCATCTTTAGAATCTAAAAGATTAGGTGGTATATTGCATATTAGTTTAGGGTGACAATTATAACCTCTAGTAGAGGGATAATTAAAGATTAATACCCATGAAAAATAATAATAGGTAAAGGTTCAAAGGTACATTTTTTTCTTGATATTTTTTAAAAATCCAAGGATTGTGTCTCCTATAATATTATAGATAACACCATTATGAATAAATTTGACACATTGGCATGCTGACAAGGCTATCGCTCTCATATGGTGTGTCTAAGGGAGACTAAGTAAAATGTTATATGATAACATAAAATTAAATATCATGACTTTGATTCAAACCTTGATAGGGGAATTATGATAGGAATCCAAACACAACCTAGAGGATGCATTTGTCTTCAATCACAGCCTTAGCATGTACTTCAAGTAGTTTTAAGATTACCTTCAGAATACCAGAGCATTTTAATAAATAAAAGGGAGATAACACAAATATAATAACCTTCATAAATAAGTTCACATTAGACTTTGATATCACCTATTTGACACTAATAAACAATGGAGGATCATCTGCATGAAGTAATATTTCATCACAAATCATTGAAGAGATAGGAAATTTGAGTGCAAGAGAAGTATCTACAATTTTATCAACATGGATAGACATTTATTCACATTGTTGAAGGATACTATCTTTAGACTCAGAAAAAGCAGCTTCTTTCCCTATAAGTGGGAGATGAGGGATGTTCATTTTGAATTAGAGTTACATTAGATGATTATGATAATGAGGATAAGTTCTCAAAAATTTTAGAAAATAAATTTGATATGGGAGATGAGAGATTTTAGTTATAGGATCCCATTTATCATATCCATTTATAATTTTATCATATAAAGGTGCATAATGTTGAAGTAAATCCTTTAAATGGGTAGTAGATGTGTGTTTAAATTGATGTTGATAAGGGTTAATTAATAGGGACTTAAATGATATGGGTTCATCAAGTGGGTATGATTGGGTTGATTTTGATAATGTAGTTGAATCAATTCTAGGTTCTTTTGGAATTTTTGAGTGAGGTAATTTGGCTTGAGAAGAAATGGTTGATAGTTGAGTGCTTTGAGTTGTATCGATAGAAAGTGATTTAGTATCTAAATTTGTCATTTTATTGGACAAATGTGGGTTATTGATGTAGGAATAGTTTATGTTGTTAAATTGGTTAAAGGAATCATTTCTATGTGCCCCAATTCTAAAAAATGAGATGGGTAAGAACTTTGAACAATACAAAAAGTTGGTAAATTATTATAGCTATAAATTGGATAAAGATCAATATAAGATACTACTCTCATCATATTTTTCATAATTATAACATTATCATCATTAGTGATAGAATTTGGATCAACATAAGTTTTGGCATTGTTGGTAGTGGGAGGTTAAGTAGCATTAGCTTGGTGATTAGGAAGAGGATCTTTGTAAATAGATAGATGAGCATTGGCTTGATTAAGGGATTCATGTTTATTTTTGGTGTCATGTACCTTAACTATCATTTCATAAACTTTTTGGCACTCGTGGATGAGAGTTTTGTGATCAAAATTAGGACCAAGAAGATATTCAAGAGCAAAGGTTCTTAGTTGGCGACAAGTTTCATGAGAATGACCCCAACTTGTATGATACCAAAAATAATTATGTAGATCATACATATGTAGGATCAATATCTCATGTTGAGGGTAGGAAGATTCTTTTAAATCTTTATTGAGCAAAGTTGTTAATAAAAATTTACATTGTTCACTTAGGAAAATGTAGAACTAGGATGTGGTAAAGGATTATTTGAAATTGGTTATGAAAGAATAACATTATTGGAACCACATGGGGTAATAACATGAATGGTTTGTATGGAATCATGGGTATCTATAACACTATTGTTGGTAGCATGTCTATTTTTAGCTTTCATAAGCAGTCAAGTTTCGATGGGAGAATGGGAAGGCTCAAATTGTCTTATGAGAAAATATTGATGTTTGGATTGGTCAAGGGCTTCTTTTAAATATTTTAGAGAAATAGTAATAATAAAATATTAAAATTTAGGGTGAATATCATTAGTGAACAAATGGAAAATATTATCATCTAACATGTTATGCTCATATTTATAGGATAAGGCCTTCCAACATTTAATGAATACTTGGGTTGTTTCAGATTTTGATTTTTTACAGTTGATAAAATGAGCTAAGTTATTTTTAGGAAGGTCCTTAGTTTAAAATTATTGAACCAATACATTAACTAATTCTTCAAAACTAGACATGGTAAGCTTTAAATTATTGAACCAATATATTGACTAAGTCTTCCAAACTAGATATGGATGAGTCTTGAGTTTATTAGACCAGTCTAAAGCATCACCTAAAAATGTTTTAGCTAAGAGTTTGGTGGTGGCAAAGGAATTTATTTTAATCCAATATTTATATAAGTTTCCAAAAGCTTTCGAATGAAAATCAAGATTAGTGGATCCATTATAAGTGATAGTAGGAACTATGCCACTTATGTCAATATTTATAATTTGAGGAACTAGGGGTTCATTTTTTAAATGTTTAATGGCCTTGTTAAGAAGTGGTGGTTGCGGAAAAAGGTGGGGAAAAAGGATACCATGTGCATATCTAATGGGGTTGGGTGGTAACTAGCATTTTTTTCTCCCCATTGAGTGGGTTGAGGATGATTTTGAAAGTATAATAATTGATTTTGTATTTACATCATTTGATTAGCACTATTAGTTTGAAAAGTAGCCATCTGGTTCAAGGATTGTATTAAAAGTTGGTTAGTATTAATAGTGGTTCTATTAGTGTAATAATCATGGGATTCACTAGTGGTATGAGATGCATTAGTAGTTTGAAAGGCACTTGTAGTTTTAGATGTACTAGTAGTTACATTAATTTGGGTATTAATATGGTCATTTTAGATGGGCACACTAAATGAAATGTCTACCATGTTTGAGGTAATGATAGGAATGGTGGATGAATAAGGCATGAAAGAGGAATAAATTATAGAATAAGAAGGAATGGAATAAGATAAAGGCATACAAGAAGTTAAAGGGTGACTTATCCTAAGTCCTATAGAAAAATTAGGTGTAGGTGAAGGAGGACACCTAATGTGAGGTCATGTCATGAGGTTATAGATTGTCATAGTATCCTTACCCTAATGTTGAGGCTTTTAATTGATTAAAAGGATAATTTAAGTAGTATATATAAGATCACTATCATCCTCTATTGTAGATATGAAAAGAGGATTAAAAGTAGAAGATGGAGGAGTCCTATAGCTAGTGGTTCTAGTAGTAACATGAATGTTGCTAAGATTAGGATTGTCTACCACATTATAGGGTAAATGTGTCTTATAGTTTTATGAGAGTTATTAAAACTCATCATGTTAGTTTCATTTTATTGTTTGACTTCATCAAACATGTATTGCATGATGAAAGGTAAAAATAAGAAAAACAAGAAGGGACTGATAAAGGAAACTAAATTGGACACCTATTGAAAACCTACAAGATCAACCTGGTCAACTTAGTTTGGATAGATATTAAAAATTAAAATACTAAAAACCTATTGTGTCAATATGGTTGACCTAGTTGGGTACTTGAGAAAAAAAATCAAGAAACATGTTAGGTTGAGTTGGTCAACCTAGTTGGGCAAACAAGAAAAGATAAAAGTCTCATGGCCTACTATGTCAGGCTAGTTGACTTAGTTTTATAGGTGAAAAAAGATAGATAGCCTATTAAATAGAGTTTATTGATTTAGTATTATAGGCAGGGAAATATAGACAACCTACTAAATCAAGTTGACTGATTTAGTAATATAGATAGGAAAAATTTGGTTGTTTAAAATTAGACAATCTATTTAAAAATATAAATAAAGAAAATAGAATATATAAGACTAAGTCATGATAGTCGATGTAGTCTATTCACACATAGTTAACTAGATCAAGCTAGTCGATCTAGTAGAGTCACATAACACATAATTGTATCAATGCTTAAAAATACAATCTACAATATGACATAGAGTAGCAAGTAAAAAATGTAATTTTATAACTATTAATGCTAACTAATTTATCCAAAAAATAAAATAAAGATATTATACTAAAAGGTTTTGTTTAACAGTGTAGAATTTCAAAGATACTTGTCCATTGGATAATAGTGGCCTAGTGTTTCAGCATGCTAACTATGGAGGAAATACCATTCCTATAGCCCACTAAACCTAGTTTTCAGGGTAATCTAGAAGTAAATTCTTGATGCTAACTGCTAACCGATGCACCATAAGATCAAATCTATGGATGGATTATTAAGATTCAATTCAAATAGAAATCCTATTTCTTTTTGAAATACCATGAGGTAGGTGAAAACTAAAGACCATGTTTAGATCTATCATATGACTATGCATATTGGGGAAACCCCCTCACACCATGATATCTATAAATTATAGACAAGGATTGTAAATAGAATATCACATAGCCCTTCACAATAGTAACTAAGTAATTTTAAAATTATTGGTATGTAGTTTCTAGGGAAAACTAAATAAAGGTGAAAATAAAGTTGTAAAAAACCAAGTTAAATTTTTTTAAAATAAATAAAAAGGTAGCTAACTCTTTTCAATGTAAAAGTGATTTAATTGCTATGAAATTAGAGGTTAATTATATTTACTTATGATTAAAATAAAACACATGGAACAAGATCGAATAGGTTGATCTAGTTGAGAAAATATAACATAACATAGTCAATGTTATTTGACATAGTGTGTTATGAAAATAGGACCCAAACAAACTAAATCATCTAGGTTAATTTAGTTTATTATAAAAAAACACATATATAGAACTAAATTAACTAGGTTGATTTAGTTGATTGTGTGTTTATCATTTAATAAAACTCAAAACTAGTGAAATCAATAAGGTAATTTTGATATTTTAGCTATTGTAATTGAAAATCAAGAATTGCAAAATTAATTAAAATAGACAAGATTTAAATAATAAGATATTAATAATGAACCTAAAAAATCAAACAATATCGACCAAGTTGATTTAATTATATTGTTGAGAGTGATGAAGTTTTATTGATTGGATCATCTAGGTCATATTTGGTCCTATATAAGCATAAAGTTGAAAACATAGTAATTAAACAGAGTCAACTAGGTTGACTTAGTCTGATGAAAAATAATAAAATTAAACTAAGAAATTAAAAATAAATCAACCAAGGTGATCTAATTTTATGAGACTAAAAATGTAAATAATATAGAAATAAAAAGATTGAATAGCTTGACTTAGTTAACTATAAGTAAAATATAGAAAGAAAGAAAATGACTGGGTTGACTGGTGCAACCTAGTTGGATTAAATTGGAATCTTGAAAATAGAGTAAAAAATAATTTGACCAACATGACCTAGTTAGTTGAAAACCTTAGATCTGTAGACAAACAAAATGACTAGATTGACCAATGTGATCTAGTTAACTAAAGAAGAAACCTACACATAAAAGGTGAAACTACATTGACCAACATAACTTAGTTGACTAGAAACCTTGGATCTATAGATAGATAAAAATTAGTAGATTTACCAATGAGATAAAGTTTATTAAGGAAGAAACTTTCATATAAAAGGTGAAACTAGATCGACAAGCTTGATCTAGTTGACTGTATCTAAATGTTTTTTTAAATGCAAGAGTTAGATTCATGTTGGGTTCATAAAAAAGTATGAAATAAATTAGGATAGATATATAACTCGTCTTACTTAGTGAATTCTAAGCTCAGAGAGGGTAATCTCACCCACAACTCATTGCATAACTATTTATATTGGGGACATGACCAATATGGATCCAATAAACCTATTTAATGGATCCCTTATCACATGACACTACAAGAGAGGGTTTCAAATCCTCTAGTCAAGTATCACTATACAATAACTTGAACTAGGCCTACAATACATGAAATAAAATAAACTAATCTAGTACTCACCAAAGTTTGTGGAACAAAGGGGGAAGCTAAACATAACAAAATAAATCAATAAAAGGAGACTCTAGTCATCAATGTAGAGGTTAACTAATCAAGGAGTAAAATATTCAACTTATTACTTTGTGTAATATTTATCTACTAAATGAAAGAGTAAAATTTAGAAAAACTTGCCTTTAGATGAACCTATCATGTCTTTATCTCTCCCTTATCCAATGGTGATTTGAAAGAGGTTGTTGTGACTTTGTAAGGATCACACTATATAAATTAGCTCTAGGATAAAATTATCCTACTTTACATCCAAACTTTCTCATAAGATAAGCTATCTTCTTTCTAAGGAAAAATCCTAAGTAATGACTCCTCGAGTGTAGAATTAGTAGAACTATGAGCTATAACAATGCAAAAATGAATGTTCCCCTTTATTGTATTGAAATGACCATTGTATTTATAATAATGAATAAGCCTTAATCCCTTCCATACTTTCATCTGATAAGATAGGTCAGCTTGATCTAGTTAGTTGTAAAAAGTTACTATTAGGCCTCAAACTAAGTCATCTAGGTTGACTTAGTTTTGTAGTATGCACTTAATCCTTTCTAACAAGATTGACTTGCTTGACTTAGTTGGAAAAGATGGTGTTTTATTATTTAGGGTCCATTTGAAAGGAGAAATGCTTAGGTAAATGTATGGATGACATTTGAATTACTTAGGGAGTTAGATAAGTGGGATTTTTAATGGGTTTAGGTAATGATAAAGGGACCAACAATCTTGTGAAGCATAAAAGGTCTACCCACCCCTTTCCTAGTACATCCTTTAAGGCATGCACTAAGAGATATTAAAATTCAACAAGTTCCTACAAGATTGTTGATTAAATATATCAATAAATGATTAAAAATATTATGTGTATATAAGTATGATCATAATTATGATTATGGATAAGATTAGTATGACACATCTAATAGCATGAAACCTTTATAATGACATCCCATCTCAATTGGAGGTTTAACATTAAATTCATATGGTGATTACATATTTTATGTAATAAATCCATGGGAACATCTTGTGGACCAATTTATTGGTTAATCAATAACCATTCTAAACTATCAAAAATAGAAAAAAAAATATTACAAAACTACAAAAACATTCCAAAAATAATTCAAAAGTTAAAAAGTCAAGACCTAAGCATGACATAAGATGCTAGTTACTTCTTTGCATATGTTTTTTTATCACATATTTGGGTAGATGGCATATTATTTTTTATACACACATGCATTTTAATTGGTATATGACTGTGATGTAGGGACATACATATTATATAAATTCTTAGATGTTGAACTCCCTTATACCCAATGGCTATGCCTATTTTGGGGAATTTGATTCTAAATGTTACATCATTAATAGGTTTTATATATATATATATATATATATATATATATATATATATATATGATCTCAAATGAAATGTTGAGCTATAAGTCTTACAAGTGTCTTTCTAATCACCCATATTTTACATTATTCTACATGGATATTCTACTTTTCTATAAAGTGACATTATTATATATAGATGGAATAGACTAGTTTTCACTTGTTATATATAGATTAAGAAATTGATTGCTTATTATGTGTGGCCTTTGGGCCTTCTGTGAACTCTTCTTGAAAATCTCTATGATATTTGTTCTTAGTATGTGTAACATTTGAACATGTCCATTTCATGTGGCCCTTGTCCCTATGTGTGCAATATTTTTTATATGCAATTTGATCATGTCCATTACTTGTATCCCTTCACCCTATGTGTGTAATCTTTGCTTGTACAACATTTGAACATGTCCCTTGTATGCATCCCTAGGCATTATTGTATGACCTTGTGTGACATTGTGTATTATGTTTTTTATTCTTATTGAACTTGATTAATGGTTCCATGACACATATCATGCACTAGATGTTTAATTTAATGCATGCTTTAGTGCCAAATCTGTCTAAACATGACACTTGTATGCCTTGCATTAAATATGATACATGATTCAAATTATAATTATTTATCTATGATGACATAGTCTCCAACATGGTTAACATGATTACTACATGATTATATATTTATCAAATGATATAATTAAATTTTATTTTGAGACAAGTAACTTGTAAGCTACATCCCTCATCTCAAAATGGGGGCATCATAGTGGTAATGTCTTATAGATCCAAGCATCCATGAGTAGACAAAATTAGATTTGGAATAGAGTACAGGTTTTCAAAGATTCAAACTAATGCAAAATATAACTCTATAACAAGATACAAGTATTCAAAAATTCAAAGTGATTCAAAAATCAAACATATAATATATATTCACATATTAATATAGATCATGGAGATATATGGCATGAATATGCACTCACTTTTTAATTAATAAAAGTATAAAATAATACACACTTGAATGCATAAGCATTGGCATATGAAAAACAATTACAATATCAAGGTTATAAGTTGAAAATACATCTATGATTGAGCGTATAAGTGCATAAAATTTTATATCATTGGCACAAACTTAGGGGGCATGATACTCATTTATGATCATTCTTATTCAAAGTTTCATATTTCAAAATGAAAAATGAAAATTTTCAAAATTCAAATTTGAAAAATACAAAGTTTAAAGTTGTAAAATTCAAAGCTCAAAAGTTAAAAGTTACAATTTCAAAGGTAAAATATCTATTTCAATTCAAATCTATGAGGAATGTAGTTATGATGGGGGCATGAATAATATTCATTCTCTTTCAATATTTAAAAATAGAATATATGTGAATTTATAGTGGTATGATTCTATTTGTGTGGGTAATGTATATTGAATTATAATGACGCTCAAAATCCATGGCATTTCTTCTATCCAACCCATTGTGTGGTTCCATCTTCTGCAATCGTGATGTATGTTCAAGTTTAGTGGCACTCAATAGCCTTGGCATCACTTCTAGTAAACCCATAATGGTTCCACCTTTTTGAGTTAGTACATTGAATATGACTCTCCATTCATGAGAGTTTAAATAATGCATATTTCCAACTCAAAAGTTTGATTAGTTATTTAATATTGGGACTTAATCACTCTTAATTCATCATTGGCTAAAATTCTCTAAGTGCTTCAATAAAGGGGCATATTTATCCATTATTAGTTATAGGTTACAAGTCAATTAATTTTCACCTAAATATAAGTGTACTCCTTCCTTACTCTCTTTTCAAATTTTATAATTTTAAAATTTCAAGGTTTTTCAAATTTCAAAATGAAACAAATGACTACTTAATGAGTTGTTTCAATGTTTAATAAATTTGAGTGCCCTACACAATGTAAGTATCCAATCAAAGACAAAGTGTGTTTTATACACTCAAGTTAGATTATTTCTCATTTACTATATCAAATTCATTACTAAAATAAAAGGGAGTGATGTAGACACATAAATTTGGTTATATGTACTTGAAAATATTAATTCTTGACACATTAAAACCACATGATTTTCACCCAATTACATGACTCTTATTCACCATTCCTCTAAGCCATTTATCTATAAGTAGACTAAGCCCTTTATTTTCCATTAATAATACATATAAATTCAAATGTCAAATGCTCAAGTTGTCTAAAATCACCTTTAGACTATCTCCAATAGAGAATAATTATCCCCGATCCTTCTAGACAAGTTCACACTAGACAAACATGAGCACTCTATGATTTTGTCCACTTAGGTCGATTGCCTCCCTCACCAAGTAATGGCTAGTTTCCAAATTTAAAAGCAATATTTTGGGTCTTCCTACCCATTTCACATGGTCAGATAAAGTAATTTATTAAAAGGTTTTCCTATAAATACACATCAAATGTTATTCATTTGAAGCACTTGTTATTCATTTCTCTCTACCTTACACACTATTTCACATTGATCAATTTGCCTTATTCTTCCCCTATTCAAAATCACTCGCAAGGAGAAACCATAAGCCAAGTCAAAAAAATTATAAATCAAGTCAAGGGCTATCATTTTCAAGTATCGAAGTCATTTATAAATACATACATATAGTCAAAGGAACATAATTTCATAATAACTCTAGGTGGGATTAATTTCCCTCATTGTAATATTGGATACATAGGCATTGATCAATCATCAAAGGGGTGATTGAGGTATGTTCAGCCCATGATACTCCATTGTTTTTTTTAGTTTTTAAATCTCTAGAAGTGTCCCTATGGCTTCAAATATATGAGAATTAAAACCAAAAAAAAATTCATGACATAACCAAAAGCTATAATATCTTAGATTACTCAACAAACACAAGCATATAAATCTTTGTGATCGGTTTTTTATCGTAGTCAATAGGTAAAAGTCTATAGTCAATGAACTTAAACGCATTGTGTTGTTATATAATTACAATATCCATACCTAGGAATATTTTATAGTTCTACCTCTGATCTATCATTTCCAAAATTATATTTCTTTCTATAGTTTTAAAGCAACCAGTCAACACAATTAGCTAGGATAAGTTTGTGGTCAATGGACTCGTATGCACTACATTTTAATCTACATCCTATAGACTTATCTAGATTTGTTTATGATTCTACATCTGATCCTAAACTTACACGATCACTTCTTTCACTGATTTCCACTCTCAAATAGTCATAACAGATAACATAATTTTATGTGTAAGCTAAGTATATATCTTTTTAGTTGTTATCCAAAAATAACAATTTTCCATATTTCATATTTATCAAAATTAGAATTATTGAATATTATACATCTTTAGCATTCTGATATTTTATAGTTCTAAATCTTTTAGAACACATTATAAATTATATTGTTATATCAAAAATAGGATAAAACTGGGTGTAAATATTTTCAGGCTTCTATATGTCCATGTAGAATATGTAACATGCATGTCCCACATCTCACTCATATATATCATGAAAATCATGTGAATAAAAAATGGATATGTAATGTACCATGTATATTATAAATAATATCAATCAATCATGTATACTATCAAAACATATCATGCATAGATCCTAGTTTTTTATTATTTTTAATATATATATATATATATATATATATATATATATATATATATATATATATATATATATATATATATATATATATATATATATATATAAGAGTCTTAAGCTTGCACTTAAGGAATGCTTAAATCCAAACCTAGGATTGGATAATAGAGTATCTCTCTATAAATATAGGATTTTATCTAATGTCCATATTTCATTATCATTAGAGTCATTGTGCCTAGGTATGTCTATCATCTTTCCCTTTTCCCTTTCAATTAGCTTATGCATAAGCATTGAATTTTTATCAACATTATGTGGGGGATCCAATTTCATCTTATAAAATGATGTCACTTCACTTGTCCTTGAATATTTTATCTTTTGATGCTCATGTTTTTAATCATGATGAATTGTTATTATATTATTTTCAAATTTGAATGTAATACATTTTGTAACATCAATGATAGCTTGCATTTTTTCTAACCATTATTTTTTTAGTGTAGCATGCAATTATTCCCTGGTATGAATCATAAATATAAATGTATACACAACCTTTGGCCCATAATAAATAGGTAATATAACATGGACTATCTAAATTTAGAATGATTTTCATCCATCCAAGATCTCTCCTACACGTCATTACCATAACCACATCAAAACCATCACATATATTATGCACACAATAAAGAATTATGCATAATTAAGTCTATTCATTATTACCTCAAGGTGAATATACAGTTTCTAGATCTCTCTTCCTACAACCAAGGAGAAGCACAAGGAGTGACTAATAAATAGGTTTGTGAGTTTATTTCATAACAACCAATTGGTTGTTGTGATCACCTCATAAATAAGAGAATCCACTATATTTTTGCACTACACAAATTTTACATACATAATTAGTTTCAAATCAATAATAAATAGATGAACTCCCAATTAATATTAACTCTTTGAGTGAGTGTGAATGCTCACTCCAACACCCTCCCTTAAATATAGAATAGGGAGTGATAAAAGAGAAAACAAAGAGACTAAATGGGTCTTGATAACTAGGCCTAATCAGGTACCCATGTATAAAATCACAGTGACATACAAAGTGTCCATATGGTGAGAAATCCATCTTATTAGAATACATGGATGTCAATTAGATGTAACCACTAATTCAAATAGAAACCAATACTTTGTACGAGGATTACTCTCATAGAACTAAGGAAAAAATTTGACGTGGATGAAATGTGTCACCACAAGGTACCCAAAAAATAGTATAACTATAGTGAAAGTATATAAGATGACTTATGCTTAAAGGCATCCCAAGAAGCATGACTCAAAATATCAACACAATGGTGTAGTAGGTGCACTTGATGGAGTGAATCTGATTGAACAAAAGTGCACTTAGTCAACTACTTCCAAAATAAAATTTGGTACACCAAGGACTAACAAAGAGCATGACACCTAAATTAGTATGCTCAACCTCCCCCCCCCCAAAAAAAAAGTAATGCTAAATTGACTTAAAAACTATATTCCCACTACTCAAACACTAAAGTGCTAACATTGGGCTTCACCATACTAGATACTCTTCAAAAGAAGATCAAACTCCATAAGAAATATGGAGACTATCAACATCAAATATACATATACAAATATCTCAAGAATATGTCCCTAGTTATGATGAGATAGTCAACAACTAAAGAAGAAAGTGCTCAATATGGAGCATACACACATGAAGGAAAACTTCATGACTCTTAGTATAACTATAAAATAGGTCTCATCTAACAAATAATATCACCAAGTGTTGCAGACAAATAAAAATGATTTTGAATACAATATATGTGATGTGAGATATGTAAGCTCCAAAAACAAATATACCTAAAAAATAGTTCATATAAAATTAGAGCATCAAAAGTTATGAGGATAAATGTGCAATCTAATAAGTTGAGTGGGGGAGGAATATTTTTGATAGAGTCCTCTCAATTAATGTTGTCAACACCACCAAGAATTATCATAAATCCACCCCAAATGAGCATGAATGGCAGATGAATATGTTTGTATATGAATGGGCACAAATTCCATAGTATAATAATGTGTGGTAACGTCCAAAAAAGTGTTAGGTAGATCATGTTTGACCAATGTAGTCTTAGGTTTCTCAAGTCTGAGTAAAGGTGCAAAAGGGCCCATATATAGCTCATTATCCTCATGAAGAGTGGAGCAAACAAAGGATGGAGCTCTATCAAAATATCCCCAAGAAACATCTATGTCATAACCAATGCCATGCTAAAAAATCCACATAACAGGTTGTATAGGGGTATTAATACCTTATGTATGCTTACCAATGCCCATAATTCTAGTAGTGTGACCCATGAAACAAAGCATGTGAGAGCCAAAAGTAGTTGTATGATTCTCAAAATAAGTAAGAATATATTCAGGTGGAACTAAAGTGGGATGTGCAGCGTTGAAACAATATAAGGCCCATAAGTATCATCTATAATAAGAGGATCACTAAGAATGATTGGTTGCTCAGGATCTAGTATATCACATTGTAAAAGTGCATATAGTGGATGCATACCAGATTTAGTAAAATTACATAATGAACTAGAAATAGGGGCATGAGAGTCCAACATATCATACTGATGTTGTATACCAACTATTTTCTCCTACAAGGAACATACGATGGAATATTTTCCATGAATCAAGGAGTGTTAAAAGGAATTATGCTTCATTAGTTTCCCATTTACTGCATGTAATGTTATAAATAAGGCCATATGATCAATGGGTTGCTCAGAGTTTGGTAGGTTACTATCAACAATAATACCAAAATCAAGAATAGGAACAACAATCATAGTAGCAAAATGTTCATAAATATGTGGAGAAGGTGAAGATACCTCATCCAAGTAACCACCAATAAACAAATTTGTAGCATGAACAATAGTAAGAGGTGGTACAAGTGTCTCATCCTTAAGAAATGTGTCCTCACAAATAATGGAATGTGAACATGAACCAACAAAAGGAGGTGATGTCAAAGGATCTTCATGCATATCATCATCAAGAATTAGACCCTTACAAATGGAGAAGATAGTGGAGGAATATCAATAATTTCACCAACAAAAATAAAATCACTTCGAGAGGGAGGAGAAGGAAGAGGAACATGTGGAGGTGTAGTGAGCTCGTCAAACAATGATGAAATAATGTCCCAAGCTTCTTTAGGTGACATGGCATGAACAATATGAGACTAAAAACTATTAGAAATATGGAGGCGTATCAAACAAAGTGCCTTATCTTGTAAGGATGTAATCCACACAATATCTTCCTCATCTTTAAAATTAAGAAAGCCACCAGGCACAACTATCCATAATTATTTCATCTACAAGTGCATCTACATTTTGGTTTTCCATGTGGTGTAGATGGAATAACTGAGGGTTTCAAACATAAATTAATCCATACATGTAAAACCAATCATGGTGAAAAATAGCCAAATGAGAACAAAACTTGAGCTCCTAAAATGGATGTCAGTTACCACGAAAAATGTATTTGTGAGTACAAGTAGCATAAAAAATGTAATGCACACTTAAAATTCATCTGTATACAAACCTCACAAAAATAAATGAAGTGTTTTTTGCAAGGGGGTTTGACCACTTGCCAGACTGAACCTCGCCCTCTATCTTTGACACATAAGAATATAATGTATTCTGATGATAAAAATGGATTTTACAAGTTTTTTTATAATAAATTCCCCTTTGAAATAACATAATGAGGGTTTTAAACTATGTCAAAAAAAATTAGGTTTACCAGCCCCTCTTTTGACAAATATGATGCCCTCCTTACAAAAATCATGTTTACAAAGTAAAGGCTTCTTTTACAAATAATGCTTTTATTTGCATTTGTGGAACAAATTTTCCCTTATTAGGAAAAATAAACCATTTTAAAATTTGTGCTACCATTAAAAATATTTCCACCATTATTAATAATCCTTCTCTTTTTAAAAAAATGTCATTGTATTTTCAAGAAAAAATAAACCTCTTTTTTGAAGAATAGTGAGGGGATCAAGGAGTTCAAAAGAACTTAACATGTGGTGAGGGAGTAGAGGTGGATAACTAGATTATTATACAAGTCATGTGGTAGTTTTAGGAGACCACATCCACCATAGGTGATTCGGATACCTCACTAACTCATGTCATTTAGTTGATTATGGCTATGACATGGATAGAAGTGGTCATTTGGTATATATTTTGATACCAAATGAAAGGATTCCAATAGTGGATACAGGTCTATCCAACACGTGACAAAGGATCGATAGAGGTTAAGACAACACCAAAAAACCTTTTCAATGTGAATGAAGATACCAACCATGAAGATTAGGAGGGACAACCGACATAGGAAATAAACAATACTAAGACTTGTTAAATAATTTATTTTTGACTAGTTTGAGGAGCATGGATGAAGCTCACAAAGTGATCCATGCAAGGAATACCATGTAAAAATTGATGATGCTTCTCATCCATCTAGGATATCTATTGCACATCATTATAACAACCACATCAAATCCATCATAACATTACACACACAATAAAGAATTATACATAATAAAGTCTCTTAATTATTTCATCAAGGTGAATATACAATTTATAGCTCTCTCTTCCAACAACCAAGGAGAAACACAAGGAGTGTCTAATAAATAGGCTTGTGAGATTATTTCATAAAAACCAAGTGGTTGTTGTGATCACCTCACAAATAGGAGAATCCACTATATTTGTGCACTATACAAATTGTACATGCATAATTAATTTCAACTCAAAAAAAAAAAAAAAAAAACTCCCAATTAATCTTAAATCCATGAGTTAGTGTGAACACTTACTCCAACATGGCCTAATGATCTATCACAATGTATAATGTGTTATAATTCATCTATTATGTGTCCCAATTCATAATCATCCTCCATGAATATTTGAGTAGTCAATGGGTCCAATTTTATATGATTATACACATTATGTGATATATTCTTATGTTGGGTTTTGTTGGAAACCAAAATTTATGCATCCAAGTTAGGTGGCCTCTACTATACATGTATTATCATGATAACACCTTTATGATTAAACTTTTAAATATTTTGTCATAATTCTTAAAAACTATCTATTTTATATCTAGTTATTCTATAAAAACTATAAAGTAAATTTCCTTATTGATGTGATAATTGAGTCTAGATTGATATCTAATGGAAGGTAGAATGGTTATATTCTTATAAAGTAACATTTGTAATGTAATAATTGGTTTGTCTTGTATGTTAGTTACTTGAAATTTTGTATCATGGTATGTAGAACATTTTGTATCCATGATTTTTACATTTTTTGCTAAATATTACATATACATTAGATATTCATCATTGATACATCACATGATATGTAATGCCTCTCGTGATTGAGTCATGTTGGATTTTACAAAATGTAGTCTCAATGGAACACTTTCATGAGAGTTTATTGTCATGAGTAAGCATGACAACAAGAATTTACATTTATATCCTCATGGTTTGTTGGGAGGGGTGAATTCCCTTTATCTAACTTTGGTTTCCCATGAAGGAGACCTCATAATTTATCAATTCTCACCATGTTTGAAGCATCTCAATACTCTTCTGCACTAATAGGTGTAAATTTAAAATGGGACAAATAATCATCTATATTTGCATGAACTTCATTATAATCATCATCACTATCATCTTCCATAATATTCGATTTGTATCTTTTGTATTGACCAACAAAGGAAGATCTAGTAGCTTATGATTTTGTGCTTTAGACATATGAGGTGATTATTGTAATATGTCTTGATTAAGTTACATATTTAGAGTTGAATCATTTTCATTACCTTTACTCGATGTCCAAATTTATATGTTTTTATTCCTTCCATTGGTATGACTTGTAATGGAAATATTATGGAAGAATGAGAAGCATCAAATTTAGGTATACATCCATCACTAGGTTTCACTACTTTGCAATACTTGAAAGCCTAATAAACTGTAGGACATGTATACAAACATCCCTCATGCAAAAAAATTAAGCATCAAGGTAAGGTGGATGTTATAGCTTATATGGCATGAATACATGGTCTACCTAAGACAAGGTTATAATGCAAATGATTTTGCATTATTTTAAATATAGTTATTAACTTTTTTGAGCCCACTATCACATCCAAAATAATCATTCCTAGCACTCGACTAGGTATATTATCAAATCCTCATATATTCTTGTATGATTTATGAATAGAGACTATATTGATGCCTAGTGTTTTCAAAAATGTGATATTGTAAATATTGAGTCTTGATCCATTATCTACACAAGCATGCTTAACTCATTTATTTAATATTTACACTTGAATAAATAATGGGAAATTATGAGTTATAGTATGTTGAGTAGGAAAATATTCTTCTCAAAATAGATTGTCTCTGTTATTCTTCAATGTATTAACAATAGACACAAGATAAGGTAGTTTGATAGTATTCAATAAAGTTATATTATTATAAAGAATATACTTATAGATATTGGATCTCTTGACTAATTCTAATATATATATATATATATATATATATATATATATATATATATATATATATATATATATTAGCTAGAGTGTGTTTAATTTGATCAATGACATCATACTCTTTAATTGCATTGGATGGCACCCTAGAAAGTGAATGGGGATTAGAAGGGACATTTTTTTTACCTATACTTTTTCCTACATGATGACAGGCCTTATATATCCATTGTAAGCCTAAATCATATATTGGGGGAGGGATGGTGTTCATCACTACCTTGAGGACTAGGGGAGAAACAAAAGGAGTCATACATGTCCTTTCCCATTGAGTAGTAAATATAAGTATCTAAAATTTAATATTAATGCAATATGTATTACTAAGGACATGTAAGGAATTATCATCCTTAGTTTCATTACAAATAAATTTAACCAATTTCATTGCATGAATTGAAAATATATTACATAATTTAGAAAAGAAACATGCAAACATAAAAATCATGGTTTGAATCACAAATTATAAACTATCAGCATCCACTATAGATATGTTAAGGTTTTTCTTATGTGAATAAAGGGAAATTAAAAATCAGATATGAAATTCAAACCCTAATAGCAGTAAAATTTAAAACCCCAAGAAGGAAAGATGAAACCTTAAAGCAGAAAATTATTAGGGTTTTTTTGCACTCAATGTAATGATTGGATTCAACAAAAAAATATTTATTTGTGATTAATATGATTTAAATAAGATAAAATTATGAATATTTAGATTTTTTAAAATAGGGTAATAAGTATACAATTATTAATATGAAAGGATAGATTGATATTGTACTTACTAGATTTAGAGTCAACAAACCTATAGACGAGATATGAATTAGCTAATTTCTTATTGATATTTCTTGCTACATGCATCACAATCCCTAAAAATATAGTATGTTTTCTCTATAATGACTCAAATTAGGAAACTATAGCTTAAAACATGCACAAATGATGTCAACAAAGCTTAGACCCCTACAACAACTAGTATTATGAAGCTTTGTCGGTACTATCCTAGTTTATTATGTTGGTTTTTGCCACCTCAAATCACTATGCTTGCACCAATAGATTGATTTTATGTGTGATCACCACCAGCCTTGTGCGTTGATCCCTATTTTGATTATCTTTCCTTTGAAACCCTAATTACACTTTCAACATAATATGGCCTTTACAAAAGGGGTTATAAAGTTTGGTTAGATAGCCCCAACCACTCCTTGCTAAGTGATTGAGAGTTTATTATATTATAATACTTCAAAGAGGGCTCAAACTATATGTGGTTCTCCCACTTAGGTGTGTGTGTGTGTACCATTGTGATCATGCTAGAATGTAATGAAATGTTCAAATTTTGACACTTGAAAATATGCAACTTTGACTTGTATTTATATTCAAATTTAGCTATGTGGTTACTTCTTTGAGGGTTTTTTAAATGTGTATGCTTTTGTGATAATATCTCAAGAGAGTGCTAATTATTTTCTTAATGTGATTATCAAGTAGTGACCAAATGACCCAATGAGTATGACCTTATGATTTATTTGTATTTACAGATGAATCTTTTATATTTATTTTTATGACCAACCCATGTAAAGTGTCTATACTAGTGTAATGGAGACATCTCACTTGAAAAACTATTATTGAGTGTTCCTAGATACTATCAACATAAACAAACATCTACAATAAATTATAATTGTCTGATTATTATTAGTACTATCATAGGAATGAAAATCACTCATTTGAGATATGGAAACAGTATGTTTAGGGTTATGTAAGGTTATTTCATATATTAGGATGGCCTTGAACATTTGTATTGGTAAACTAGGTTAACCAAGACAATATTTGGGTAGATGGATAGGGGAAATTGTGAACATGAGTCAAATGTGTAGGTAAATTCAAAATGTGCCTCAATGCACATAATTTAATATTTTCAAGATTCTAATACCAAATTTTGTGTCTAAAACATTCACTTGTATATCTAGGAGGCTCATAATTTTGATATTAGAGTGAACATATTATAATAAACAATCAACATTATTCCATGGTTTGGTACATATTTGTACAATAAGGATACCTGCATTGTACAACCACTAGTGATGTGATGTATTAAAACTCCTTTCCTTTAATTAAATCCTCTACCCATAAATAAAGGATCATGACATTCACCAAAAGGGTCACTCAAGAATAAAAATTCTTTTGAACACATTTCTCATAGAAAAAATATGCATAATCCCTAGGATACCCAATAATAGTGAGCATACATTTTTATGCTCTTTTAAATGGTATTCAATATGAGAGGATTTTATAACCTAAACAATGATCATAACCAAAAACAATGATCATAAATGTTCATACTTTCTTACTAGTAACCATTAGAGAGCAACATTTCCCATTGTAGAAGACTGTAGTAACTCTAAAAAGTGCTTATTGTTATACAAAGGTGAAACTATAATGCAAATAGAAAATTGAGCTCTATCCTATTCAATTTACAATGGTGTGACACTATCTTCATTAACATAATATGAATTTTTGTTGTACCTATTATATCATGTAAAAAGTATGAGTGTGAATATCTTAAATATCACAAAAATCCACAAAATTAGATGAAAATGTTCTAAGTTTATGTTTTCCCAATTTTTTATTAGGAGAAACTATTGATCAAAATAGTAAGAAAGTGCATCCCTTTCAGCTCAAGTGTGATAAATAAGTCTATAATTTGATAGCCATAATCAAATTCATAGTATCAATTTTATTTGTATCACATCAACATTTTCTATATTCGTTTAATTTTACTTAGAAGGATGTATATTGAATACCTTACACAAAACTTCCATCTAGTTTTGAATGTGCCCATAATGCTTACAAAATTATGAATCAAATTCTATTTGAAATTTAGATTTTTAATAAATTTATGTAAAATACTATATAAGAAAGAGGGATCTGCTTTAAAATTATAAAATTTAATGTTACATGTTAATGGTCAGAAAATAATATTTTAATTATAAAAAAACAATATTCTAAAGGTAGTGGTTCAAGGATAGATTAGAAATGAAAAAATACATTTCTAAGCTCCAAATTACACATGATGACTCCTTAATAAATTTGGTATACAAAATTAAAGTACTTCCAGAATTATTATAAAAACCTTAAAAAAAAATAAAAGCTACAAAAAGTGGATAAATTTGTCTTTTAAGTCTAAATTATTTTCCAACTCTTTACTAGGGAAACTAAAAATATTATTTTACAAATCCTTATTAGAAAAATTGGAAATATTATTTTACTGAAACTAGAAATATTATTTTACAAGTCCTTATTAGAAAAAGTGGAGATACTATTTTCTAAGACTACCATCCTCAGCTATACTTCTCCCAAACCAAAGATCCTATTATAAGGATACAATGCCAATACCATTTTCATCCAATCTCAATCTCATAATGTCATGTAGAGAGGGTTGATTGAAGATTTGCTACACCTTCTCTATACACAACCCCATCTAAACTATTGTGTATCTTTTGAACCTAAAGTCATCTATAGATGCAGTAGTGCAGTATTAATGCCAAAGGATATATAAATATTGGTGAATAAATAGGAAATGATATGGGGCATGCGAAACACATGGAGAGATAAGGTCCATTTCAAACATCAAATGTCCACACAAATATTCACTTAAAGCTGCAAAATCCATCCATCTTTGGGATAAAGGGTTGCCTATGAAATTCAATTTTAAGTGACAACTTATCATATTTTTTTACTACTTGCCACATGAAATATTCTATAGACCTAAAAACAAATATTGGTAGGAAATATATAAGGTTTTCACATGAAGCTAAAATTTAAGAGATTTTAGGCAAACATTTGTTTTATGTTGATGATATATTTTTAATGGTAGAGATAATTTAACATTTAAGAAAGTAATTATAAATTATTAAAAAAACTGTAAATAAATTGGCATGTAGAGAAACATCAAAAAAATAAAAATAAAAATGATGATTTTTTCATTGAAGATGAAGAAATATTATCTTTACTTTCAATTTATAGGGAAACTTTTCAAAATAATGTCAGAATACTAGTATTTCGGTGTTGACTTTCATGGCAATCTCAATTGGGATACATGTAGGTTGAAAATAGGTGCAAGAATATTGAATTATAGGATTGGAAAACTATTATGGTCTTATTCAGTTTGTTTGAAAAATATTAATATGAAAGGATAGATTGATATTGTACTTACTATATTTAGAGTCAAAAAATGTATAGAGGAGATATGAATTAGTCAATTTATTATTTCTAATTCTTGATACATGCATCACAATCCCTAAAAACATAGTATGTTTTCTCTATAATGACTCAAATTAGGAAACAATAGCTCAAAACATGCATAAATGATGTCGACAAAGCTCAGACCCATACAACAACCAGTATTGTGTAGCTTTTTCACTATTATCCTAGTTGATTGTGTTGGTTTGTACCACCTCAAATCATTATGCTTGCACATATAGATGGATTTTATATGTGTGCTCACTGCCAGCCCTATGCATTGATCCCTATTTTGATTATCTTTCCTTTGAAACCCTAATTACACTTTCAACATAATATGGCCTTTACAAAAGGGGTTATAAAGTTTGGTTAGATAGCCCTAACCACTCCTTGCTAAGTGATTGAGAGTTTCATATATTATAATACTTCAAAGAGGGCTCAAACTGTATATGGTTCTCCCACTTAGGTGTGTGTGTGTGTGTCATTATGATCATGCTAGAATGTAATGAAATATTCAAATTTTGACACTTGAAAATATGCAACTTTGACTTGTGTTTATATTCAAATTTAGTTATGCGGTTACTCCTTTGAGGGGTTTTTAAATGTGTATGTTTTTGTGATAATATCTCAAGAGAGTGATAATCATTTTCTCAATGTGATTGTCAAGTAGTGACCAAATGACCCAATGAATATGACCTTATGATTTATTTGTATTTACAAATTAATCTTTTATATTTATTTCTATGATCGACCCATGAATAGTGTCTAGACTGATGTAATGGAGACATCTCACTCAAAAAAATATTTATTGAGTGTTCCTAGATACTATCAACATAAACAAACATCTACAATAAATTGTAATTGTTTGATTATTGTTGGTACTATCTTAGGAATGAAAATCACTAATTTGAGATATGGAAACAATCTGCTTAGGGTTATGTAAGGTTCTTGCATATATTAGGATGGCCTTGAATATTTGTATTGGTAAACTAGGTTAACCAAGACAATATGTGGGTAGATGGATAGGAGAAAGTGTGAACACGAGTCAAATGTGTAGGTAAATTCAAAATGTGCCTCAATACACATAATTTAATATTGTCAAGAGTCTAATACCAAATTTTGTGTCTAAAACATTCACTTGTAGATCGAGGAGGCTCATAATTTTCATATTAGAGTGAAAATATTATAATAAACAATCAACATTATTCCATGGTTTGGTACATATTTGTACAATAAGGATACCTACATTGTACAACCACTAGTGATGTGATGTATTAAAAATCCTTTCCTTTAATTAAATCCTCTAACCACAAGTAAAGGATTATGACATTCACCAAAAGGGGCACTCAAGAATAAAAATTCTTATGAACAGATTTCTCATAGAAAAAATATACATAACCCCTAAGATACCCAATAATAGAGATCATATACTTTTATGCTATTTTAAATGGTATTCAATATGAGAGGATCTTATAACCTAAACAATTATTATACCCAAAAATAATGATCATACTGTCAGGATCTAGAACACAAAGCTCTGATACCACTTGTCAGGATCCTACTCCTTAAGAGTACAATTGATTACCTTCGTATAAGCAACTAAACATGGAATTAAACCAGAAGTAATATGTAACTAGAATTCAAAAATAACATAGAATATGAGAGACAATACAATCTATATTAACACTATTCCAGAAGGAAATACAATGAAGAAATCACACTCTTCCCACACCTCTTGGGCGTACAATAATTTTCCCTCAAGAGTTCTCTCTCTCTCAATTACAAACACAATCAACTCAATAACCGAGTTATTGTTTCCACCAGTCAGTGACAATCAACCCAATGGTTGTTGTTGCCTACTACCAGTCCACCTGTGACAATCAACTCAACCGATTGCTTTGCCTATAATACCAGTACCCGATGTACCACCATATGTTGTAGATCTCCTTGATCTTGCTACCCCATAGATCTAACTGACCTTACACACACACACCCATAGATCTCCTTAATCTTGCACACCCTACAGATCAACTAACCTTGCTTACCATGTAGATCTCCCTGATCTTGCTACCTGCAGATCAACTGATCTTACATTTGGAAGAACCCTTGTCCTTGTCCTTATCCTTGACAAGTCTTTTTGATCCTTCACTACAATACAACCCCATGGGTCTATTAAATAGATCCCAAACCAAACAATAATTAGACTTCCTAATTACAATAATTAGAAATGCAGACTCAAGACTAAAATTAGTCTTTACATGCAAACTAACTATCCGTCTAAAATTAGACCAGTTCTGGAACGCACAGACGACCGACGTTGATTGTTGTCTATCTAGAGATGACCAATGTTAGCTAATTCCTGACCGATGTTAGCAGATTCTAGTCTACTCCTGACCGACGTTGGTTGGCTTGACTGACATCGATTACTGTGACACTCAGCAACCTCCTCCATTTGCATACCTGTGAAGCCTTTAGTTCCACAACCTAACAATCTCCCACTTGGAGATAAATAGTTGCACCTGTACCTATACATGTACATCATCTAATTTTGTTTCCTAGCTTGTATCCCTCTTCAAGTTTAATCTTGAAGACCAATAGAAGTTGAATGAAGATTCAACTTCTCCTTTGTTCTCGGCTTTGTTAACATTTTTGCAGGGTTCTTATCCTTGCTAGCCTCTATGACTGCAACAACCTTCTACATCTCTAAAATCTAGCTAACCTCTGTACCACCAACAGTGAACACATATCCTATGGTGCTTCTCCTGTCATCTAAATAACCCACCATATCTGAATCTACATACCCATGTAGAGAAGTGCCTAACCCTGCATAGCATGAATCCCTGCTGTTGGTCCCTCTCAAATACCTGAGAATCCACTGAACTGCTTTCCAGTGCTCCTTCGGTGAATTGGCCATAAACTTGCTGACAACTCCCACTACTTGGGCAATATCAAGTCTAGTACATACCATGCACTCAACCTCATTATGTGATTTAGGACACTGTTCTGTGAATTGTCCAACCATAGGTGTGCTAACCAGTTCTGCATCCTGCATATTGAACCTCGCCACTACCTTATTCACATAATCCTCTGGAGATAAAATCAACCTGTGACTTTCCCTGTCTCTAGAAATACTCATGCCAAGGATTTTCTTTGCTCTTCCTAAATCCTTCCTGGCACACCTTTGAGCTACTTTTACCTTTAGCTCAGCAAATGCCTGCATGTGTGACCCTGCAACAAGCATATACACTACATACAATAATAGGATAATGTTGTGACCATTATCCAACCTGGTAAAATAAACACAATGGTTACATTGACATTGACTAAAGCCATGCTTTGTCATACACCTGTCAAACCTATACCACTGTCCTGGAGCTTACTTAAGACCATATAACCTGGCCTTCTATCTCACCTGTCCATTCTCTCCTTTCTTTAACCTAGGAATCCATTCATCTTTTAGTGCTTTCCTCTCGAATGACAACTCTACCAAATCCCACGTTTGGTTCTCTTCCAAGGAATCAATTTCCTCATTCATGCCATGCTCCCACTGTTTCCTAGATTCTACCTGCATTGCCTCTTCAAAACTTCCTGGTTCTTGACCATCAGTGAGCAACAAGTAGTATAAAGAAAGGGAATAACGAATTTGAGGCTTACTTAACCTTTCAGTCCTCTACATGGGCGTTTGAGACTCCTTGATAGCTTGCTGTCTGCCCAAAATCTATTCTGATAATGATCGATCTTGGTCACCTCTGGCCGACCTCGATCTGCACCCGATCGATGTCGATTCCTCTTGATCACCGATGTCAATTCCTTGACCGACGTCAGTGTCTACCTACCTGACATCACTGACTTCAGTCTGCACATGACCGACGTCGATTCCTGCCTGATCGATGTCAATTTTCACTTGATCAATGTTGGTAACTGTGTTTTCTTGTGAGTGATGATTTTTACCTGTGAGCTCATTTTGGATCATAACCTTGTCCAAATCAACACTGCCCTGCTCAGAATTATTCAGCCTCTTGAGTTGATCGCTGTCCATCATCTTCTCCTTGAAAACCAAGGCTTTCCAGTTCTTAACTTTGTCAAAAACATCAAATTTTTTCTTTATGCAATAAACCTGATCCTTTCTTGCAGCATCAGTATCAAGAAACCTCACTTTCTTCTGTTGCTTACAAAAATATCAATCTATGCTTTTCAAATTTGAACTCTTATCTTTTGACTTAAGAACATCCATTCCCTTCTCACTCATGTGACCAAGCCTACAGAGCCACATCTTTGCATCTACATCTGAAGTAGATAAAATAGTAGGAGAATCAGTAATACAAGTAGATAGATAAAGTGTACCTACTTTCTTACCACATGTTAATACAAGTGCACCCTTAGAAACTTTCCAAGATTCTGTTGTGAGAGTTACTGTGCAACCCTCATCACCCAACTTTCCTATAGAAATTAGACTCCTCTTCAGGACTGGGACATGCATGACATCCTTCAACACCCATGTGTTGCCCGTCTGCAATTTCAGCCACACTTCCCCTTTGCCAACAATTTGACAAGGCTCACCAACCCCTAAATAAATCTTTCCAAAGTCTCCATGGACATAATCATGGAAAAATACTCTATTTGGGGTTGCATGGAAAGAGGCAACAGAATCTAAAACCCAAGATTCTACTTTATCCAAGGAACATATAAGAGCATCTCGTGCAACAATACCTGCATCATTTGCTTCTTTATTGCCTTCATGTTGATCTTCTACCAACCAACAATCTCTCTTTACATGCCCTTTCTTTTCACAATTCCATAATTGATAATTCTTGCCATTGAATTTCTCTATTATTAGCTTACTTTCTTCTGTCATTGCTTTACTCCCACTCAAATAGAAACCCCTGTGAGTGACCTGTAATCAACAAACACTAACCTGCTCCGAACCAGGCTCTGATGAACCTTCAACCAGGCTCTGATACCACTTGTCAGGATCCTACTCCTTAAGAGTATAATTGATTACCTTTGTATAAGCAACTAAACACGGAATTAAACCAGAAGTAATATGTAACTAGAATTCAAAATCAGCACAAAATATGAGAGACAATACAATATGTATTAACACTCTTCCAAAAGGAAGTACAATGAAGAAATCACACTCTTCCCACACCTCTTGGGCGTACAGTAATTCTCCCTCAAAAGTTCTCTCTCTCTCAATTACAAACACAATCAACTCAATAACCGAGTTGTTGTTTCCACCAGTCAGTGACAATCAACCCAATGGTTGTTGTTGCCTACTGCCAGTCCACCTATGACAATCAACTGAATCGGTTGCTTTGCCTACAATACCAGTACCCGATGTACCACCGTATGTTGCAGATCTCCTTGATCTTGCTACCCCGCAGATCTAACTGACCTTGCACACACACACCCACAGATCTCCTTGATCTTGCACACCCTGTAGATCAACTGACCTTGCTTACCATGTAGATATCCCTGATCTTGCTACCTGCAAATCAACTGATCTTACACTTGGAAGAACCCTTGTCCTTGTCCTTGACAAGTCCTTTTGATCCTTCACTACAATACAACCCCATGGGTCTATTAAATAGATCCCAAACTAAACAATAATTAGACGTCTTAATTACAATAATTAGAAATGCAAACTCAAGACTAAAATTAGTCTTTACATGCAAACTGACTGTCTGTCTAAAATTAGACTAGTTTTGGAATGCACAGACGACCGACGTCGGTCACTGTCTATCTGGAGATGACCAACGTCAGCCGATTCCTGACCGATGTTGACAGATTCTGGTCTACTCCTGACCGACGTCGGTTGGCCTGACCGACGTCGATTATTGTGACACTCAGCAACCTCCTCCATTTGCATACCTGTGAAGCTTTTAGCTCCACAACCTAACACGTACATGTTCATACTTTCTAACTAGTAACCATTAGAGAGCAACATTTCCCATTGTAGAAGACTGTGGTAACTCTCAAAAGTGCTTATTGTTATATGAAGGTGAAACTATAATGTAGATAGAAAATTGAGCTCTATCCTATTCAATTTACAATGGTGTGACACTATCTTGATTAACATAATATGAATTGTTGTTGTACCTATTATATCATGTAAAAAATATGAGTGTGAATCTCTTAAATATCATGAAAATCCACAAAATTAGATATAAATGTTCTAAGTTTATGTTTTCCCAATTTTTTATTAGGAGAAACTATTGATCAAAATAGTAAGAAAGTACATCCCATTCAGTTCAAGTGTGAAATAAGTCTATAATTTGATAGCCACAATCAAATTCGTAGTATCAATTTTATTTGCATTATATCAACATTTTCTATATTAGTTTAATTTTACTTATAAGGACGTATATTGAATACCTTACACAAAACTTCCATCTAGTTTTGAATGTGCCCATAATGCTTCTTATAAAATTATGAATCAACTTATATTTGAAATTTGGAGTTTTAACAAATTTATGTAAAATAATATATAAGAAAGAGTGATTTGCTTTAAAATTATAAAATTTAATGTTACATGTTAATGGTTAGAAAATAATATTTTAATTATCAAAAAAATAATATTCTGAAGGTAGTGGTTCAAAGATAGATTAGAAATGAAAAAATACATTTCTAGGCTCCAAATTACACACAATGACTCCCTAATAAATTTGGCATACAAAATTAAATTACTTCGAAAATTATTATAAATTTTTTTTAAATAATAAAAGCTACAAAAAGTGGATAAATTTATCTTTTAAGTCTAAATTATTTTCCAACTCTTTACTAGAGAAACTGAAAATATTATTTTACAAATCCTTATTAAAAAAAACTGAAAATATTATTTCACTGATCCTTATTAGAGAAACTGAAAATATTATTTGACAAGTCCTTATTAGAAAAACTAGAAATACTATTTTCTAAGACTGCCATCCTCAACTATACTTCTCCCAAACCAAAGATCCTATTATAAGGATACAATGCCAATACCATTTGCATCCAATCTCAATTTCATAATGTCATGTAGAGAGGGTTGATTGAAGATTTGCTACACATTCTCTATACACAACCCCATCTAAACTATTGTGTATCTTTTGAACCTAAAGTCATCTATAGATGCAGTAGTGCAGTATTAATGCCAAAGGATATATAAATATTGGTGAATAAATAGGAAATGATACGGGGCATGCGAAGCACATGGAGAGATAAGGTCCATTTCAAACATCAAATGTCCACACAAATATTCACTTAAAGCTACAAAATCCATCCATCTTTGGGATAAATAGGAAACAATTATTGGGTTGCCTATGAAATTCAATTTTAAGTGACAACTTGTCATATTATTTTACTACTTGCCACATGAAATATGCTATACACCTAAAAACAAATATTGGTAGGAAATATATAAGGTTTTCACATGAAGCTAAAATTTAAGAGATTTTAGGAAAACATTTGTTTTATGTTGAGATTTTTGGCAAACATTTGTTTTATGTTGATGATCTATTTTTAATGGTAGAGATAATTTAATATGTATAATTAAATAAATTGGGATGTAGAGAAACATCGAAAAAATAAAAAATTGATGATTTTTTAATTGAAAATGAAGAAATATTATCTTTACTTTCGATTTATAGGGAAACTTTTCAAAATAATGTCAGAATACTAGTATTTTGGTGTTGAGTGTCATGACAATCTCAATTGGGATACATGTAGGTTGAAAATGGGTACAAGAATATTGAATTATAGGATTGGAAAACTATTATGGTCTTATTCGGTTTATTTGTCGTATCAGTTGTGTTGTATAGTTGTAAAGTATGGGTTAATAAAGTGACAAGTTCGAAATGGAGGCAAATAGAAAGGGTCCAAAAGTGTCTAATCATATACAATTTCAACTATGACCAGAATGTTATGTTACTTGAAAAAATAAAATATATAAAAATTGGTAGGTGGCCTAGGTTGCAAGAGACATATTTGCACATATGAAAAAACACGTGGATGAAACAAAACCAAAAATAAATGAGTAGATGAGATATCAATAAAAATGAATGTTCAAGCCTCAATAAAAACAAAAATATAGGTAAATGAAAATTTTATAACATAGGTATGGAGGAAGAAAACAAGTAGGAAATGACAAGACTATAATACAAAGATTAACTGGATTGATGAGTATTGTGAAAAAACATACACAGGTATTAAAATTAAATGAAGGAAAAAAATCATCATTGCTCAATTGAGGACTTAGAGCTTTCGTAGTCTCAGATGTGAGACATGTAAATGGATGACACCTAAGGAATAATGGGAAGAGAGGGCTTGTGTTTTATGCAATTCAAGGGCGATCAAAATGAAGGATCATTTCATTTTTTAAATGTCTAAAGTACATAGATATCTGAACCAAACACGAGGAAACATTTAGAGTCGGTTCTATAATAGAGTTATATGAAGATAACAAAATAAAAGAGGTGGGGATGTGTTAACTCAAATCATCAAAAGTAGAATTAACGTTCTAAAGGATATCATTGGTTTCACAATTTGAATAGTTAGAACATTCAATGTAATCAATAATCCCACAAAGCATTTAGTCTCATAAACGTAATAAAAATCATTTCATTTCATTGATTTTTAAAAAAATGATCAAAGCTCACTATCTTTTAACTATATGATCAATTTTATGTGGTCTCATACAACGTAAAGTTATGAAGAACATGTGACACATCTAACATAACTATGTATAAATTTATATAAATTTTCATATTAAAAATATTTACCTTTTCATAAACATTGACACTCGTTATATTTTCGTATGTGCCAAAAAAAATATATTTATTCTCTAAAATTTTCCATGTCGTATATAGGGAAAAAAACTCACCCTTTCAAAAAAAAAAAAGGGTACACGTCAGTTTTAACGCTGATGCTAACCCTATAGTTAGAGGTGTGATTGGGCATTTTAGTCGTGCCTATTTTTTCACAGATATTGTAGATAACTGCAGTAGCCATTTTTATTGAAATGAAATGAGTTTTAATGACGTCCACGAGACCAAAAAGTCTATGGGACCAAGTGTCAAGATCACTAGAGATTCTTCATATTCTTTTCGAAGTCATCTCGCCTCCTATGAATCTTTACCAACAGCCACGCTGTGTTGTGTAGCCTTTCCTCCTCAAATAATTCACTAAAACTGCCCACATTCACACTGTTATCCTGCTGCATACGAATATCTTTGTACGCATCACACTCCCTAATGAAGTGTCGTTCAGTTTCAACCACTCTATCATTGCAGAAAATGCAAGTTCTATCTTCCCATCTTTCCTTGGGAACCGTCCATCTTCCCATTTCACACCTAAGATGGTGTGAACCGGTCCTCAATTGTGCCATTAAGATCCTAGCATTACCTTTAAGTTCAGCACTTATGTATGCTTTATACCTGTGCTCCCAAGTGAAATTAAACTCTTTGATATAATGCATTTTTTTACATCCAGTTTGATTTGTCCACATGACAGTGCTGAATTTTTCTAATACAAACTTTTTAATTGGAAAACGAAAAACTAACATCACTATTTACAAATAAACCACTTCACACAAAACCGTTAGCCGCCGATTGTATTTTCACCCCGCGTTTACTTTGACGCTATTCTCTCACCCACCGCCACAAAAGCCAGGCTGTCACGACTCTCCTCTCCGCCCGCACGCACGCACGCACGCTGTTTCTTCCTTACACCTCCCATGGTTTCAATGAAAACAAGCCGGTTCTACATTTACTGCTTTGCTTGGACTCATATCTTCATCCTTTTCATTTGAATTTTGTATTTGGGCAAGATATTTTTCGGTTTGCATAATGGCTGCAACCCTCGACTCCTCAGCCTCAGCCTCCTACTGTTCTACAGAACGGATCCAATCGAAGTGTGCCGATGCCGCTGTTTCTGCCAGGTAAAAATGTAAAAAGCATTCTTCTTCTGCTAGCCATTTGGCTATTTTTGAAGGTGTTAAAAGCCTCGTACGTTTTCTAAATCGTGTGTTGTGCAGGTTTTTGTGTTTGTCGTGCAAAGGAAATGTTCATCCAACAGAGGAGTGGATGTTTCCCATAGAGGATGATCACTTTAACAGGTCTCATTCAGGGAAACCTGAACCTGCACATTACAAGTCTCCCTCTGTAAAAAGAATATATGGTCGCCTTGGCAAGAAAGTATTCTTGGATTGAAAACTCAACGCATCCGGTTTTTTAACTTTGTATATTTGTGTAATAATTTTCTTATAGAATTCTATAAACTTTGCCTGTTTTTGAGAATTGTGGAGCATGATTGGCACGGAAAATTTTAATGGCATTTAAAAGTATTTAATTATAGGAGAAATTTTTAAAATAAAAAATTAGAAAAGATGTATATGATAAATAAATTTTAAAAATTACATATGACTTGAGCGGAATGTTAGTGTTTATTTCAACTATGTTAAATATCTTATACAAACTTTTCTGGATTTGTAATTCAGTTTCAATTACATCATATTTAGTTAGAATCATTAGTTGATACTGATTTGATCTAGTCAGAATCGATTCTTTCATCTTTCAGTAACAGTTAGTTTTTAAAATCATTTTTCTTTTAAAAGTCAAATTCATTTGTCTAGCATGTTTGTGGTGTAAGAAATTATCTAATTAGATTTATATAAAAAATCAAGATTTCATTTAAAAGGGGCTTAGCTTTTATCTGGTACACATTTGTACATTATTGCAATCATAAAGCCTAGTCAAAAGTACACTAAAACCAAATCAAAATTAGCATTCTCAAATATCAAAGATAAATCATTAGTGACATTATATAGTGAATGAGCCCAATTTCACAATCACACTAAGCCAGAGAAAAATGTGTGACTTGATTTTTCTTCTCATTATGCTTTCTTGATTTTTGTTGATTTTTATTCCTCACAAGCACACTTTAGGTTTCAAGACAAAAACATTGATTTTTAGAGCTATATACACTATCAAGATTCGAGATTGAAAATACAAAGCATACAAAGACAATGAGATGTGATCATATAATCATAGTCCTTCATTTATGCATATATCAGTATCACTAACACATATAGTATTGACCAGCAATACTAATTTAAATCAAGGAAATCAACCATGCACAAGCAAAAGTATAGTTCTTGAACCAAACAAATCACATGACTACTTTTAGTTCATATCCACTTTTAGAATACAATTACAGTTACATAGTCATCGAAAAAAATAAGTACTTATCTCTTTGTTATACTTACGATATTTAATATACACCACTTGCTGAATCATTGCAATAAATTTAATATTTTATATTCAGATGTATGCTTGAATGCCATATTCTAATATGTAAATTATTCTACATGTTTCTATCCTATTAGAGATTCTTGAATACATTATTCGAGATTATAGTAAAACATAGATACGATTCTACATGTGAAGCTAGAATCCAAGAGACCTTATGTAAACCCTTTACTTTATGATGATGACCTAATTTTAATGGTAAAAACAACTTGAGATTTAAGAGATACCTATGGGCTCTATAGTTGTTTTGTAAACAAGCTACGATGTAGCTGAAAATTGACAAAACCAAAATTATGATTTTATCAATAAAAAGGAAGAAGCAACACCTTGATTTTTAGTTTGTAAGAGAACTTCTTGAAGTTGTGTCAAGGTACAAGAATCTCGGTCTCGATTATCACAAGCTCAACTAAGATACATGTAGGATAATAAGAATACAAGAATGGTGGAAGCTCTTTACGTGCTTCAAAACATGTACAAGAATGTCAAGTTATGGGATTGGAAGTTTGCTAGGGTTCTATTCGAATTACTTATCACACCAATGGTGTTGTATGATTATGAAATATGGGGTAGTGGAATGACAAATTCGAAATGGAGGTAAACAAAAAGGATCCAAAAGTGTATAATCACAAATAATTTCAAAATTAAGGCTATAGTTCCCTATAAAATTAACTTTGATGAACCATAGACTTTTATGTTATAGGTGACCACTATGTCTATTCTAACATGGAAAAAGAGAAAACACAAAGACTGGCAGGGGGCTTAGGGCTATAAGAGACAATGAATTACACATCCAAAAGAACATATGGATAAAGCATAACTATAAATGGATGAGTAGATAGGATATTAGTCTAAATGAATGCCTAAATCTCAACAAAAACATAAAATATGTGAATATAAAATTTTAAAATATATGTGTAGGAAGAAAACACATAGAAAATGACAACATTATATTAAAGAGTTCAATTTAACTTCTAAACATTGTGAAAAAATATATATAGGTACTGAAATTAAATAGAGGAAAAATGTTCTCATTGCCTCACTGAGAACTAGCTCTCATAAACTCAAATATGATATATGTAGATGGACGAAGCCTAAGAAACAATAAGAAGATAGGATTTGTATCTTATGCAATATAATGGTGATTAATAATTTAATATTGGATTATAAATTGAAGATATTTATTTTGTCAAATTTATTTTATAAATTTAATCAATTAATTTGTTTATATATATATATATATATATATAATTTAAGATTTTTTTTAATTTATTGATTAATAATTTAAAATTTAAAAAAAATATCAAAATTTAATTAATTGGAAATAAAAAAAATTTAAAATATATTTAAAATTTAATTAATTGAGTATGGATTTATCAAAATTAATTGAATGCCTTCTCAACTTATAAATCGACTATTCAAAATATAAAATAGATAAAACCTATTAATTTATATTTTTGATAAATAAAATAGTGAACAAAAATTTTACATTATTAAAATAAAAGTGTATAAATTTATATACAAATTTATCTTTAATTCTTGATTCTCCCCATACAATTTAAATATTAAATTAAATTAAATTTTTTTACCCATAACTATCCACCAAATAAAACATTGGCTAAACACTAACCATCTAAATCAACTATTATCTTGAGGTTATACCAAATGAGCAATGCTTAAACAATAAATATTTTAGGAGTCCTAAATCAAATATACTTAGAGATATTGATAATGGAATCAAAAGAAAATGTAACGCTTAAAGTTTAGATACCAAAGTGTAACATGGGGGCTACTCGTTAGGGGCTATTGGTTCAAAGATAATGCCATAAAAAGTAACTTTTTTTTATTTTGAAGTTTTTAGTAATAAGACTTGTTGGTCATGTTACGACTAGTTAAGGCTATGTTGAGAGTAGTTAGTTAATACTTTCTAATATAAATAATTAGTATATTAGTTATTAGTCATAATATTAGTTTTATGTGAGTTGTTTCAATAATATGTATATTTTAATAGTGATAAGGTTTGATTTTTTATTTGTAGGCATTCAATTTATATATATAATTATGTTGATTGTGTAAATTTTAATTAGAATTTTTATATATTTTTAATTAAAATTATCATTGATATTAAAGTAGGTTATAATCTTAAAATAAAAAAATAAAAATAAAATAAGGGAAACACTTGATTTTATTGTGTTCTTAATTTTTGAGATTTTATGATAGTCTATATGCTTTTAGATTAGTGTTAACTTTCTATGTGATTAGTATTTGTGGTTGATATAGTAATTTATGATTTTCAATAGTAACAAAGGTATGCATGACTTTTCAAGAATATGAGTTAGATATTTCTACTATTCCTAATATATATAATTCATTATTGTAAGATATTTTATGTTAAAACATCAGTTCAAATAAGTTGCAATGGCATAGTCAATTTAGTATGATCCAGACATCTTTAGAGTGATGAAGTCAATAATTTTCATCTCTTGAATAAGAGATAAACATCATGGATAATGAAATCGTCGCTATATGTAAGTGATAGTTGTGCAATTACCTCAGTGATTATATATTCGTTATTGTTTACAAGTTGCGGTTGTAAAACTATCCCGACAGTTGTGTAACCGCCAATTTGTTTAAAATGATGGTTTCCCCATTGTATAAAACACAAGTAGAAAAATAGTTGCAAAAAAAATTTCTACTCCAAATTTTCCATAAATGTCTCCAAATCCTTCTACAGAAATGATGAACACAAAGGAAAGATTAGTTAGCAAGCACATGGAAATAAGTATACATCTTGGAAGATGACAATCTAACTAACAAGACAAAAAAGGGTAAACCTTAAAATAAAGTTCCCAGTTAGTATAGCTTTCTACTTCTATTTACTAGCTTTCCACTTCTATTAAACATATAGATTCTCATTCAAGACAAACAAAAAAGAACAAAAGCAAATCTGTAAGAAATCTTTTTCTTGTTTTACCTTGTACTTCGTCCCATCTATTCATTAAATTATCAATCAACACTCTGTAAGTTTTTGTGTAAATCAAATATGATGAAGACAGACAGAGTAGGCCTCAAGAGATACATTATTTTTAGGGGCATCATCAACTGTGAAGAATTAAATTCATGATGGTTGCATATTAATATGTTAACAGTCTAGGAATAATCTTTTGTAAGTTATGGGTTTAATCCTTTAGGTCATGCTTATTGAACATGCATTTTGATGTGGGGCAATTTCATAATGAAAATTTAATTACAAAATGTAAAAAACCATGTATAAAGAAGAGAAGTCAGTCAAAACACAACTTAAGAAACATAAGATGATTAACATTTTATGCTTACAAATACCATAGAAATTATTTTTCCCAACAAAAAATGGTCTAAAGGTAGTGTTTTCTGAAAATAATATGTTTATGTACTATTTGTTAAAATAAAGATTTAAATTGGACATGTTTTGGGAAGATTTTAGTCCTATTGATGTTGGATGTATTACTAGTATAAAATATAAATTATTGAGTCAATTTTAGTGTCCTTTATATTTATACATTTTATTTTTTGCAAAGAAACATAGTCTCCTAACAACAATGGATAAATCTATGTATCATCCAACTCCTAAAAAGTCGAGTTTCATGAGATATAGTCCAATGGTTTTACAAGATGATATATATTGCTTAAAAAATGATAATTTTGATGACTTTGTTCCAATTACGTAATTGAATAATGAAGAGGTTAACATCACTATAGGTGAAAGCAATTTTGTTGATGGGATCAACCATGAAGATCAATCTATGCCACACGTAGGTTCCCCTTCATACCAAGAGCATGTGGTTACCAAAAAACAAGTAGCTACCTTTTCTTCACAAAAAGGTAGGGTTCATTGGAGCAGTGTAAAAATTCTTGTCTTGATTGATGCTAAATATATTGAGAGGAATACACAATGCAGTGGTGGTGTAACGAAAAAAACTATATCAGCTTCTAAAAAGTGGAGACTTGTGCAAGAATATTGTTTCAGTAATGGTGTGAACCATACAACAAATCAATGATGAGATAGGTGGGAACATCTTCAGCCTAATTTCAAAAAGATTAGAGACTATGAAAAAGATATCCCCTCAGGGCATGATAGTTATTGTATTATGACATCCTCATAAATAATTGAAAAGAAGTTCCTTGTAAAATTTGTAGAAGAAATTTTTTGAGGCAATGGATGGCAAGTTTGGTCAAGATAGAGCCATCAATATTGGAAATATATGTATTAACACTAACACAAATAATCCACTTTTTGAGAAATTTATTTCTCCCATTTAAAATGAACCATGCAGTGAATTTCAAACACCTATTGTTGCATGTGAAAGCCAATCAACAGGGAAAAGATGAAAAACATTATCTAAAGCATCTGGCACAAAATATATCATTGTTGAGAAAAATAGGTTGGTGGTCTATGCCATGCAAAAAGCTAAGGAAGGGCGTATGAAATGCCATGAAAAAGATTATGCTATGATTGAACAACATGTGTAAAAGGAAGAAATGAATGAAGAAAGGATGTTCAAAATTGAAGAACAAAAGATAAACGTACATGTGAGTTTGGTTTCAATGATAAATACCATTGGATCAACCATGCTGAAGATGAGTGAGTCCTTTGCTACCAACAAATGACTTTTTGACACTTATTTTCTTCTAGATGTTAAACTATGTTATAACAATGATTGAAGCCTATTTGTGGTTTATTTGCATTAAACATACTTTAAATCATGTTGGTAATATTATAACATTAAGTGAAGATTGAAATTAATATGTGTGGCTCATTTGAATCCCAAATAAAGCACAGTCGAGGTTTATTTTTCTATTGAAGATTAATGATTGTTTTAGAATGCTTCATATGTATATCTAGTTGAAGGAAAAATTGGATTCTTTATCTGGTTTGCATACTAATACCTGTGCGTGAGTTACTCTTTCCCTTGAATCCATATTATATGTTTTTGTCCCTCACTGTATTGCTACAAATTTTGATTTACAAAAGGATTCTTTGGGATGATATATTTTATTATATATTCATTTCTTTTAACATCAAAATCAGATTTTTTTTTAAGATTTTGATTGATGGAAAACAGGGATGATCTTATAATATTCTCAATGAATGTGAACATGATCACACAAATGAACATCTAAAGGTCTTAGTTGTCCATGATTTTGGTAATGTCTCTACAACACTTAATTTGTGTCATCTAATGTTTGTTGCTTTTCCCTAAAATTGAACTAGCCCCTGCTTTTCTTTCAATTATTTTCTTCCATATATGGTTGGTCATGGTTGGAAGTGGATTTAAGAAAGTGTCTTTTATTAGAACACTTTCGTTTTAATCTTCTGGTTTTGAAAGTATTGTGTTGTTCATTTTAATAATTTTACATTACTTACATAGATTCTTGAAAATGATTGGCAGGTTGTCATCTTTATGGTTGTCTATTCCATTTTACCAAATACCATTCTTTAAAAATACAAAATTTTCATTTTACGCTCTTATAAATGACCTAAATGACCAACATGGAAAATTGGTTAAATATCTAATTCTCAGGAAATTTTAATATATAATCATTAGCCTCCATACAACACATGCCAATATTTTTCATCTTCAATTTTTTTGACAGCCTCTTTAGAAAATGATTGTGTCTTAGATAGACCATGAACATGCTTCCAACTTTATCTCTCACAGCCTAAAATTTTCCTTATTCTTTTTTTTTGAATTAATATTTGTTTATCTGTTATAAGAAATATACCATTCACTCAATAAATTGTGTTATGTATCTATGTAAATGTGTCCACTACGAAGTGAAATTCTCAATTTTATCACTCCTTGTATGTCTACTATATTCAAGTATATTTCAGTTTTTATTGCCTCGTAGGATTCACTCTTGGACATCTTCAATGATTGAAGTGCATGTTGCATTCATTTATCCAAGGTTTAAAAAGAATAATAATTGTTTTATGAAGCAAGGCTATTGAATTTGTAATGTAACATTTTGTATCTACGTCATGTTAGTTTGAATTTGCCATCTTTGGTAAATGAGATCCCCCTCAAGCTTTAAAATGTTGAATAATATTTCAAAACTGTTAGTGATATAAGCTAATATTTTTTTAAAGATTCCCCAATGGGATTGCCCAACATGTGGACTATATTTAACACTATGTCTTTGTTTGAAACATGATTTGTTCCTTGTTTCATAAATGTTAATTCATTGAATATTCAGGCATCCTTTTATAATTTAATTTTGAAAATAGTTATTCACTAATACTTTATTTTGTAGTTATTGATATTATAAACACTGGTTTTCAATAACATATTCTCGCATACAATGGATTCAACTACAAGAACAATAGGTAAACTTATCCTTGTAAGTACATCTCTTATCGTCCAATTAGCATTGCAAGTTGAAAAGGATCTTCAAGTTTCAATCAATATGCAACAAAGATTAAAGAAGTATAAGATATCTTCATGTAGAAGACAAATTCCTCCAAATGATAACATGTAGGAAGATACATACCAAGACGTCCCTAAAATCATAGTTGAGGAAGAAAATATAATCATGGAAATAAATATCTTAAATTTTTAGTGGGAAGGGAAGATTCATGGTGACTGGTACATCAAACGACATTTGTTGCATTGGTGGAACCTGTAGAGCAAAAAATTTACTCTACGTTGCATTCTATTTTTCAGTTGCGCGTCGCAAAATTTTGCTTTCGCATTCTTTGGTCCAAGATGGCGAAGTCGTGAAACAAAGCATGGGCTCTATTTTCCTTTTGATTCATTTTTGCCTAAGTGTTGAAGTTGAGTGGAAGTTGACAAGTGTCATCGTCTGAGGCATCCTTTCTCAAGGAAACTGCCAAGTGTCATCATCCGAGGCACCTTTCATATTTTATATGAGTTGGTCAAAATGTGCCACGTATCTCACAGTGACTTAGCAGAACGTGCCAAGTGTAAACATCTATGATTACATATCGGCACCCACATTTTATCTCTTTGCAGCAGAAGGATTTCAAAAGGCTAAGTATCGAGATCACACAGAAAGTGCCAAGTGGCAATAGCAGAAGGTCTCAGTGTTGTTTTTCTAAAATTGATAAAAGCTGCCACGTATCCTAGTTAAAGAGAGCAAAAGTCACCACATGTCAGCATCTGAAATATGTTTGGTTCAATGCCTTGGTTCAAAGCCTTGGTTTAATATCCTTGGTTCAATGCCTTAGTTCATGTGTAAACGGCGTGCAGCGTTGAACCATTGAACCATTTTTTGTTTAATCGATTGGTTCAACAGCTTAGTAAAATTAAGCAGTTCAAAGGAGCGTCCCAAAACACCAAAGGGATCAAGTGCCCTTTTGGAAGGCAGTAAGGCGCAACCAAACCATTCAAGCGAAGGCTACCAAGTGTCATCCACTGAGCCCCTTTTCTACTCCATTCCTAGAAGAAGTGAAAGATGCCACGTATCTTCCTAAAAGAAGTGGAAGATGCCACATATATTCCCATAAGCAATAGAAGCTGCCACGTGTCACCATCTGAAAGATCTTCTTCATTTTTCATTGTTGAATAAAGACTGTGGTGGGTCTCAGGTTTTATTTCTAAAAGTCTGCGGAAGCTGCCAAGTGTCATCATCCGTAAGAGCCTAACATGTGTCCTGAACATTTCCACAGTATAGCTAAGGAGCAACAGAGATTGCCACGTGTCCTTTGTTGAAGCAAGCGGAGATTGCCACCTATCCCTATGCCCTTTTTAAAGTTATTCAAGTAAGAGATGCTGTGGGTCTTATTTTCTTTCAAGCTATTAAGATTTTGAGGAAGTGGATGGTGACAAGTGTCAAAGGCAAAATGATCTTGAGCTAAGACACAAAATAGTATAAGTTATGCAAAAAATGTCGCGTGTCTTTGATAGTTGCTATAGAACATGACACGTGTTGTCCTTCGATATCTCCTGAAGTAATAAGAAGATTTTCAAGGAAATGACTAAGTGTCCTCTTTTGTTTAATGGAACAGAGTGTCCTGTGTATCTATTTCAGCAAGTGAACTATAGGGAAACAGAATGTTTCAAAATCTAAGAACTATCTTCTGATAGACACTTCCAGCTCAGTTAGAGTTCAATTTGGGTCATAAGTTTGGGAACGTGTAAACAATCTGGAGGGAATCCAAGGCCAGGATCAAGAGGAGGAAGTGACAAAGAGGGAAATTTAGTGAGATTTATTTCCAGTAGATGGAGCAGTTCATCGGGTAGATATTTGGGGCCTGCAAACATTGAAAGCACCGTCTGTTTGTCCCTTATGAGATAAAGGCAAAATAGATAGTTACACGGGAAAGCAGGTGATGGAATGAGATATCCAAGGCTATAAAGAGGAGTGTAGGGATCACCATCAAGGATAAGATATGGAGAGAGAATTTCTGAATATAGAATTATTGTAACAAGTTTTAGACTTTCTAGAGCTGTGGCTAAGTAATATCATTTGCTTTTGTCTCATTTTTTTGAGTTGAAAGGTTTATATGACTGTACGTGTTTTTGTGCCTTTTTTATGACTGGAAGATTCAAATAAGGAAATTAAACCCTATGCCTTTGTTGATATTATCTGTGTCATTTGTAAAAGTAGTCTAGACTGTAGATTTTCTAGAACTGTGATTAGGAATGTCATTTGCTTTTGTCTCATTTTCTTGAGTTGGAAGGTTTACATAATTGTACATGTTTTTATGCCTCTTATGTGATCAAAAAATTCAATTAAGAAGATTGAACCCTATGCCTTTGTTGACATTTTTATATTTCAGCAAAAGAAGTCTATGCTGTGAGCCGTTGTTTCTATTATTTCAATCTTTTACATGGATCATGCACTTGTTTGCTCTTAAATGTAAATGAATCCTACATATAGTTTCATTATGCTTAGGATTAAGGTCAAATTACATTTAGGCACATTTCCATAGTTAGATTTTCTTTCTTTGCATTTGCGTTTCTATTTATTTTCCCATCCCTTTTCCCCCAACACTTGATATAAAAAAGAGACCAGCCTCTTAAAAATTTGGAGGTTGTTTCAAGTCACATGTCCCACATCTTGAAACTTCCCATTGTTGGTGTCTAAAACAAAGTGCAATTTTAAACATCAACAATTTTTGGCACGCTCGATGGGACCAGTCTTGAAGTTTCTTTCAAGACCGTATGAACCAGAGAGCTACAAGGAGTCAGAGCTGTGGATGAGTAACCAAATCACAATCTGTTACAAATCTAGGTATTCTTTTACCACCTTTGGTAACAAGTCCAAGAAGAAGAGCTAACCAGTTTGTACCAATACCAAAAGCAAATATGGGAGCCCCTATACCCCCAAGAAATTATGCAAGCTGGAACATTGGTAGTCCCTTAATCCTCCCAACACCACTAGCCATTTGGGATCCTATCCCAGTGAATGCCCTAAAATCTCTGCCCAAATTTAGTGGGCAAGACTCTAAAACACCTGGGGAACATCTTCAAGATGTATTAGATGTCTGTGCTATACATGTTGTCACACAAAAAAATATGGCCATAAGATTATTAGCAGCTTCTTTTAAAGGGAAGGCTCTAGAATGGTATTGGTCTTTGACCCCAAATACCATATCTACATGGGATCAACTCAGAGATCTGTTCTTTGAAAGATTTGCAAAAAAGGGTGATAATTCTTCTTTGTTATAGCAGTTAATTACCATTCAAAGGGGACCATAAGAAGCCATGACTGACTTCAATTCCATATTTCAAAAGACTTGGGATAGAATCCCTGTTACAGCTAGACCATTACCAGGTATGGCCATAGTGTTTTATCTTAAGGCTTTGAATTCAGATATATCTGTTATGATTCAGTCACTTGGAGGACACACTTTGCCAGAGGCTTATGAATATGCGGTCAGAGCTGAGAATCATTTAATAGATGCTAGAAAGTTACCTCCAAGGCCTCCCATGCCCATGTTCCCAAAAATTTCCTTGCCATTACCTCAAGAAGTTCCTAAATCTGTAAGCCCACCTGTGTCTATGTACACTTAACCTCAACCATCTACAAAAAAACCTGTCCCTGCTCAGTCATTTGAGATGGATGATATCAAGAATATCTTAAGGACATTTTCCAATGAGCTGATCAATATAAAAAGATAACAAAATACTTTCTCTAAGCCTCCATATCAAGGCTATCAAGGAAATAGATTTTCATCTCAGCCAAACCAATATCAGGGCCCTCCAAGACAAACTAATCATCAGCCAGCAAACCAATTGGTTGCAGTCCCCACACCCTCACAGACTATTCCTCCCAATTCAAATAGGGATATTGTTCAAGGACAAAATAACTACGTGGATAATACTAATGCCTGGTGTTTCCCTTGAAATAATGCTCATACACCTAGAGATTGTCCTATGGGTAATCTACAACAAAAGGTAGCAGAGCAAAGAAGAATGGATGGTCAATTCGCAAGTTCTAGTGACAATCAAGCCTACCAGTCTTCTGGTATGTAGAATTCAGTCCTAGTGGCTCAGATGCAAGGAATGCCCTTGCAACAAGAGAAAGAAATAGCCCCGGAACATGCTTTGTTCTCATGGGTTGAAGACAAAGAATCAATTTTCTTGAACAAAGCATCTACCTCCCAAAAACCAGTGGTGCAATCTGATTATTGCACCAGATCAAGGAGAAGGATGGTGGAATAGCCTGAGATTGTAAATAGTCAAGTCATGGAGAATCCTCCATTTCAAGGACAAAGAAACACTGCTATCAGACAAGAAGTGCCTCATCCGGTGCAAAATCAAGGAACTCCAGCCCAAATTTAGGAAAAGACAAGATATCCTTATGTTCAAAAAGCTCAGACTCTGGGACCAATAAATGTGGTGAATCAATTAAAGAAGACTCCAACACAAGTATCAATATGGGATATATTGGCTATTCCTGAATAGAAGACACTACTACAAGAAGCTCTGCAAGGCCAAGCAATGCCCAAAGGTACTGTTACCAAAGAAGGACCTGCTGGAAAAGAAAAGCTCAAAAATATAGTCCTTCTACAGACAACGTCCCTAGTAAATAATATAGCAGAGGTAAGCAAATCCAAACCAGATCCCTTCTATTTAACTTTAATAGTTGGCAAGAAATTATTGCATAATGCAATGATTGATTTAGGGGCTAATACCACAGTAATGCCCAAGCAGATAGCTGATGCTTTAGGAATTAAGTATGAACCACTCACTAAAGGAGTCATACAGCTAGATGGAAAAGTAGTACAAACCATAGGGAGAATCAAACAACTCCAATTATAATTATATGCTTGTCCAAATATAATTATAAATCAAGATGTAGTAGTGATAGATATACCTCCTGTTTTTGGCTTATGTTTGTCAAGAGACTTTACATCCAAAATAGGGGGACATATGTCCCTTGATTGGTCTCATCCCATTTTAAGAACCCAATACGGTTCAAAGATGAAGATATTGTCTGAACCATTACATAAAGATCACATCACTAATGAGCCCACTGCAAAGTTAGAGGCAGCCCATGCCGTGATGAATAAAGAAGAGAAGGTCTTTGTCGAAGAGCTAGGTGAATGGACTGGGTATGATCAAGAAGAAGAAAATGATCATTTATTAGCTATGATGCAAAGTGACCCATTTGGAAATTACAACTCCATTGGTCTGGGCACTTACATTATACTTGATGAGGATCATAGAATTCCAAATGTTCTGGAGGAAGAAAAGTCAAAAGATACCTTTTCTATTAATCCTCGGGTCTCTTATGAATTTTAGATTCTTAGTGAGAAATCACAGGCATATATTTTGACCCCTGATGAAGAAGAAATAATCTCTGACTTTCTTCTTACTTTGCAAGATGATGAGGAAGAGCATGGACAAATCTTGGACCATGATTTAAATGATTTGCTTGAAATCATTGAGTCTGGTTATATCATTTTTCAAGATAGCTGTGAATCGGTTACAGATAAGTAGAACGGCATTGAGCCTCAATTGCATGCACAAAATTATTGCAAACTTTCAGAATTTCCTTTCAAAATATTGGTAATTTTGAAGTTATTAAGGAGGATGGTCATGCAGTAAAACCAGAGTTTGAAGCAGAAGGAATTAAGTCATTAATTGATTTCCTGGTAAGACATGCCAATATCAAGAGAAAATATTTGATGAGCTTCCAAGAACAAGAAGAGTCTATATATGTCGAAAGCATGTTTGACTCAGACTCACTTGAATACAGGCAAATTAATGAGGCATACACTGAAGGCAATTCACCAAAGCCATACCCAATTCGATCACTTATATGGCAACATAAGCTGGCTTGTAGTGAGAGAAAATATAGAAATTTTGCTTTTGATCTAGGAGGGAGATAAAGATGCTTCATTAATGTAGTTAGGTAGTTTTCCTTTCCATTTTTTTTCTATTTTCTTGCTTTGTTTTCCCATTGTTGTTTTCCCACTTTTCTTTTAAATAAGTGTTCTTTGAACACATTGTCGGCAGTTCAAAATGTTTTCAAATTCTCGACACATTGAATGTTTCCCCAAATCTTTAGAAATCTCCAATGTACCTTACGCTACCACTTGCATAATGTGTTTATCTCGCTGTCCCAAGAAGATTGAGTAGGATTTGCTACCGTTTATCCGAGTTTAATGTCATTTTGAGACTTGATAGGTCAATAAATAGCTCTTAGTAAGAGTTAAAGTTTACAAGTTCTCAAACATTCTTACACCCACATAAAAAATATCCTGCTACTTGCATTTTTGTGCATAGCAAATTACTTCAGCGAAAGTGTCTCTATTTTGCAAAGATTCATACAAGTTACCATAGAGAAGATACAAAGATGGAGGAGGCACAATCTTCATATCAAGGAGCTAGGATGTATGAATCCCTTGATAGGTTTCTTACAAGTAAATAGTATGCTTCAGTGCTCGCACAACCATTGAAGGCCTATCCAAAGACCAGGTTTCCTGAAGCTAGCCCAACAAGTGATTTAGCAAAGATAAAGGACTATGCGGATGGTATAATGGATCTAATTCTTTAGAAAGCTAGTAGTAAAAATCTTAGAGGGGGCACATCAAAGGTGTCTACAAAGGGCCAGAGTAGGGCAATTTGAAACATTTTCCATGAGGATATGGACCTCACAACAGGCTTAGTTCATTGTCCCAGCTATGCATTCATGCCCCGACCTAGTCAAATTATGTGCAGACTAGCTCCATGCACCTTCAGGCACCATTCAATGAGGCCCATTCATAGTGCAAATCACACCACAAGCTATCAGGGATATGTTAGCCCTACATCATGACAGTACAGCCACATTTCCCACTGTGGCTAAGATGCAAAGGATGTGGGCCAATATCAACACTCAGACAAGGTTCTTGAGATCTGAGTTACAAATGGGTGATGATGATACTACGGTACCCACACTCCCTGCACCAAGAGCTCAATTCACACAGGCTAGCCAATACACATTGTCTATGATGGCTCTCATCTTTGGCATGAAAGATGATATGGCAGCGTATACATAACAAATGGCTATCCTTTTTAGGCTGAAGATTGTTGACAAAACCCAGGAGTATTAGCTCGACTTCTTGAAACAAATTGCGTTCTCGATAATAGAATAATTGGCTCATTTCAGATCAAAAGGAGTGTTCAGGTATTCTTCCTATTTGTTCCACCTCATGCTTTTCCAGAACTCTGATCTCTTTGCCCAAGATATGCATCTTAACATGTATGACCCAGATTTTGATCTCTAAAGGACCATTCCTGTGTCTGCATGGACACACATTTTGTCAAAGACTAGTGACCCGTATGAGTTTTGGGAATTATTTGTCACTCTTGCCTTTTGTCATCTCAGTCTTGAACTAATTATGAATATATTATTCCCAAATGTTTCAAATCTTCTGGTTAGTTGCCCAATCCCGTGTGATTTCTATTTTGGATCACACCATACCATTATAAGAGTCCATGGTTTTTGTGGAGAACCAATATTGCTACCGAAGGTTTTAACTCTTAGGATAGCATTCCTCGAGGTCACCAGACAAGTATCCATAGTTGATAATGAATTTGGTTTTGAGAAGAGAAAAATAAAAAATGTATTATCTTCCATGGATGACAACAAGCATGGTTTTGGAAACCAGAGACGCAAAAGTTGTGTTGCTCAAAAAGCTAGCCTTTTTGGGTTTCTTTCTAGTAGAAAACAAATGGGTTTATGACCCAAACAATTTCATAGCCTTTTGGGTAAGGACTCATAGGGTTGCAATCATAATTGCGCATGAAGGTCACCCTTTTTGGGAAACCAAGAAAAATCCTAGGGAAGACAATCCTGGATTTTGTGTTGAGTTAACAGACTTGCCACTTCCACAGAATAGGCCATGGGAGACATTCTATGTTAAGCAGAGAGAGTATGATCCTAAAGTCAGAATGACTTTTGGTTTAAGGAGAGCATTAAAGAATAAAGATTGGGATACTGAGAAGATAGAGGCCTATTGGAAGTATAGGCAAGAAATTTGTCAAACAACCCATTCTTTCGGGAATGTAGACACAGATGAAAGATGGGAAGAACTATGGGATGAGTGTCATCTCTCCCTTGCATCTAGCCCAGAGACAAGTAATTTGCCTACACCAGCTGAAGGATAGGAAGCTAGGGCTAGGTCAAGCCAGGAGTCACAAGCCTCATTGAAAGGAGCAAAAATACAGCTAGAAGAAGAGACACCCAAGAAATGGAAGAGGGTGCAGTTTCAATTAGCTTCAGAGGAAGAGACAGACACCTCACAGTGCCAATTACAGGGTACTGTAATTGCTCCTCAAGTAAGTACTACTCCTTCTCAGCCTATTTCTTTCCCTATCACTTTTGCCTCTCCCATTTCTCACTTCATCCCATTAGTGCCACCTCAGGCCTTAACATTACCCTATTTCTCCCCTTTTGCTCCCAAGAAACCTTTCCCTCAAATTGCCCATAGCCAACAATTGGCTATTCAATATGGTCTACCACAGGGACATCCTTTTGTGGGTGGGCACATTGCCTCTCTTTCCACCTTCCAGACCGAAGCAGATGCTGCTAGGAAGGCAAGCAAAGCCCGAAGGGAGAAGAAGAAGATCAAGGAGAATAAAACTTTGGCTACACCCCATTTGCGGTCACAATTTGGCCCCATCCAGTAGCAATTGATGGTGACTCATTTGTCACCAAATGTAATAAATCTAATGGAGTAGAGGTAGCCAAAAGATTACATGATGAATGCTGTGGCCATCGACATGTCACTCTTCAGGCCACAGGACAAAGTTGAGCTACTAACTGAATCTACTTATGCAGTTACTAAAGATTATTTGAAGATATCAAGAAGGCTACATAAGATGGAAGCTGAGCTAGAAAGGAAAAGGCAAACTGTGACAGTCTGACCTCAGAAATCAATAGCCAAAAAAATGAGGTAGAGAATCTGAATAAATAGTTACAAAATACTATTTCTCTTCAGACTCACCAGGCAGTTCAGGCCCAAAATGATTCTTTAAAGGCAGAGCTCACACATGTAAAGAATGCGATAACAACCCTCAGGCATGAAAAGGTAGCACTACAAGGAAAGTGCAAGGAACACCTATTTCAAGTTACCCAATTGTAATAAAATCTATTGGCCAAACAGAATAACACCATGGTCATAATAGCCCAATTTTACTCAGAGCAACAGAGAGCAACATAATTGACACTAGAGCTGGCCAATAGGCCAAAGAGTGTCAGAGTTTTAAATCTAGTAAGGGAGCTATATGAATCCATGTGGAAGAGAATCTCTTCAGAGATTATTCATCTTAGGCCATCTCTCACCTTCCTGCTAAATGCACAAAAATTGTGCAAAAAGGTGGAGAGTTCAATTGTAAATACTCTGGCTACAGTCTCTAAGAGAGTAACAGACTTACAAACATTGTTGCAAAAGCTTTATGATGCAACAAATGCAACATTGTCAGTAGTAGGAATCAATGACAGAATGGTCACTGCTAAGAAAGTAAATGAGGTTCTCAGTTGCAATTCCACAACTAACAGTTGCAAGGAGCTTTTGGATGTCATGAAGGAAGGAATCAATGAGATGAAGTAGCATGTTGAAGATCTAGTATAATTAGGTCTTCCTTCTCCATTTCCTAATGATGATATTGTGCTTATGGTAGAAGAAATTGAACTGTTGTTGTTGGCCAGATAGAATGATCGAACAGTTTTCTAGGATCTAAGGGACGATTCATCAATCTCTGAAGTAGAAGCTATCTTGGTTCCTATTTCCCAGCTCGAATTCAAATAGAAGGCTACTGTTTAAATTTTGAAAAAAAATTCACACAAGGATATCATTAACCTTGATTTAGCCTTCAATGAATTGCAAAATAAGCAAGGGTTATTTGATGAAGAGTGGTTCGCCTACCAGACAACATTGTTGAAGCTATGATTTTGAAATTATGATCTAGCGGGAGTCATGGTTTCTTTTTGAGCAGGCTCAAAAGTCCTTAGGGTCACTAGTAACTATAGAGTAGAAAATTTACTCTACGTTGCATTCTATTTTTTAGTCACACATCGCAAAATTTTGCTTTCTCATTCTTTGGTCTAAAATGGCGAAGTCGTGAAATAGAGCATGGGCTCTATTTTCCTTTTGATTCATTTTTGCCTAAGTGTTGAAGTCGAGCAAAAGTTGACAAGTGTTGTCTACTGAGGCATCCTTTCTCAAGGAAACTGTCAAGTGTTGTCATTCGAGGCACCTTTCATATTTTCTATGAGTTGGTCAGAATGTGCCACGTATCTCACAACAACTCAATAGAACGCGCCAAGTGTTAACGTTCGTAGTTACATATCGACACCCATGTTTTATCTTTTTGCAGTGGAAGGATTTCAAAAGGCTAAGTATCAAGATCAGGCAGAAAGCACCAAGTGGCAATAGTGGAAGGTCTCAGTATTGTTTTTCTAAAAGCGACAGAAGCTACCACGTATCCCAGATGAAGAGAGCAAAAGTCACCACATGTCGGCATCTAAAATATGTTCAATTTAATGCCTTGGTTCAATATCCTTGGTTCAATGCCTTGATTCATGTGTAAATGGTGCACAACATTGAACCATTGAACCATTTTTGGTTCAATCGATCAGTTCAATAGCTTAGTATAATCAGGCAGTTCAAAGGAGTGTCCCAAAAAACCAAAGGGATCAAGTGCCCTTTCGGAAGGTAGTAAGGTGCAACCAAACCATTGAAGTGGAGGCTACCAAGTGTGATCCACCGAGCCCCTTTTCTACTCCATTCCTAGAATAAGTAGAAGATGCCATGTATCTTCCTAGAAGAAGTGAAAGATGCCACATATATTCTCAGAAGTAGTGGAAGCTGCCACGTGTCGCCATCCAAAAGATCTTCATTTTTCATTGCTGAATAAAGAATGTGGTGGGTCTCGGGTTTTATTTCTAAAAGTTTGTGGAAGCTACCAAGTGTCACCATCCGTAGGAGCCTAACATGTGTCTCGAACATTTCCATAATATAGCTAAGGACTAGCGGAGATTGTCATGTGTCCTTTGTTGAAGCAAGCGAAGATTGCCACCTGTCCTTATGCCCTTTTTAAATTTATTGAGGTAAGAGATGCTATGTGTCTTATTTTATTTTAAGCTATTGAGATTTTGAGGAAGTAGATGGTGACAAGTGTCAAAGGCAGAATGATCCTGAGCCAAGACACAAAAGAGTATAAGTTATGTAGAAAATGTCACGTGTCTTCGATAGTTGCTGCGAAACACAACATGTGTCATCCTCTGATATCTCCTAAAGTAATAATAAGATTTTTAGGGAATTGACTAAGTGTCCTCTTCTGTTTAATATAATAGAGTGTCTTGTGTATCTATTTCAGCAAGTGAACTACAGGGAAACATAACGTTTCAGAATCTAAGAACTATCTTTTGATAGACACTTCCAGCTCAGTTAGAGTTTAATTTGGGCTGTAAGTTTGGGAACTTGCAAACAATCTGGAGGGAATCCAAGGCCAAGATCAAGAGGAGGAAGAGACAAAGCGGGAAATTCAGTGGGAGTTATTTCCAGTAGATGGAGCAGTTCACTGGGTAGATATTTGGGGCCTACAAACATTGAAAGCACTGTCTGTTTTTCCCCTATGAGATAAAGGTAGAATAGACAGTTGCACGAGAAAGCAGGTGATGGAATGAGAGATCCAAGGCTATAAAGAGGTGTACGGGGATCACCATCGAGGATAAGATATAAAGAGAGAGAATTTTTGAATATAGAATTATTGTAACAAGTTTTAGACTTTCTAGAGCTGTGGCTAAGTAATATCATTTGCTTTTGTCTCATTTTCTTGAGTTGAAAGGTTTATATGACTGTACATGTTTTTGTGCCTTTTGTATGACTGGAAGATTCAAATAAGGAAATTGAACCCTATGCCTTTGTTGATATTATCTAACTTCAATTTGTTTTCAAAATGTATTGTTGTGGAATGTGCCTTTGGGAGGTTGAAAAACATATGGAAAATTCTACATTTCAAAATTACTCAGCGTAATTTACAAATGTTACCAAAAATTATTCTAGTATGTTGCATATTACATAATATGCTGCTAACATATGATGAAGATATCAGTGGTACATTTGAAAACACATAGAATGAATGTGAAATATCAAGAAATCAAGATATATTATGTGATCAAACTACAACACTAGATCAAGTGACATTAATATAATATTTTAATGGAAGGAGTGTCATGACCCAGCCAAATGAACATGAATAATCATTAGTTTAATGATATAGCCTATTTGACTTATGAACTATATTTTTGTTTTCTAGAAGTAATATGTTTTGTTTATGGATTCAATATTTGGCTTACGAACTGTCTTTATATTTTCTAGAAATAATCTATTTTATTTATTGATTCAATCTATACCACTTCCTGGGATAAAAAAAGAGTCGGTCCACTATGGAATGAAGGTCGACTTTTTCTCAATATTAGTATAATGAAAAAAGGACCTATCATGAAATTATGCATCCATTTGTTTTTGATTCCAGGATTAGATTGGATCTGGGTAGAGCCCAAATAATTATATATATATATATATATCCAAAGGTGCTCAACGACCATATGTTTAGAAGTCCTCATAATTGTTTTTATTTAATTCGACTTGGATACTATTTGGTAGGGGTCCCATGGAGGAGGCTATTGCTCCTATTTTTAATGCGTTGGTGACCCATGAAAAATAAAAGACATGCAATAGGATATTTTAGAATCTTATCTTAAAAATAAAGAGCAGGCTAATTTTTAGAGGGATAGTTTGATGGAGTGGAAAGAAGGGGGGTTGGGATTTTTTCATACCTGCTTCTCTTTTTCAAGAAGATATTCTACTAAATGTAAATTTATGAGTGGTCAAAATTTGTGTAAATATTAATTATAAATAAAAACATAATCATTTTAAATATTATCCTCTATAAAATTGGAGCATACACTCATAATTTTAATACTATGGGACCACTTTTGCTATATATGCTCCTCAATTATTATGCTCCTATTTTTTTAAGTTGTGTAATAATTTTTCCTAGAAATTTAATAAATTTTTCTTATGTTTTTGAGAATTGGGGAGCATGATTGGTATCAATTTTTTTTTTTTTTTGGGAAGTAATAAATACTGGGTGAATATTTTAAAATAAATAATTAGAAAAGATATATATGATAAGTAAATTTTAAAAAAATATTTATGATTAATATGGGTAGAGAAATATTAAATTGATTAATAATTTAATATTAAATTATAAATTATAAATATTTATTTTATCAAATTTATTTTATAAATTTAATTAATTAATTTATTTTTAAATATTTAAATATAAATATATATCACATTTAATTTTTTTTATTTATTAATTAATAATTTAAAATATTAGAAAAATATCAAATTTTAATTAATTAGAAAGGGAAAAAAAACATATAAAATATATTTTCAATATTGATTAGCATTTTATTGTGCACCTATCAAAATTAATTGAGTGCCTTCCCAACTTAGAAGTTGGTTTGTCAAAATATAAAATGAATAAAATCTATTAATCTATATTTTTAATGTATAAAATAGTGAACAAAGATTTTACATTATTAAAGCAAAAATGTACCAATTTCCACCCAACAAATAGGGGTCAACCATTAGGTTTGATTTACACCCAAAAAATAGGAAGAGGGTGTGGGGGATTACTTAGATTTTTATCAATAGCCCTATTTCCCCATATATAGAGGGGGGCTCAATCTCCCATATATACATAGAGGGCACCTAGAGGTTTATAGGGGGTCCCACCACTATCTAGGGAGATAGGGGCCCACTGAGTGCATCATATAAATTATACGTGATACAAGTCATTAGTTTTATCACGTATATAATGGTATATGTCTCTATATCCACATCTACTATGGCTGGATCAATCACCCTGTATGGATGGAACAACTATCTATCTATATGGAGACTATAAACAACTTGACTGTAGATAGTTCACTGGAGCTCAGGGTTATCCACCAAATAAAACATTAGCTAAACATTAACAACCTAAATCAACTATTATCTTGAGGTTATACCAAATGAGAAATGCTTAAGCAATAAATATTTTAAGAGTCCTAAATCAACTATACTTGTACTTAGAGATATTGATAAAAGAAAATGTAATGCTTAAAGTTTAGATACCAAAGTGTAACATGGGGGCTACTCGTTAGGGGCTATTGGTTCAAAGATAATGTTATAAAAGGTAAATTTTTTTATTTTGAAGTTCTAGTAATAAGTTGTTGGCCAGGTTAAGGTGAGCCAAGGTTATGTTGGGAATAATTAATTAATATTCTTATAATATAAGTAGTTAGTATACTAGTTATTAATGATAATATTCATTTTATGTGAGTTATCAAGGTTATGTTGGGAATAGTTAATTAATATTCCATAATATTATGTAGTTAATATATTATTTATTAGTGATAATATTAGTTTTATATGAACTATTTCAACAACCCAAACATTTTGGTAGTGACAAGGCTTAATCTTTTATTTGTAAGCATTCAATCCATGAATATAACTATATTAATTGTATAAATCTTAATTAAATTTTTTGTATATCTCTAACTAAAACTATCATTGATATTAGAGTAGGTTACAATCTTAAAATAAAGAAATAAAAACAAATAGAGTAGGTTACAATCTTAAGATAAAGAAATAAAAACAAAATAGGGGCAACACTTGATTTTATTGTGTTCCCAATTCTTAAGAACCTATGATAGTCTCTATGATTGTAAATTAGTGCTAACTTTATTGTAAATTAGTGTTAACTTTTTGTGTGATTAGTATTTATGATTGGTATAGTAATTTAAAAATTTTCAATAGTAACAAAGGTATGCATGATATTTCAAGAATATGAGCTAGATAATTCAACTATTTTCAATGTATATAATTCATGCTTGCAAGACACTTCATGTTAACATATTTAAAGTGATGAAGTCAATAATTTTCAGCTCCTAAATTAGAGGGAAACATCATGGATAATGAAATTATCACTATATGTAAGTGGTAGTTGTGAAATTTCTTTGATGATTATATAATTGTTAGTGTTTATAGGTCGTGGTTGTAAAACTATCTCAACAGTTGTGTAACCGTCGGTCTGCTTAAAAAGATGGTTTCACCACTATATAAAACACAAGTAGAGGAATAGTTTCAAAAAAATTCTCTACTCAACAACAATTTATTTGAGCTTCTTGGTACATTTCAAATTAAGAGGGCATAAATACAGACCTTTTGGAAGGCATAAGACATTAGAGAAGTAGTGAAATTAGGTTCACAATGTTTATTCATATTATTTCATCATTTTCTAATTTTTGTGGAAGGTTACAGTGTTGGTGTATTCACAAAAGTGTTGTGAGAGTGCAATAAAAATAAAAATAGGGGCAACGCTTGATTTTAGGGCCTACTCATTTAGGGGCTATTGGTTCAAAGACAATGCCATAAAAGGTAACTCTTTTGATTTTGAAGTTTTTGCGGTAAGAGTTGTTGGTCAAGCTAAGGCGGGCCAAGGCTATGTTGGTAATAGTTTTATTAATAATCACATAATATAAGTAGTTATCATATTAATTATTAGTGATAATATTAGTTTCAACACTTCATATTATTGTGTTCCCAATTCATGAGAGCTTATGATATTCTTTGTGCTTGTAAATTAGTGATAACTTTATATGCAATTAATATTTGTGGTTGATATAGTTATTAATAATTTTCAATAGTAACAAAGGTGTGAGTGACTTTTCAAGAATCTGAGCTAGATATTTCCACTATTCCCAATGTATGTAATTCATGCTTGTAAGACACTTCATGCTAAAACATCAGTTCAAATAAGTTACAATGACAATTAATTTAGCAACAATCTAGACATATTTAGAGTGATGAAATCAATAATTTTTAGCTCTTAGATTAGAGGGAAATGTCATAGATAATAAAATCATCACTATATGCAAGTGGTAGTTGGGAAACTACCTTGACAGTTATGTAACTATTAGTGTTTATAGGTTATGGTTGCAAAACTACCTTGACAATTGTGTAACCACTGGTCTACATAAAATGATGGTTTCACCGATATATAAAACATAGGTAGAGGAATAGTTGCAAAATTTTCCTCTACTTAAAAACAATTTATTTGGTCTTCTTAGTAGATTCTAAAGTAAGAGAGCATAAATATAGACCTTGTGGAAGGCATAAGACATTAGATAAGTTAGTGAGGAGTTGTGAAGTTGGGTTCACATTGCAATTTAAAAGTTTGAGTTTTTTTCATATTATTTCATCGTTTCTTAAATGTTGTGGAAGGTTACAATGTTTTTATATTCAGGGAAGTGTTGTGAGAGATCAAAGCAAATAGGCATAAGTTTGGATGGTGTATTAATTGGTATATTTGTCCATGAAAGACTAAAACTGATAGTAATTTGTACTTACATAGTGGAAGGGAGGGTTGTTTCCTCACCCATTTGAGTTTTTACCACACCATGTTTTTTGAGGTCAATTTTTGTATGTTGAGTATGATGCCAATATGGGAACTATATTATTAATTTTAGATTTAGTATATTTTATATTGTATTATTTTATGAAGCATATTTAATTCAATTTGTCTTAGATTAATTATTTAGTCAATTTTAAACACATTTTGGAAACTTATTAAAAAATAGCTAAAAGTGCCATTAGAGTGTAGTTCACTCAATGTGTACTTAACTGACTCAAACACTTATCCATTCATCCCCAAGAGGTGGCATACTTTTTTTAAAGTTAACTAAAAGTAAAACAAGTTTAGTCAATTTCATATTTTATAGGGGTTTGAGGTGCCTAACTTATATAGTGTGCATGCATTTCTTATTGTTTAACACTAATTTGGATAAGAGGCTATCCTACTTGGGTAAAAAGGTTAAGGATATATAAATTGTAGGGTACAAGGGTGAATATTAGATCTACAATAAGCTAATTAATGTGCTAAACTCATATGTACCATATGCTAAATTTATAAAATTGAGATAGACTATTAATAGAAAATATAACTATGTTAGATATATAAATGACAAAGAAGGGAGTCCTTATTTGTTTATGATGCTAAAATAGTGTTGGATTTGGTACAAGTGGGAAGCAGGCATGAATAAAGTTCTAAAATAGTTTCAAGATTCTAGATCCGGTGCCTCTGGCTCTCTTGACACTTGTATCAGCCTGGGACAATTACATCGACATTAGTGTCTGGGTTCAACACTAGTATCTTGTATAGAATATGCACTCAAATAAGATGTGACCACCTGAATGTTTCTAGGTTTAACTTTGTCTTCTTTCTAGTGAATTCATATATGGGTCATGGACTATCATTCATGGTGAAATGGTAAAACCCTAGCTTTGCATCTTCAATGTGACCTTAGGGAAAAATAGGTTAGTGTGCACACATTATCGAGTTGACCCAAAATGACCACACTATCAAAGGGAATTACCTACATAGAAAATACTCCATAAGAGGGATTTAGACTCATGTAGTTTTCCCCTACATGTTGGCTTGTGTATGAATCATGCAATGTGTAAAGCAAGTATAACAATGACCTAACTTATAACTTGGAATATATGACCTTATGATTGCTCTTTTAGTAATTCAGACCTATAGTCAGGCTGTTCCTTTGAGTGATACCATAATAGGGAAAAATAAGAAAGCTTTTGGTAACTTAAGTGCTTCTTGAGTGCTTTATTGGTCTGATTGTTAGGTGAGGTGTAAATGAGGGTTGATATTCTATTGATTCCAATCCTATTAGGAGATAACTCATATTAAGTCACTTAAATCAACCATTATAATATGTTTCATTTGTAAATTAAATTACTTGAGGGCACTGGACACTTGAATTGGGCCAAAGTAGTAATGTTAACGCTATTGGTTGACCCAAACATTAGTGTCAAGGGAGAAGGAGAGCAAGCATAGGCTCAAAACTTATAGAAGTTTAAGATAAGTACTAAGTATTATGGGCAAGATGGGATGTCTATGTCATCAATATAAGGCTGGTCTAACTAAGAGATAGGCCAAGGGGCACAAAATAGATCAAATACGAGGATTATGGAAGCAAAACATATGTAAAACTAAGAGGAACAACCAAGGTCATGAATTTTCTAAATGTACAAGATTGATGTGCTACATAATCACAAAATATCATCTACATTCCTCCCCCCAAGTTAATTTAATAATGAAATTACTAGTTTAAAGGAAAAGAATAAGTACCTAGGTGTGTATACATACCTCGTCTTTACTTGATTTGAATTTGAGTGTTTTTCTAGAGTTGGGTTTGAGTGCATTGCTATGGTTGACCTAAAACCAAGAGCATGTTATAGTGTATAATCGGTGCATATAATCTAAGTCAAAAATACTTGAAATAGATTGAAATTGAAAGAGTAATGTTTAAGAGTACACCTATGTGTCAATGTAATTGCCTTACCTATTGGCAAGTTGATTTTGCAAAAGATGTATAATTGTAAGGCTCTAAAATTGAGATTAGGATAAATATAGATAATTATTTAAAGTGCATATATCTAAGGGGAGAGAGAGAGAGGGGCGGCGGGGGGGGGGGGGGGGGGGGGGGGATGGGGGCACAAATGCCCTCAACTTTGGATCAAAAGTGAGTTACCACCTAGAAGTTGAGATTAGCTCAATCATGTAACCCAATAATATTTGTAACTTGGTGAGTTTGGATGATCAATTCCAAAATTAAAATCTTGGCTTATATTTTTGAAAAAAAATAATGTCTTCTCTACTATTCATTGTTTGTTTTGCAAATCAAAACTTAAAAAAAAATTAGAAAATCACCAAAAGCTCCAAAAAAAATACATGTAATATATATATATATATATATATTCATGAAAAATAGTGATGTGCGCACATAAAATCTACTTTTTTCTAAAAGATAGAAAAAACTTAGAAAAACCCTAATTTTACATTTTTGTCACAAACAAAATAAACCTAGATGGTGATTTTGAAAACCTAGAATGTGGGTTGGAACAAAACATTGTTTAGGGGCTTGGGAAGTAGTGTGGAAATGATAGCTTCATAAAAATATAAAAATCCATAGCTCAAACTAGAACAACCTTACTTTGACACCATGAAAGAGAAGACAAAGACTCAAGAATATAACTCAACTTAGTTATGACTCACTCTAGAAATTCTAGAAATTTTTGAAATCAATAAGAAATAATAAAACAAACTATTACAAATAAGCCAACTAAATCAATTGATTATCATCTAGCTTATAATTTACAAATAGAAGTGGTGTGTGTGTATATATATATATATATATATATATATATATATATATATGTGTGTGTGTGTGTGTGTGTGTGTGTGTGTGTGTGTGTGTGTGTATGTATGTATGTATGTAAATAACAAAAGTAATATTTATGGTCCCACGTTTCTTTTGACTATGTAATATACATGTGTGTAATAACCTCTATATGAATAGGTTGATTAGAGATGAAGTGGTCAAGATATGAGTACCACTTAGCTTAATCTAAGCCTAGGAGTTGTGCATACTAGACTAAGTCAACAAAGTTGAATAAACCTAAATAAATTAATTAAAACTGAAATAAAAGGAACATATATAAATATTATACCACTATTTTAAACCACTGATTTTAGACCAATTAAAAGGAGGAAAGTATGGGATATTAAGAAAAGTGGGCATGTTATTAAAATTTAGGAAAAATTGTAATAGGATGACCTACTTTTAGAGTGTGAAAAGCAACAACTATCTGAATTATTTTACCTAAATGATTATATTGAATGATATATTCAAATTGAAATGTAATTGTTTCTTTTATTTTCTTTCTCTTTCTATAAGAAATTAAAAATTATCATTTATCTCAATTTGAGTTTCATTTCAATTTTTATCAATATCCCCTAACACTATTGAGTATGGATGAGCTAATACATGGTTTCACAAAATAGGAAGTAATACTTCATCTCTTAAAAGGTGTTGTATTTGTTTATTTTCCTAATATTTCTCAGTTACCTAACTTTTTTTTATTATTAAAAGAGGGTTATGGAGTTCCTTACCTATTTCATTAATAAAAATAAGATTTACAATAAGGTTTAGTCATGACACAACTTTGACAAAGAAAATTTATGAAAGTTACCAAAAGTAAATGCAAAACACAAACACTAGTTAAAAGCTTACAAACTTACAAAATACCTTATTATTGAGACCAAATTTAACATTAAAAAACCATCATATTACCATTGAAAATAAATTTAATGTTTCCCAAAACACACTTTTTAACAAAATAATTTTCTTCAACTTCCACTTACATAATAACAAAATTGAATGGTATTCGATAATAAAGAGTAGGTCATCCACAACAGATCCCAAAAGTACATTAAAACTTGACTATTCCAGCCATTCATATGGTTTAGTATAAATATGACCTATAAGTTTTTTCATTTATTCCTCATACATATATCTAAAATATGTATGTGAGACATTCATAGTGTCGTCCATAACATAAAGTCCATGAGTTAAATTTAGTGAGTTCCACTTTTTTGCCTTAAGTTCCTCATTAAGGATAGTGAAATTACACTAATATGTAATTGGGAAACATAGTAATGGTGGATAAAATGATAGTATAATCCAAGCCTACCCTAAATTGATAACTAAGTGATAATAAAAGTTCATTTTCTCAAGAACATAGAGAAAATCAGAAGGAGTATGATGTTCCCTTAACTTAACATTGTAGGAAGAAAATACTATTTTATAGAGCAATTATTATAAACTTTGAATGAGAAATCCTATCCCAAAATCATTTTTTTTAAAGACCTCTTCAAGTTGTCAAATAAAAAGAACTAAAATATATATTATGCATATTATATTATAAATAAAATATCAATTCTTAAAGACATATATGCTCTCCTTAAATCATTAGAGGGAAAACCCTTTCCAATTTAGATTACATTTGTCTCTTTTTAGCACATAAATTTTCATTATGAATATAAGACATGAAGGCATGAACATTGATATCCCAATTTACATGATTATATCCCATAAGAAATAGGAGGGAAAGACCTAGTTGTGAAGGTAGGATTTAAACAACTATTTTTTATCCTGGCCAAAGACTTCCCAATATCATTCACAAAAAGGGTTAGGGGAAGTGATTTAAGGAGATTTTTTTAAAACACATAAAAAATAATAAAGAAGCAATATCTCCTTCAAAATGATGGCATGTATCTATGAGGTGGTTTATAAGCTAAAATTTATGAATTCAAACTCCTAACTTTACTTAAAAATAACTTCAAATAAGAGATGAGTTTATCTTTGGATTTTATAGCATTAGAAGCCTCATGTTTCACCTTTATAAAGTCAATTCAAAAATTGTTTAAAGAAAGTCTACAAGTCTTCAAAAATATTGTCGCCATCATTATCCCCAACCTACTCTAACTCTCCAGTGGGATGAAAAATTGAAATATTGAAGGTATAACTTATAGATTGGCTGCATCTCTTACATCACCATCTTTCTGGAAAACCTTTTTTCATTTCCCCAACTAACTGCAATTAAAGATCCCTGTTGGATATCTTCCACCCCTAGAGGCTCATCACCCTCCAAAAAGCCACTATCAAAATCACTCCTTTTTATTTTAATATGCATGATGGGTGGACCCTTTTACAAATGACAAAGGTCATCTGAAATAAAATTTGTAAAGTGCATCCTTGATGCATTCACCACAATGAGTTTAATGAGACCTTAGTGAGTGTAGGCATTAAAATTACCTCTGTGAACCTCATATATATATTTTCCCAACATTCTTAGTATAAACAATGGGATATTCAACACCATATTATGGTAAAAGTGTGAAATGAATCTACATTGATATCCAAAGATAAGAGAATATCTTCCCTCACATTTAAAATATTTCTGAATGAACTCCTTCACTTTAGGACAAAATGATGGAAGGAAATTCCTTATGAAACCCTTACTATGTCTAGTATTATTTCCTTGCAATTTCCCCCTCTTCCCTTGACAAAAAACCACTTCTCACTTATCATGGGTAAATCTATAACTCTATAAAGAATAATTTTAGTGACATCCATTCTAAGATCTCTTACCATTGCAACAATATTCTTAAAATTTTGACTGAAATCTAGTGTTATAGAAGCATAAAAACCATAATGTATCTTGAATGACGTTGTCCACCTAACCTATCTAAAGACATTATAACATTATTCATGCCTTCTCAAGGTATAGTGGAAATTTTTTTTACCATATTTTTTATTTATCAGTGTCCATTAGGTATAAAACATTGATAGATTATTCATATTTTAATATATTTAATTTAAGCATAAATATTAATGTAAAACATAATAGACTAAAATTGATTGACAAGTGGCATATGATAAAAATTGTAAGTACAAACAATAATGAGATACTTAGATTTTTTGGTGTCTAGTTTACTATAATGGGTATTTGATAGTAGAAATCCAAATAAGATAGGACTATGACAACTTAGATATGGAAGCACAGTTTATAAATATTTTTGGACAAGTTTGTGCTTCTTAAATAGTAGTGCAGGTCAGTTATGTCCATTGACATTGGACTTGTTCACTTTGATAATGATGAAATAGTGATTTTCCTATCACTTTCACCTATGTCAATTGAGAGGGTTGAGATGTTGTGATTCCATTGATGTAGTGTAAACACCTTTATTTTTATTCTTTTTTCTTTAAAAATCATAAGTTTACTTGTGAGAGATAAAAACCTATAAAAAATAAGGGGAAGTGTAATGGGCTAAACTAAACCCAAACATCAATGATTAACCATTGCTTACATATTTAAATACTTTGAGGAGAGATTCAAGCCATGCATAATTATCCTAACTAATGTGTGATTGTGAAATTATGCTCCTTAAATGTATGTATGTAACTAGTAATTTATATTTGATCTTTAATTAATGATGAATAGGTCAGGGTTTCTCAATGTGCACTAGTGTAAAGTACTTAATATATCATGCTAATCTAGGAGTCAAGTCTATTAATGAAAGACCCTTGCTTTGTTTAAATAGTGAATCTTTTGAATAATTTCCTCTAGTAAACTTGTGAAATGTGTGGGGTGACCCAAATAAATGTTTTGGATTTTAGAAGTTGACCATTATATGGTGTTGGGACGAGGCCATGATAGGTGGACATGTTTGTAGTAGTGGACATATTTGCCCAACTTGAACTTGTCCTAGAAAATTATTGAAAACTATCTCGAGGTTTGAATCAGTCTAAGAATGATATAAGGTAGTTTGAGTACTGACTTGTGAATTTATTGTGTAGCAGTGATGGTGAATAGAGGAGTCAAGCCTGCATATAGATAAATGAATAGAAGAATGGTGAATGAGAGTTAAGTAATTCAAGTGGTTTAATATATGTACATAATTAATATTTTTAGGTAATTATGACTAGATTTAGGTATCTAAAAAATCATTCTCACTTTATTTAATACTCTTCCCATTTATTTTTATTATCAAATAACAAATCTAGAGTCTCAGACCTACTGATATCCTTAATAAATCGATAGAGGAATTTAAGAAATGTTAAATGGAAAGGAAAGACAAATGTGTGAATATGGATGTTTGAAATCAAATTAAATGATAAGAGTGATAAAAACAAATGAAAAGCGAAAAAAAATCAGTTATCATGGGGAAGATACATGTAATGATTTCTAAGATTCATAGCTTGTGGGAAATTGGCTTATTATCTTTGTCATAATATGCTATTAATATCCTTATGGATACCAATTAAGGGGATCCCCCTAAAATATTAATTATTAAACATCAAAGAAGGATTTCATCCTCATGGTGGTGAACATTAACACCATTGTACTTTGAGACTCAGATTTTACTACCTCAAGTGAATCTTATAGAATAATTTTTGCAATAGATTTTATTCCCATTTTCTAGACCACCCTTTTATATCTAAATCTAGATCTGGGGATTCCATATTCATCTAATAAATTGTAAAATTCAAACCTTCTTATACTTTATCCTTGTGGAAATGTAGATTTGCCCCATGTGGTCCATGGCTACCATTTTGATCTTGTAAGAGCAAGTGTGGTTTTTTATCCTTAGAATTAGGACTTATTCCTTTCTTAAAGCTTGAGAAAAATTGAATTGGGATAAATAATGTATCCCATAATATTCTTTCGTAGCAAAAGTCATATTTTTAGGGAGTATGTTTCTTGTTTGAGTAACAATAGGAAGGCGTTCCCTCTTTTTATAAAAAATTCTCTTCAATTTTGGTCGAGAAAAACCCTTTCTCCTACCAAGGATATTATCCATATAAAGTGAATTAATCCAACCTGAGAAGTAAATTCAAGGATAATTTTAGGCTTAGAAAAATATCTATAAGTATGATTAAATCCCAGATAATTATAGCAAGTCTTAGCATGATCTTCAAATTCCACCATTTAAACAATCTTGTTCCCCCAAAAATTCATATTAAGGTCTTTAGTTCCTGAGAAGAAGTGGCCCAATTAAATATTAATCTTGAAAAATACTTTTTTACCCGCATGATGTGTATCCAACTCTTAAAATTTTGCTATGACATCCCCAATAAATTGGAAAACCTCTATCTTCCAACATTCTAGAGGAAAGGAATATAGTCAAACCTATATCTCATTGAGCGTGGGATTTATATTTTTCTTTAAAAAACATTCTTGCCATGGAAAAAATCAAAATTTTCCATCAAACATCTCGTTGTGTATAAATAAATCTATCTTGTCCTTTAATAACTAAAAACTAACTCTTAACAAATTAGAGAATATTAGACACTTGAAAACATTTCAATTATATTCCAACAAATTTTATAGATGTTTATCCTTTCATTTTGTAATAACCCCTCAGGGTTAACTAGAGTTAGGTTAATTTTTTTTAAAAACTCTAATAAAAAATTAATATAGCATTAAAGATCTCTAACTAAACGCATCTTTTAAAATAACTAAATGCATATTTTAAAGTAACTGAAAGTTCAACCATAAGGTTTAGTTGCTGATTCATTTAGCTAATGATTAGAATTATACATGTTGGTTACTTTCATTATTACAACATATAAAGTGGAATAATTAACCATGATAATAATTCATCCACTACTGATTAAGTAATTTCAGTAAGTATGATTAGGTTAAAACAGAACTACTATTATTTTATAATTTACATAATATATTACAACTATACAACAATACATATCTAATAATCATATTATAATAATATAATGTTCCACAGAACATATGAGTCACTATGAACTCATAAATATCTAAAAATAATCTGAGTGAATCCTCTATCAGTTAACTACTAGAAGGAGAGGGAGAGTATCATTTGAGTGTTTTTATACATCAACCATGGACCATTGATCTCCCACAAAATCTCTTAACAGAGTAATGACAATCCCTTCATAGATGTGCAAATAGTGATAGTGCAAAAATCAAGAAAGTCAATTACAAACATGTGTGTTGTAAGATGATTATCACATGCAACATATCATTAAAAAATACATTCTAATAAGATATCGTGTAATACATGAAAACTAAATCAAACTTATGAAATGACAATGTTCAAACTATAAACATTACTTTGGCCAAAGTTTTCATATAATTTTAAGATATCTAAGATCTATCAATTTCACACACATTACCCAATCGGATTACATCAATTTTGACTATTAGTGACATTAATTAATTTAGTGATGTCCACCTCACTCATTTATTTAGTGTCAATAATATCATATTTTATACAACCATATTCAAATATCCTGCCATATATATATATATATATATATATATATATATATATATATATGCCTTGAATAGAATTTAATCAAGCACAACTATTCTTCCCTATATATAAATAAATAAATATATGAATTACATAGACATAATAATCTTTTTTTCGCTCATGCTACAATCATATTTATTTAATTGGTTCAATATTATTTCTAAAAACAAAAATGCAATCTCCCACACTACACAGATCTGACTAATAGCTATAGCCCTGACTATATATTATTCAGTCCTTAGCTTATATACACATTAATGTATTAATTAACACATGTAAATTCACTCAATATAATCAATGGACCTTTCCTTAGATATAATCTAACATCTAACTAAATGCTCGTAATAACTTGATCAAGTCTTTTTCAAATTTAAACACTCCATATATCTAATACATAGCTCAACCTTTGATGTACCCACAGTCCAAGACTAAAGAGTAATATATAATATGCAAGATTTATTTCAAACATTTCTTGCTCTGTAATTTGAAAAATTGTTTAATTAAACCATAAACTAAATGAACAGTTAAAATGTGCATGCCTTTATAATCAAGAACCAAGCTATCAAAACACAAAATTTGCTCACTTAAAGCACTCATTAAAAATGGAAGAAATTGTATGGTTTCAATCTTATATGAAAATCAAATTCATACACAACCCATTAATAATCAGACACATTTTTACTTATAAGTCTATATATAGTTCCCCATAAATTACCATAAGACTATTTTGACTGATTTAAGTCGATGATTCAACCAAAATCAAAAACCATGCAATGATATTGAAAATTATAAATACATAGTTGTTTGTACCCAATGTAAAATATTTCCATACATGGGTTTTAAGTCTCGAAGGGTCCTTCGTATTTGACCTTGTGGATGGGTTGATCTCGTCCCTAGGGTCATGTACAAATGACCCAAAATAAAATTTCAAACAACCCTAACTGAAAATGAATGCCCAAAGCTAAGTTTACTCAATTGCTTAAACAAATGAATTTATGGGGAACTATATATAGACTTAGAAGTAAAAATGTGTCTGATTATTAATGGGTTGTGCATGAATTTGATTTTCATATAAGACTAAAACCATACAATTTCTTCCATTTTAATGAGTGATATATATATATATATATATATATATATATATATATATATATATATATATATATATAAAATAAGACTGACCCTATCAAAGGGTTTGGTCCACTACCAACAAAACAAGAAAATATTAAACACACAATTTTTAAACATCCCTTGAAAATATTTGAAATCCATTTAAAGTCATTGTAGGGTCAAAACCTTCCCATCATTTTTTAGACCATACTAACTATCCATGTTTCCTTATTTCATTATTTAAACACAAATAAAAGTATGCAGAGATTTATACATAAACTGGTAAGGATGACCCTGATTAATAACCTTATTAATAACACAATTAAATCCTCTTTTGATTATTATAATGGATTCCAATGAAAGAAGATATGTCTCAGGGTTTGTTTGAATACCCTACAATAAGTAATCTATTTTATAATCAATATGTTTATCAATCTAGCGTAATGTTATTACATAGTTTAAACTTAATCATTACCAGACAAAATGAAATTCATGTCAAGACAAAAAAGTTGAACTTTATAACACAACAATATAAATCTAAGACTTCCAGAAACACACGTTATGACAACTACTAGTACATGAAATAAACTAAGTAAATATTTCATTTTACCTCAACAAACATTTGCCACACTTTTCAAGCCATAAAACACATAAATTCAATCAATGGAATATGATCAACATATAAGAATCTCAATCTCATATATCCAAACAAGCTATTAGGTTAGACAATATGCAAACATAATAATCAATCACATCCACAAGTTGAAAACACATTAGTAACCCAAAAGCATGTTGTAAGCAATATTAATCAACTTAGCAATTATCAGACAATTCTACTCTATGTGGTGTGTGTTGGGTTTCATGTTTCTGTTATCTCTCTCCTCACATGTCTCCATCTACACCATCCTCTCTGATGATACCCTCCCTCGGTCATAGTCAGGAGGGTGGAATTCATCCTGCATCCACCTAAATACAAATGAATAGTGGTTATACCAAATCATGTAAAAGAACATAATAACTATTGTAACAAAATATACTACTTAATCATGATTAAAATATACCATATAGAATATAATTAGCTAATTAATTAGTTAATAATCATGATCATAAATAATAAACATTGTCCATAATCAACATATAACTAATTTCAGTTACTTAACACATCAAGTAAACTAAATACTAACCACAAAATCAATAATAATAAGTCTAGAGGAAAATCAAGATGTAAGATCCTTCCCCCTAAAGCTGGTCATCATCCTGATGACACTTATTTCAATAATTTTTTTGAAATCAAATAGTGATTAGTAGAAAATAAAACATGATACCAGTAAATTAGTAAGTAAACAAATGAGAAAACAACTTATGAACCTATTAATAATGCTCCTAAGTAGAATTATCTTCATAATATTGGTCCCACTGGACTTTTCCCTGTGATACTTCTTTGTTACACAAACTAAGTTTGTGAGTGTTAATTATTCTAACTAGTTTTATTATGACCACCCTGGGATTAAAACCTATAAAACATTCCAATCCAACATATGAGAATGGTCAATAACATATTTTTTAAGATAGGACACATGGAAAACATTAGTATGAATGCTAAAGCTGGTGGTAAAGAAAGCCTATACACCACATGATTGATAACTTCCAAGACCTTGAAAGGTCCCAGATATCTAGGAGATAATCTGGTTGATTTACCAAATTTGATCAAGCTTTTCTATGGTTTCACCCATAAAAATACTTTTAATTTAACTAAAAAATGCCTTGCTTTTCTTTTTAGATTGGTATAACTCTTTTGTCTATCATTGGCTTCAGCCAACCTTTGATTTATTAACGTAACCTATTCTTGAATTTCAAGAAGCATATCTAGACCAAAGACTACCCTGTCTTCTAATATATCTCAACTGATTAGTGTTCTACACCTTCCATACAATGTCTCAAATAGAGCCATTTTCAACATTGATTGGTATGAATTTTTATAGGCAAACTCAATCAATATAAGATATTCTTCCCACCTGTATTACTGATCCATGCAATATATCCTTAATAGATCTTGTAACACCTGATTAACCCTCTTTGTTTATCCATTTGTTTATAGATGATACACTGTATTGAAGTTTAACTAAGTACCTAATGCTAAATTGAGATTCATCCAAAATTTAGAAGTCATTTTTAGGTCCCTATTCAAGATAACATTTATTGGAAACCCATGTAGCCTATACACTTATTTTATGAATCTCTTAGTGAGCATAGGCGCATCATCTGAAATGTTATTAGGAATGAAGTGAGCTACTTTGGTGTGTTTACCAACTACCAAAATCATGTCGTTTTGGTTCTGAGACATTGACAACCTTTCGATAAAGTCCATACTAATGCCCTGCCACTTCCATTCTGGTATAGAATTTAGGTATAACAACCTAGTGAGATGCACATGGTCAACCTTAACTAGCTGACATTCTAATCATCGATAAATAAAATTAGATGGATCTATCTTAATTCTATTCCAAAAACATAATGGTCTTAGCTCTACTAAGATCTTATTCACACCTGGGTGACTTGAATAAAGAGCACTGTGTAATTATTTGAGTACTACACTCCTCAAATTCTCCTAATCTAATACATAAATCCATCATTTATACCTCAACATACCATCATATTCAAACTTGAATCCCTTAAACTTAGGATCTTGAGAATTTTTAGCCAATGCTAGCTTTACCTATTCCTAAATTCATCTCACGAAGAAAATTTCACCACTTGATCATGAAAAGTGCTCCTAATAGTAGCCAAAGATATTATATACCTTTGATGACTAAGGGCATTTGTAACCCTATTTCCCTTGCCTTCAATGTAGTTGATGTCAAAATCATAATCTAACAAGAACTCTAACCATCACCTCTGATGTGCATTCAATTTAAGTTAGGTAAAGATATACTCAAGTCCTAAGATATAAATCTTGAGCTCAAACAATTTTCCTAACAGATAACTCCTCCAAACTTGTAAGGCATGAATAATTATATCTAATTCTAGATCATGTGGGGCATAATTTATCTTGTATGGTTTCAAATTTTTGGACTCATAAGATACAATAGAAACTTCTTGCATGAGAACTCCTCCAAGGTCATCTCCTGAAGCATTAGTTATTACCAAGAATTGATCATTTGGATCAAGAACTCTCAACACTAGTGATGAGGTGACTCATTTTTTAGCTCCTAAAAAGCTTCCTCACACTTCACTGACCACACGACCTTATTATTTTTCATTAAAGAGATGTAATTGGATTTACAATCTTATAAAAGTTTGGAAAAAACTTCCTATACTATATTTCCAAACCCATAAAACTCCTAACTTCATGGATGTTTTTAGGTGCTGGCCATTCCATAATGGTTTTAATGTTCAAATGATCCACAAATATTCCTTCTATATATATAATGTGCCCAAGGTACTGTACTTTTTTTAAAAATAAGGCACACTTTGATAGATTCCCAAAAATCTTATGTTTTTCTCAACTATTTTAGAACCAAATTCAAATGCTCTAGATGTTCCTCCTCAAATTATGAATAAATGAGGATATCATCAAGAAAAACTAACACAAAATGATCTAGATAATCTTTAAACATATTGTTCATGAGATCATAAATGTTGCAAGCACATTTTTTAGCCCAAAAGGAATAATCATGAACTCATAATGCCCATATCGAGTTCTAAAGACTATTTTAGGAATGTCCTCTTCATAAATCATTAACTGATAATATCCTACTCAAAGATCAATCTTTGAGAAAATTGATGCTCCACACATTTGATCAAACAAATCATCAATGCAAGGTAATGGATACCTATTTTTTATCATCACCTTATTAAACATCTTATAGTCAATACATAGGTGAAGATTTCCATCAATATTCTTAATGAACACCACTAGTGCACCCCACGGTGATACACTTGGTCAGAGACTTTGGACAACAACTCTTGTAGTTGAGCCTTTAACTCCACTAACTAGGTTGTCATAATTCTGTAGGAGGATTTTGACTATAGTTTAGACCCTGAAATGATATGAATTGAGAAATAAAATTCTATCTTAGGAGGTAAACATGATAATTATTTAGGAAAACCATCTCAAAAATCTTAGAAAAAAGGATAATCTTCAATATAAGGCTCCTTTGATTCCTCATTTATTTATACAATAAATGTTTAACACCCTTTCCTATGAGTTTTCTTCAATTGAATTGTAGAAATTTGGCTCAACTTAAGTTTCCTTATTGCTCCCTAAATTTAGGCTTGATTACCCAAATCATCTAGATATTTAACCCTTTTAAGTAGATGATATACCTTGGCTTTATGTTGAGCTAACAAATTTACTCCTAGGATTGCATCATATGACCCCAAAGGAGTCACAAATAGATCCACTAATGTAGTTAATTTTGGTAGTTTGTTCTCAGCTTCAACCAAACATTTTTCAACCTTAACCATGGATTTGTTCTCGTATTGAATTGACTCCATAACACCAACTTTCTTAGATAACTTGCTAAGCATATTAGGAGTAATAAACATTTAGTAGCTCTAGTGTCAATCGAAATTAAAATTAGTTGTCCAAATAATGTGCCTAAAATCTTAATAGAAGAAGCCTAAATTTTGTCTTGTCAATTGTCAACAACTGCATGAATTATCTACTATAAAGATCACTATTGTAGAATAGAACCCTTATTCTTCCATCTAATTTACCTCAAGTACATTCTCTAGCATAATGATCACCTCCATAAATGAAGCATCTGCCATGTGTTCCTTTCCTTTTATATTATTGATTCCATTTGAAACCTCCTTTGAAACCATTACTTGGTTTCATGTTCCTTGAGTCACTCCTAAAATTGGCATTTTAACTCTTAAACTAGTTTTTAAAGTTTCCACTTCTCTTCCAATTCTTCTTTTTAAACCTCCAAAAAAATTATTGAATTTATTTCTAATTTGATCAAGTGACTTTAGTTTTTATTCCTACTTAACTATATTTTCAAAGACTTGATCCATATTTAATGGCCCATGCACATCCACTTCACACCTAATTTAATGTTTTAATCCCATAATGAATTTCTTAATGTGAAACCTCTCATCTCCCTGATACTGTGGAACATACTTTAGGAGATTGGTGAATTGCTCCTAGTACTTGATCAATGAAAGGTCTCCCTCTTTTAAATTTTGAAAATCTATTAGACTCTAATAAAAGTATATTTGGGGTAACTATAGTGATCTAAACAAGGTCATGACCTGTTCCCATGTGGTGGTGGTAGAGTCAAGGTTCATCTATAGTTTCTTATTTGCCTACCACATAGCTGCTTCACCAACAAACTGGTAAGCTCCCCCAATTAATCTTGTAACCTTAGATTAATTATGAATCTTGAAATACTTTTCCATCTCATTTATCCATGCTTTAGCTACATATTTTAGAATGGTTCTATTGAACTTGGGTGGATTAACCTTTTTCATTTCTTGTGCAAGCTCAGCAGCAATACATGCTCTCGCATATTGAGGTACCTCCTCTTACCTAGGCTCCTGAGGAAATTTTTGCTTAGAATATATTATTTAGGTTTAATTTGAATGTTATCTTCAACATGGCCATGAAATTATTATTCAATGGAAACTATATGGTCCCTAGTCTCATTCATGGCTACGAGAATTTGATCAAATTTTGTTGCTTGTTCAACAACAAACTAATACAGGTCAACTGAACGGTTAATATTATTAGGATTCAATGTACCCTCAAAAATTATAATTTTTTAGAAGCACAATGACTAAGCTGGGAGGGGGGTGAATGAGTCTTTAAAATTTTTACAACCTTACCTTATCATTCATGAACTATCAAGATAATATAGTCAACTAGAAACATATTAAGCTCTATGAGCATGAGAGAAGAGCATAACACACCAAGCATTTATTTGAGTGGTAAAACCTAAAAGGGAATAAAACACACTGATGATGCAAATGTATTACTATCCTATAATTCAATAATCAAGATTTATTGAATCACTAACTTTACTTGGACCACTAACCCCAACTAGCCAAGCACCAACTTGACTAAGCTTTAGCAAACACCCACGTGCAAAGAGGCACCAACCCCCTAGATGACTCAACACCAAATCAGCCACATCAAACATTTTATCACCTTCATAACCATTTAATTATAATAAAACAAATGATTATCTCCTTCATCTCCTCATACACTTCTATCCTTCTCAAATTGGTCTCTAGCCTTCTTCACTCAAATAGTTCTCTTCAAGACCTATTAGGTCATTTAACCTTGATAGTCATCTAAAATAACTATGTTATATCTTCATGATAGTTTATATGCACCTTAATTATTTTATATCATGCCTCATTTATCTATTCAAAATTTTATATATTCCACTTCAACTCTCATGCTTACTAACCCCCCAATTAGGCCTATTAGGCCTTGTTCTTGTACTAGGATCTTGATCATACACCTCCTGGTTGGCCATACACAATTGATCACTTATATTTTCAATTAAATATGACTTATAATATGAAAAAAACATGAATCATACTTTACAATAGGTTTGTCATAGCATATATGACCAAAACCCCCTTTTTAGGCCTTAAGGAGACCTAATTCAATTAAGCCTTCATTAGCACATGTTTCCCTTTGAACTCTTTGGAACACTCTCAAACTTATAAAATAATAGGAAAATATAAAATATCACTCAAATATATCTTATAAAACATTAATTTAGGTCCAAAAAACCTTTTAGGTCCAACCACCACTTGAACCTCTTCTCAAAATATTATTCATACTAGCCCTGTGCATACCCAAAAAAACTATCGTAAACAACTGAAGCATAATCATAATTTTGAAAAAAAATCATGGTAAAAAATCACACATAAATAATATAAATTACCTTAAAAAATCACCAAGTTTATTATACTTCATTACACAGGGCAAAAGGACTCAAACTGTTCTCTGCAAGTAGCCTAGTCAGAATTGTTTACTAGCCTCAAAATATAGTCATGGAAACAATGACTTAAAACACTTATAAAACAAATTTCAGAGTCTTCCAATACATGTATATGATCCTATGATGTCATTATATCATTATCATATATATATATATATATATATATATATATATATATATATATATATATATATATATATATATATATATATGGTCACATGACAATATTAGTCTTGCAGACTGATCTCATAGTCTTTTACCTCATTGTCTCATCTGAACAAGAGAGGTCAAGATATGAGAAATATTTTCATCATATCCACTAACATCCAAAACATATATCCAACATTAAAAATTATTATAGGTATTTAAAAACTTCTCCATGCACTTTTATTCTTCTCTAATCATATATATATATATATATATATATATATATATATATATATATATATATATATATATGGTCACATGACAATATTAGTCTTGAAGACTGATCTCATAGTCTTTTACCTCACTGTCTCATCTGAACAAGAGAGGTCAAGATACGAGAAATATTTTCATCATATCCACTAACATCCAAAACATATATCCAACATTAAAAATTATTATAGGTATTTAAAAACTTATCCATGCACTTTTATTCTTCTCTAATCCATGATAACACATCCCTAATCAACTTCTCACTTCTGCCTAATTTTCTCACTATCTGTATCATCAGGCTTGTTAGTAACTAGTCAAATTGTAAGATCAATTTATCATACCTAAGGATTATAACCTGATAAAAAACCAAATTTTACATCTAATACAAGACTCAATATTTAACCTTCATAAATTTATAAACTTTGACTTGGTCAACTCTGACTAAAATAACAAATTTCCAAGAAATAAGACTTTTCTTGTAGGGTCCACTCACTCACCTAAAAAAATAATTACACTTGGAGGTGAATAGGATGGTTTGATACATGATTAAATAGATTAAATATCCATACCAATCCATTTGTTGGGGGATCAAACCAACAATAGATTACAATTGTGACAGCAATAAACATGGAAATAAATCAGATAGATAAGTAACTGAAATGATAAATAGCACATAACAAGATATACAAGAAAACACCCTAAAAACTTGTATTAAAACTCTTTACAATAGGAATACAATGAAGAAGCGTCGTTCTTCCACACCTCTCTCAGATGCACACAAGATCTCTCACTTGATCTCTATTCCTCAAGAGCTCTCTCTCAAGTACAATCAAATCCAACAACCTGGATTGATGCAACTCAGTACTGTCCTTCAAACATTCACAATGTTCTACTATTACTGATACATTCTACATACTAAGCTAAGAAGATCTTTCCTACATATAGAAATAGGAAGCTTGAGCATGCTCTTACAACAAACAGTTAAGCCTCTTCAACAAGGGCTCTAAAAATAGTAATGCTAATAATAGAGATGCAAGCTTGAGTCCACGACTCAAACTTATCATGCAAACACTCGCTTCTGTCCACGAAAATAGCTTTCTGGACACGCAGGTAACCGACGTTGGTTCCTGCCTGTTCGCCTGTGACCGTCGCCGACCGACCCTACTGCTGACGTCGGCGCCTCTGTAACTGCAACTGACCGACGTCGGTCGCTCCTGACCGACGCTGGCGTCTGTGTAGACCCGAACCTGTTTAAGTCTGCTCCTTGGTGAAGCTTTTAGTTCCACACCCTAACAATCTCCCACTTGGAGATAAACCAACTGCACTAGTACCTGTACAGCAACATCTTCTAGCTCCTCCATCTTCAACTCAATCATGAAGACCAATAGAAGTTGAATGAAGATTCAACTTCTCCTTCATAACCGGATTTGTTAGGATATCAATAGGATTCTTGTTTGTATGGATCTTCTCTAGCTTTAACTCACCATCTTCCAATACCTGCCGTATGAAGTGGTACCTTAGCTGTATGTGCTTGGTTCTTGAGTGAAAAGCTGAGTTCTTAGCTAAATGGATTGCACTCTGACTGTCACTATACAATCTGCAACTCCCATGCTCCCTTCCAAGCTCTTCCATGAACCGTGTCATCCATATCATCTCCTTGCTAGCTTTCGTAGCTGCAATATACTCTGCTTTTGTAGTTGACAAGGCTACAACCTTCTACAACTTAGATATCCAACTAACCACCATTCCACCTATAGTAAAAACATAACCTGTAGTGCTTCTTCTACCATCCAAATCCCCTGCCATATCTGAATCTACATAACCATGTAGAGAAGTATCTGAACCTCCATAGCACAAGTGCTTGCTATTGGTTCCTCTCAGATATCTAAGGATCCATTGAACCACCTTCCAATGTTCCTTACCTGGATTAGCCATATACTTACTTACTACTCCCACTGCTTGGGCAATATCTGGTCTAGTACACACCATTGCATACATCAAACTCCCTACTGCGGAAGAATATGGAACCTTACTCATGTACTCTACCTCTTCATGTGAATTAGGACATTGTTCTTTACTCAACTTAAAATGTCCAGCCATAGGTGTACTTACCGGTTTTGCATCCTGCATATTAAACCTCTCCAACACCTTATTCACATAATCTTCTTGAGACAATATCAACCTGTGATTTTTCCTGTCTCTCTTAATGCTCATGCCAAGGATCTTCTTAGCTGCTCCCAAATCCTTCATAGCAAATGTTTGAGCTAATTTTACCTTAAGCTCAGAGATATCTTGCATGTGAGATCCTGCAACTAGCATGTCATCTACATACAACAATAGAATAATATATCTACCGTTATCAAATCTCTTGAAATACACACAATGGTCTGATTGACACCTACTGTAGCCGTGCTCAGTCATAAACCTGTCAAATTTTAAGTACCATTGCCTTGGAGCTTGCTTGAGGCCATACAAGCTTTTCTTCAACCTATACACTAACTTCTCCTTACCCTTGACCTCAAATCCTTCTGGCTGTTCCATATAGATTTCCTCATCCAAATCTCCATGAAGAAACGCTGTCTTAACATCTAGCTGCTCGAGATGCAAATCCTCAAAAGCAACCAAAGACAATACAACCCTTATTGAAGTCATTTTAACAACAGGAGAAAAAATCTCACCAAAGTCAATACCTGGCTTTTGTGCAAATCCTTTCACTACTAATCTGGCCTTATATCGCATCTGTCCATCCTCACCTTCCTTCAACCTGTAGGTCCATCTGTTCTTCAGTGTTCTCTTACCAGCTGGCAACTCAACTAAATCCCATGTTTGGTTCTCTCTTAAGGACTCCATCTCCTCAACCTTGCCACGCTCCCACTTACTCCTGGACTCCACCTGTAATGCTTCTTCAAAACTCTCTGGTTCTCCACCATCGATTAGCAATAAATAATATAAGGAAGGAGAATATCTAATTAGAGGCTTACTTACCCTTTCAAACCCCCTAGTGGGTGTCTTGGCCTCGTTCACAACAATCTGTCCACCCAAATTTTTTGACAGTGACCGACCTCGGCCACCTGTAAACCTGTCACTGACCGACGTTGGTTCTTCCTGACCGACCTCGGTGCCTGGTATGCCGACATCGGTCTCTGTATGACCGACATCGGTTTCTGTACTGCTGACGCCGGTTCCTAACCTACCGACGTCGGTCTCTGTGTTTTCCTGCAAGTGATTATTTCTTTTTCCCGTGAGCTCATTTGGACCATAACTTCGTCCAATTCACTATTGCTCTGCCCAGATTGATCCAGCTTCCTCATCTGATCACTGTACATCACTCTTTCATTGAAAACAACATCATGACTCCTGATTACCTTGTTAGTTCCTAGATTCCAAAATCTGAAACCAAAATCATCTGAGCCATAGCCAATAAACGTGCACCTCATAGACTTAGCATCAAGCTTCTTTCTATTTTCCTTATCTATGTGCACAAAGGCTTCACAACCAAAAACTTTGAGATATGAGAGATCAACCTTTTTACCTGTCCATGCCTCTTCTGGAATTCCACCATCTAGAGCTGTAGAGGGTCCTCTGTTAATCAGGTACACTGTGGTGTCAACTGCTTCTGCCCAAAACTCTAAGGGCAACCCTGCATGCAATCTCATACATCTTGCACGCTCCATGATAGTTCTGTTCATCCTTTCAGCAATACCATTCTATTGAGGTGTCCTTGGAACCGTCCTTTGCCTTCAGATTCTGTGAGTGTAACAATACCAGTTAAACTTAAGACTGCAGAACTCACCGCCATTATCAGATCTCAAGCACTTTAATCTTCTGCCTGTTTCATTCTCAACCATAGCTTTCCAAATCTTAAAAGTCTCAAAGACATCAGATTTATTTTTAATACAGTAGATCCATACCTTTCTTGTGGCGTCATTTATGAATGTAACATAGTACCGTGATCCGCCAATAGAGGCTACCTGAGCTGGTCCCCACACGTCTGTGTGAACAAGCTGCAACTTCTGCCTTTTCTTAGTAGACCCAGTCTTGATAAAACTAACCCTTTTCTATTTTCCAAATACACAATGCTCACAAAATTCTAGATCCATACTTTTCAAATCTGAAAGCATACCTTTAGACTTAAGAATTGACATCCCCTTCTCACTCATGTGGCCAAGCCTTGAGTGCCACAATTTAGCATCCACATCTGAAGTAGATAAAACTGAAGGAGATTTGTTAATAACACAATTACACAAATAGAGAGTACCTTCTCTCTTACCTCTGGCCATAACGAGTGCACCCTTGGTCACCTTCCAAGAATCTGCTGTGAGAGTTACTGTACAACCCTCATCACCTAGCTTACCTGCAGAAATCAAATTTCTCTTCAAACTAGGAACATGCATCACATCTCTCAACACCCATGTGTTGCCATTCTGCATCTTCAGCTGCACTTTACCTTTGCCAGTAATCTTACAAGGCTCATCATCCCCTAAGTACACTATTCCAAAATCTCCATGGATATAGTCACTGAAATATTCTCTGTTAGGAGTAGCATGAAAAGATGCACCAGAATCTAATACCCAAGATTCTATATTATTATGCAGAGAGAAAATTAAAGCATCCTGTGCAATACCTGCAATCTTGGCTTCTTCCTTTCCTTCGTGCTGGTTGTCCTCCTTAGGCTTTGACCAACAATCTCTGCTTATGTGCCCCATCTTTCCACAATTCCAGCATTGTGGCTTCCTACCATTTCTGGATTTAGATCTACCTTTCCCCTTAGACTTGGATCTTGCTCTGCCTTTCTTACTCTTCTCTTTTTGCCTTCCCCTGCTCTCAAAACCTAAAGCGTTCCCAGATGCCTCTTCTGTGCTTTTCCTGCGTATTTCCTCATTCAAGATAACACTAACCACATCCTCTACTTTCAAAATATTTGATGCAGATGCAGTATTACTTACTACCATTACTAAGCCATGCCAACTTTCAGGCAAAGAACATAATATTAAAAGAGCTTTTATCTCATCATCAAACACTATATTTACTGAGCTTAATTGATTCACAATACCATTGAAATCATTCAGATGAGTAGAAACAGATCCACCTTCATTCATATGCAAATTAAATAACTGCTTCATAAGATATACCTTATTTGAAGCTGAGGGTTTTTCATACATATTTGCTAACGTAGTCATCAACTCTATCGTTGTTTTTGCCTGTGACAAATTAGATATCACAGTGGAGGCCAGACTCAGTCTTATAGACCCAAGAGCCTTTCTATCAAGAACTTCCCATTCTTCATCCTCCATATCCTTGGGCTTCTTTGCTATCCCACCTAACGATAAGTAAAGATCCTTCTGATACAGATAGTTCTCTATCTGCATTCTCTAATGTTGGTAGTTCTTGCCATTAAACTTTTCCATTCTCAACTTACTTTCTTCTGCCATTGCTTCTCCCACTCAAACAGAAATCCCTGCAGAAACTCCTATGAGAAACCTGTAATCCAAACACACTACACAGATCTAAACCACCTGTTAGTGAATCTGAGCTTTGATACCAAATATCAAGCTCTTGAACCTGTAACCAAGGCTCTGATACCACTTGTTGGGGGATCAAACCAACAATAGATTACAATTGTGACAGCAATAAACGCAGAAATAAATCAGATAGATAAGTAACTGAAATGATAAATAGCACAGAACAAGATATACAAGAAAACACCCTGAAAACTTGTATTAAAACTATTTACAATAGGAATACAATGAAGAAGCTTCGTTCTTCCACACCTCTCTCAGATGCACACAACATCTCTCACTTGATCTCTATTCCTCAAGAGCTCTCTCTCAAGTACAATCAAATCCAACAACCTGGATTGATGCAACTCAGTACTGTCCTTCAAACATTCACAATGTTCTACTATTACTGATACATTCTACTTACTAAGCTAAGAAGATCTTTCCTACATATAGAAATAGGAAGTTTGAGCATGCTCTTACAACAAACAGTTAAGCCTCTTCAACAAGGGCTCTAAAAATAGTAATGCTAATAATAGAGATGCAAGCTTGAGTCCACGACTCAAACTTATCATGCAAATACTCACTTCTGTCCATGAAAATAGCTTTCTAGACACGCAGGTAACCGACGTCGGTTCCTGCCTGTTTGCCTGTGACCGTCGCCGGCCGACCCTACTGCCGACGTTGGTGCCTCTATAACTGCAACTGACCGACGTCGGTCGCTCCTGACCGACGCCGGCGTCTTTAGACCCAAACCTGTTTAAGTCTGCTCCTTGGTGAAGCTTTTAGCTCCACACCCTAACACCATTATCATCACTTTATAATAATATATTTCATATTGGGTTACTATTAGGGTTCTTTGAGGGTTTAAACCATCTTCTAGTCTTAACAATCATTCATAAAGATTAGCCCCTCATTCCAGAAACCAATGCTTGTAAATTTGATCTATAACCCTTATTCATATACCATTAATATATTAATTTCCTAGGTTTAGGTTACACATGTCAATGAGCACTTGAAAATTCTTCTCAGGTTGAGAACCCTTCATTCTCTGCGCATGAGAGACCTCATAACACTTTTTTTTGCCTTAACCTTCAATTCTTGACCTAAAACTTGGTCAAAATGATTTAAAAAATATTAAATACCTATGTCAATGCAAAAATACTCAAAATTTCCTTGTTAAATTTATCTTGATACCCAATCTGGCCACCATCTCTCTCTTTACTCTCTAGGCCTTTGACCTATAAGTCACATTAGGCCTTAAAACTGATCTTCTAGCCATTGTCCAAGATGTTAACACCTCATATAAATTTCATAAAATTAATTAACATTCTCAAACGATTTCATAAATTTTTCATATGCCTTGATAATACTTAATGACACCTCACTAGGTCAGGGAGGGTCTAAAACTAGTCTAGTTACAAGCTAGGTCTATAGGTCTTACCCCTATAGGCTCACCTTAAAAATCACATGAGTGATAAAATGCATCATATGAATACTCAATCAACTCTATATAACCTATTATTCCTCTATGCATCTATATCACTAGGCTACCATGCTCCTTCATGCACAAGACTAGGCATCCTATGCATAAGCCTTCTCAAGTCTCTTGCTAGGTTCAAACACTTGACAACTTTGGAAACTGATCTTGAAACACTCTTTGATTATTATACACCTTCTCACATTCCTTATGTGTTTCTCAACCAATGTCATACTTCTCAAGGATGCAATTTAACAAAAACATTATTTAATGTTCTCATGAACAACCTTTGACATCAATGATAATTTCAATGCCAAACCTCAATAACAGAACAATGTTTAACAATATCCCCCTTTGTCATTGATGGAAAACCATACTAAAAACTGATCATCCTTATCTTCCCATTATTTTCTTTCTATCCCTTTGACATAAATGACAAAGTGATGTCTACAATTCCTTAGATCACACTTCTTGGAACCAAAATACTCAACACATAGAACTATGAGTTTATGAGACATAAAACAAACATGATCCCCCTATCTCCATGCATTCCTTATTGGAAAAACTCACATATTCTTGGAGATAATTATAATTATTATCTCCCCATAAGTACTTGGATTATTCAATGATTTTTAGGGGTAGGAATTACAACCAATTCTTGTCTTAGATTTTCAAAGGTTACCTTTAGAAGTGGTTTGGTCAAGATGTCTGCAATTTGATCCCATGTAGAAACATATTAAATTTTGACACTTTGTTTAATTACCTACTCTCTTACAAAATGATAAATGATGGGAATGTGTTTGGTCCTTGATTGCATAACAAGGTTCTTTGAGACACTTATAACACTTACATTATCACAATAGGTAGGGATAAGACCATCATATTCCACCTTGTAGTCTTTTATGGTGTGTCTCATCCATAGAACCTAAGTGCAACATGAATTTTTTTCAATGTACTCAAACTAAAAAGTGGACAATGATACTGATGGTTGTTTCTTAATTATCTATGAAACTAGGCACCTACCTAGGAAGAAGGCTCCTCCACTGGTACTCTTCCTATCATCTATACTTCTTGCCCAATCTACATCTATATAGGTTGTCAAATTCAACTCATTTCTTCTTGGATACCACAATCCATACTCCATATTCCCCTTGAGATACCTAAGTATCCTTTTGAATATTCATAGATGATTATCCTTTGGACCTAATTGAAACCTTCCCACAAGACCTACTGCTTGCATGATGTCAAGTCTAGAGGCAGTGGTATACAACAAATTTCCAATCACTAACCTATATGAAATCTTATTGACCTTTGAAGACTCATCTTCCTTACTCAATTTACATCCTATGATCATGGGTGTACTAACTACCTTTCAATCCTCCATCTCAAACTTCTTCAACATCTCTCTTATGTACTTGGCTTGTGAGATGAATATACCTTTTTTAGATTGAATGACTTATAACCCAAGAAAGAGTGACAGTTCTCCTAGCATGGACATCTCAAATTATTTATCCATCACCTATGCAAAGGCATTTGTCATGTTTTCATTATCTTCACCAAAGATGATGTCATCCACATAGACAACTACTATCAGTTGATGGTCATCTTTAGTCTTGATGTATAGATTACTATTTCTAACTCCTCTTTTGAATATTTAATCGAATAGATACTTATCCAACCTAGGATACCAAGGTATAGGACATTGATTTAGACCACATAGAGTCTTTTTCAATCTACAAATAGTCTTTGTCATCTGATAGTGAGAACCCTTTAGGTTGTTCATTGTATACTTATTCTTCCAAATTCCCATTTAAAAAGGTAGATTTGACATCCATCTGGTATACCTTGAATCCTTTGAATCCTGTATAAACTAGAAATAATATGATGGCCTCCAATATTGTTACTGGTGAAAAGGTCTCCTCCAAGTCTACCCCTTTAACCTGTGCATATCCCTTGCATACCAATCTATCCTTGTTCCTAGTGACTTCTCCATCTTCATTCAACTTATTTTTAAACAACCATTTTATGCCAATGACATTCTTGTCTTTAGGCTTAAGAACTAGTTCCCAAGTCTCATTCTTCTCTATTTGATATAACTCCTCATTCATCACATCTATTCAAAATTTGTCTTTGCTTGATTCTATAATATTTTTAGGTTCAATTTTGGATAATTTATCATTCTCTTGATTTAGATTACTTACTAGTCTTCTCCTTGTTTTCATACCTACATTCTTGTTGCCAATGATTTGAGATTTAGGGTGATCTCTTTCAATCTGTCTTAATTTTCATTTTGAGTCCTATCTCTCTTCAACTTCTTCTTCTTCCTCATCAACCTCTATAGTCTCCTCTTCATTCTCTAAGTCTAAAATCTCTAAAATGTTCTTTGACTGTGAGTGATATTTCTTTGTCTCATCAATCTTCACATTGGTACTTTCAACTATATTTTGTAGTCTCTTGTTATAACATCTATAGGGTGAGCTCATTGATGAGTATCCTAATAATATACCTTCATCAAATCTAGAATAAAACTTACCCAAGTCTTCATCATATATTTTAATGAAACATTTACTCTCAAACACTCTAAAGTATTTTACATTTGTGGGTCTACCCTTCCATAGTTCATAATGAGTCTTGTTTCCATTAGTCCTTATCTATCCTCTATTCAAATTGTATACAATAGTACTTAATACCTCTCTCTAATATCCATCAGATAATGTAGACACATTCAACATAGTTCTAGCCATCTCTTCAACTGTCTTATTCTTCCTTTCCACTACTCCATTATGGTGAGGTGTCATAGATGATGAGAATTATCTCCTTATTTCATAAACCTCATATAAGTCATCAAACTCATTAGAATATAAATCACCTCCTCTATCATACCTTAAGCACTTGATATTCCCATTCTTCTTATACTTAACAAGAGCCTTAAATTCCTTGAACTTGTCAAGAGCTTCTAATTTATCTTCTAGTAATGTAACCCAAGTCATTCTTGTGTAATCATCAATGAATAACATGAAGTAGTTATCTCTTTGAATGATTTGATTTATTGTAGGCCCATAGAGATCAATGTGGATTAAATCCAAGGGTTTTATAAAATAATACTCTTTGGACTTGAATCTTCTTTTAGTCTTATTACCATGTTGATATGCCTTGAAAAGTATGTTTGTATGTTTGATGATTTTAGTCATGTTCTTCACAAACTTCTTAGTGCTAATCTTGACTAGGTTGTCAAATTTTAGGTGACCTAGACTTCTATGTCATAGCCAACTTTTATCTATCTTGCTCATGAAACATCTCTCCTTCTTTATCTCATTCAATGCATATAGTTTGTTCTCAGTCCTCTTGGCATTAGTAATTAGCCTTCCTAATTTGGCTCTTATTATCTCACATCCTCTGTCATGAAAGGTTAGTGTGTGTCCTTGATTGTACATTTGACGTACACTGATTAGGTTATGTTTCAAACCTTCCACATAAAATACATTTTGGGTTTTGGTCTTTCCATTTTCCAAACTCAATACACCCTTGCCAACTATATTGGCAATTGTGTTGCCACCAAACCTAATTGTTCCTGCAACCTTCTTCTTTAATGAGATGAAATTATTTTTGTATCATGTCATGTATCTTGAGAAACCACTATATATATTTAATTTCATGCCTTATCTTTAATGTGAAAGGTAGTCTAAGCTAGCATATAATCCTCTTTGGTCATCTTTTCCTCCTTAGCAAATAGTCCATCTTGCCTCTTGAGCTCAATATGATCCATCCTAACTTTCTTTGGATTCCATGCTAATGTTTTATCCTTTTTTTGAATTATAGGAGATTCATATGTCTTGTTTAATATTGTATGCATTCTAACTTTATTAGAGCAAAATCTTATAATGTGTCATATATTGTGACATGTGTAGCAAATAACATTACTATACTTACCATGGTTTCATGATGACGTATCCTTCATTGTATTGGGCTGATTGATTGGTATTGTTATGTTCATATTATTGAATTTATATGACCTCTCATGCTCTTTCTCAAATTTTCTTATTTTTTCTATGAGTTGTTCATGCTCAACCTTCAAGGAATCTAGATCTATCTTCAACTGGTCATACTCAAATTCCTTTGACTTTAACCTTGTGTTGACATATTCTAACTAACTATTAAGATCATTTATAGTATTCTTTTGATTCTTAAAATAATCAAAGGATATTATGATCTCATATTGAAGGTCTACTTCAGCTTCTCCTTCTTTACTATCATAGTAGACTTAATCATACTTCTTGTCTTATCCTTATTGATCACAAGACATATTGTGTTTTTTAAAATCACCTTCAAGATATTAGACTTGTAACAAAGGACCAAGATTTGATACCAATTATTGAAAACACAATGAATGAGAGGGGGGGTGATCAATCTTCAAAAAATTTACAACTTTACCTTATCATTCATGAACTATCAAAATAATATAGTGAATTAGCAACACATTAAAATCCATGAGCATGAGAGAAGAGCATAACACACAAGACATTTATTTGAGTTGAAAACCCTTAAGGGGAAGAAAACACATTTATGATGTAAATTTACTAGTATATTATAATTCAAACATCAAGATTTAGAGAAGAACCAACTTCACTTGGAGCACCAACTCCAACTAGCCAAGCACCAACTTAACTAAGCTTTAGGAAGCACCCACTTGCAAGGAGTCACCAACCCCCTACATAACTTAACACAAAGTCAGACACCTCAAAACTTTTATCACCTTTATAAACCTTTATTTCTCATAAAATATATTATGATCTCCTTCTTTATCTCTTCACACACTTATATCCTTCTCAATTTGGTCTCTAGCCTTCTTCACTCAAATCAATCTCTTTAAGATAGATTAGGTCATTTAACCTTGATAGCCATATACAATACCCCTATTATATATTCATGATATTTTATTTTAACCTTGATTATGGTCCATAATACCTCCTTTATCTCTTCAAAATTCTATATCTTCTTCTTCAATTCTCATTCTTACTAACCACCCAATTAAGCCTTGTTCTTATACTAGGCTCTTGCTCATACACCTCTTGGTCAGCCATGTACACTTGCTCACTTAGATTTTAAATGAATTATTCCTTATAATTTGATGCAAAAATCAATCAAACATATAATAGGTTGGTCATATCATATAGGAGCAAAACCCCTTTTAGGCCTTAAGGAGACCTAATTCAATTAGGCCTTCATTAGCATATGTTATTCTTTGAACTCTTTGGAACACACTAAAAATTATCACATGGTAGGAAAATATAAAATATCAATAAAATATACCTTATCCAACTTTAATTTATGTACACAACACCTTTTAGGTCTGACCACCACTTGAACCTCTTCTTAAAACACTGTTCATACTAGGCCTATGCATACTCAGAAAAATTATCTTGAAAAACTGAAGCATAAACACAATTTTGCCAAACAACCATGGAAAAAAATCACACATAAAAAAATATAAATTACATTATAAAATTCACCAAGTTCATTATACTTCATTACAAAATGAAAAATGACTCAAACGCTTCTCTGCAAGTATCCCAATCAGAACTACTAATTAGCCTCAAAATATTATCATATAAATAATGACTTAAAACACAAATAGAACTAATTTAATAGAATTAAAATGAATGCATATGATCCTATTATGTCATTATATCATTATCATATAGATAGATAATATGGTGACATGACAATATTGGTCTTGTAGACCAATCTCATAGTCTTGTACCTCACTGTCTCATATGAACAAGATGGGTCAACTTATGAGCAACATTTTCATCATATCCAATGAACTCAAAAACATATATCAAAAATGAAAAATTATTATAGGTATTTAAAAAATTATTCATGTACTTGGATTCATCCATAATCCATGATAACACATCCCTAATCAACTTTTTGCTTCTGCCTGGTTTTTTAGATATCTACACCATTAGGCCTATTAGCGACTAGTCAACTTGTAAGACCATTTTAGCACACCTAAGGGATATAACCTAATAAAAAACCACCATTTAAATATAATCAAACACTCAATATTAAAATTTCATCCATTTAACAAATTTGACTTCATCAACTCTGATTGCTAAAGTAAATTTTTAAGAAACAAGGCTTTTCCTGTAGGGTCCACATACTCACCTAACAAACCAATCACACTTGGAGATGAACAGAAGAGTTGAATACATAATATGATAGCTTAAATATCCATACCAATCCATTATAATCACTTTATAATAATATCTTTCATATTGGTTCACTCTTAGGGTTCTTTGAGGGTTTAAACCATCTTCCAGTCTTAATGATCATTCATAAAGCTTAGTCCTTCATTAAAAAAATAATAATTCAAACACTGATATAGGACCTTCCATTTCTACAATTAATATATTAGGTTCCCATGTAGATTTTAAACATGCCAATGAGCACTTGAAAGTTCTTATCAAGTTGAGAACCCTTCATTTTGTGGATATGAGAGACCTTAAAACACTTTTTCTTGCCTTAACCTTCAAATTTTGACATAAAAATTGATCAAAATTCTTGAAATAACATTAAATACCTCTATCAATGTACACACACTCACACTTTCCTTTTAAACTGATCTTGATACCCCATCTGACCACCATCTCTCTCTTTGCTCTCTAGGCCTTTGACTTGCAAGTTACATTAGGCCTTGAAAATAACCTTCTAACCATTCTCCAAGCTATCAATGCCTCATATTCATGTCATAAAACTCCTTCACATGCTTAAACACTACCATACGTTCTTCACATGCCTTAAAAATACCTCATGACACTTTATTAGGTCAAGTAGGGTCTAGAACTAGTCTAGTTGCATGTTAGGTATGTAGGTCTTACCTATGTAGGCTCACCTTAAAACTCACCTAAGTGATCCAATACCTCATTTAATATTCAAAAAAATATATAAATCCTCTTATGCATTTGTGCATCCATCTCACTAGGCCACCATGATCCTTCATGCATAAGACTAGGCATCCTATGCACAAGCCTTCTCAAGTCTCTTGTTAGGTTCAAACACTTGACAACTTTGGCAACTGATCCTAAAATACTCTTTTATGATTATACACCTTGTTCACATACCTTATATATTTATAAACCAATGTCATACCTCTCAAATTTTCAATAAAAAAAACATTGTTCAATGACCTGATGAACAACCTTTGACATCAATGGCAATTTTAATGTCATACCTCAACAATAGAAACAATGATCAACAACCTTCAACGTGACATTATTATTTATAAATAAATAAAAATAAGAATACATTAGTGGTCTCATTAATTCTAAATGTTTGAGCCTCAGCTCTGATACCACAATGTAACAACCCCTCAAGGTTAACTAGAGTTAGGTTTTTTTTTTTTTTTTAAATTCTAATTAAAAATTAATATAGCATTGAATGTCTCTAACTAAATGCATCTTTTAAAATAATTTAAATTTCAACTGTAAGGTTTAGTTACTGATTATTTTAACTAGTGATTAGAATTATACATGCTAGTTGATTTTATCATTACAACATATAAAATACAATAATTAACTATGATAATAATTCAGCTATTGATGATTAAGTAAATTCAATAAGTACAATTAGGTTGTAATAAAATATCATTGTTTTAAAATTTACACCATATATTACAACTATACAACAATATATATCTGAATAATCAGATTACAATAATATAATGTTCCACAAAACATATGAGTCACAATGAACTCATAAATATCTAAAAATAAAGTGAGTGAAGCTTCTATCGGTTGATTACTGGAAGGGGAGGGAGATTATCATCCAAGTAATTTTCCACTCCAACCACAAACCATTGATCCCTGCACAATATCCCAATAAGGGGATGACCCTCTCTTCATGGATGGATAGATAGTGATAGTGAAAATTTTGAGAAAGTCAACTAGAAACCCATGTGTTGTAAGGTAATTATCATAAAGAAATATGTTCCAACATGATAGCATGCAATACATGAAAATCAAACTAGTGAAATGATAATGTTCAAACCACAAACATTACTTTCACCAAAATTTTCATATAGTTTTAATATCTCTAAGATGTATCAATTTCACACACATTACTCAATCAGATTACATCAATTTTAACTATTAGTGACACTAAGTAAATCAGTGAAGTCTGTCTCACTCATTTATTTAGTGTCAGCAATATTAGATTTTATATAACCATATTTAATACTTAAAATCAATATATTTAATATTTAGATTCCCATATAAAATGCCACAACATATATAAATACAAGGAACCCCTATATTTAAAGATCCATTTCCAAATCATGTAAAATAACACAGTAATGCATTCATTAGTTTTATTACAAACATATTTGAATAACTAATCTTATATATATATATATATATATATATATATATATATATATATATATATATATATATATATATATATATATATATATATATATATAGCATTTAATCAAGCACAACTATTTTTACCTATAGTAGATTCAATTACATAGATTCATGTACACACACACACACACACACACACACACACACACACACACACACACACACACACACACAAACACACACACACACACACACATGAATTACGAAGGCATAGTAATCTTATTTTTTCTCATGTTACAGTTGTATTTCTTCAAATGGTTCAATATTATCTCTAAAAACAAAAATGCAATCTCCCACACTACATAGATCTGACTAAGATCTATAGGCCTGACTATATATGTTCAGTCTTTAGCTTATATACACATCAACTTATTCATTGACACATGTAAATTCACTCAATATAATCAATGGAACTTTCCTTAAATATAATCTAACATCTAACTAAATGCTTAGAATAACTTAATCAAATCTTTTTCAAATTTAAACACTCCACATATCTAGATACATAGCTCAACATTTCATATACCAACAGTCCATGGCTGAAGAGTAATATATAATATGCAAGATTCATTTCAAACTTTAATCAAACCACAAACTAAATGAATAGGTCCAATGCTCATTCCTCCACAATCAAGAACTAAGTTGTTAAAACACAAAATTTGCTTACTGAAAGCACTCCTTAAAAATGGAGGAAATTGTATGGTTTTAGTCTTTTATGAAAATCAAATTCATAAACAACCCATTTAATAATCAGACATTTTTTTACATCTAAGTATGTATACAATCCCCCACAAATTACCACAAGACTATATTTTGACTGATTTGAGTTGATGATTCAACCCATATCAAAAACCATGCAATGATATTAAAAATTATAAATACACAGTTATTTGTTACCCAATGTAAAATATTTCCATACACAGGTATTAAGTCTTGAAGGGTCCTTCATATTTGACCCTGTGGATGGATCGAGCCCATCCTTAGGGTCACATAAAAATGATCAAAAATAAAATTTCAAACAAAAACCCTAACTGGGAATGAACACCCAAAGCTAAGTTTAATTAACTATTTAAACAAATGAAATATATATATATGCTCCACACAATATTTCCATTTCATGTGCAGGCTGTTAAGAGTGACCCTATCAAAGGATTTGGTCCAATACTAACAAAAAAATAAAATATTAAACACATAATATTTAAACATCCCGTGAAAATATTCAAAACCCATTTAAAGTCACTTTAGGTTCAAAATTCTCACACTGTTTTACAGACCATACTAACTATCAATGTTTCCTTGTTTCATTATTTAAACATAGATAAAAGTATGCATAAATTTACACTTAAACTGGTAAGGTTGACCTTGATTTAGGGTTTGAATTAAAATTATGAAAATAATAATCTAATACACACATCCGACTCCAACCAAAAAGAGTTTGGATATATGCTCGACCCTCTGGATGGGCCATACTCATCCATAGGGTCAACCACATATATATTTTATTTTCCAAACAAAATTCCATAAACCTTGAATAATATTATGCTCGCAAATTTTTTTTATGGCAATAACTATATTGGAAACCAAAAAAATAAATTATAAAAGAACCTACCTTAGTGTCCATCCAATCCAAAAATTCCTTCTTACTTCCAATTTTTCTTCCTCCTGAGCTCTCTTCTTCTCTATCTATTTTGTTGTCCCTTATCCACCATCCCTAGATTCATTTAACTTCATCAATTTCCAACTAGTTTACCAAAAAAATTGGCATGATTTCCCCAAAAATATCCTCAGTTCATTTTTCCATTCAAAAACCCTAAAAAATGGATATGACATAAAACTTAACTCAAGTCAAGTGTTCCGTAATGACTCAAAGAGTCTAGAACTCTATGACTTTCCCTAATTCCTGAATATTCCAAATTGAATAATGATGTTAAAACATTATAATAATCAATGATAACATTGACTTAATAATACCATAATATACCATGCAAAAATCAATGATTCATATTCTATTGACTTATGAAATGCCAATAATAACCATGCATGGGTGGTGTGGTTTGAAAGTCTTTTGACTTCACAAAACCATGCCACATTGAAACTTTAAACTATGTCTTCATCCACGCTATAAAATTTAGGCCTTAACTAAAGTTTTTGATCCCTAAAAAAATAATAAACTTTATACCAAAACCAAACAATATAATTTATTAAGATTTTTAAAACCATGCTTTCAAACTTACCATTATACAATGTCAAGGTTTGATATTCAAGCCTTTAAACTAGATATTCAAAACACTTACAAACTTGCAATAATGCCTAAGGTTAAAAACCTTATTAATAATACAATTAAATCCTCTTTTTATTGTTACAATGGTTTCCAACGAATGAAGATATGTCTTGGGGTTTGTTCGAATACCCTAAAATAAGCAATCTATTTTATAATCAACATGTTTATCAATCTAGCATAATGCTATTACACTGTTTGAACTTAATCATTACTTAGAGACAAAATGAAATTCATGTCAAGATAACAAAGGTGAACTTTATAACACAACAATATCAATCTAAGACTTCCAAAAACATACGTTATGACAATGACTGATACATGAAATTAACTAAGTAAATATTTCATTTTAACTCAATAAACATTTGCCACACTTTTCAAGCCATACAACACATAAATGCCATCAATTGAGTATGATCAACATATAATAATCTCAATCTCATATATGTAAACATGATACCAGGTTAGACAATATGCAAATATAATAATCAATTACATCCACATGTTGAAAACACCTCAGTAACCTAAAAGCATGTTGCAATCAATATTAATCAACTTAATAATTATCAAACAATTCTACTCTACGTGGTGTTTGTTGGGTTTCATGTTTCTATTCTCTCTCTCCTCACATGTCTCCATCTACACCATCTTTTCTAATGATGCCCTCCCTTGATTATAGTCAAGAGGGTGGAATTCATCCTGCATCCACCTTAGTACAAATGAACAATGGTTATACCAGATCATGTAAAAGAACATAATAACTGTTGTAACAAAATATACTACTTAATCATGATTAAAATGTACCATAAAGAATACATCCAGCTAACTAATCGATTAACAACCAATATCATAAACAATAAACACTATCCATAATCAACAAATAGTTCTAATTTTAGTTACTTAACATATCAAGTAAACCAAATGCTAATCACAGAATCAATAATAATAAGTCTAGAGGAAAATTAGGATGTAACATATTGTCTCCCTATAATTTTCCCCAATAGTGCCTTAGAAACATAATTATGACATAACTATGAAATTAAATCCTTAGTAATATCAATCTTTTTAAAATGTAATTTCAAATCCAAGTTTAGATCTAGATCTATTTTTGAATGGGGATAAAATGGACCTTCCTTCTCACTACAGTTAATTGGATGAAGATTGGCATATCCTAATTCTCCCATGGAAACAACTTCAATGGATTTATTGTCTAAATCATGTTGGGTAATAAACCCTTCAAATCCAATAATAACAAGCCTCTTTAATTTATCATTCAAACCCTCCCACGTAGATCCATATATTAGAAATAACCTCCAATTATTCAATAGAAAGAGCTTGCAGGAGATCAAAATCCACTTTAATCCCCATGATTTTTTCACATTTTTAAAAATAGAAGAAATATCCACAATATTTCTTGAGATCCACTAGAAATAAATATTTGGGACTTACCTTTTTAGTTTCCACGTTGGTCACAACTCCCTTGACTTTTGTAGCATGATGACCTCCTTCAACACAAATATTACCTTCTGAATAGCCTTAATTTCCTTCCACGAGATGAATCCCCATCACAAAGAAAAAATTATTTACACTCACTTCTTCTGAAGTAACCAAGATCTCCTCTTCTATAACATGTTAAGGAGGTGTAATCTTCCTTCTTCTCTTTATGATGAGTTGAAAAATTGTATGCCATTTTATTATAAGGAAAGTTTTTGTATTATTATCAGAGTTAGATTTTTACAGAAACATTGCATTCTTGTGAAATCATAATAGTCATAAAAATTTATTGAAAGCCTAAAAAAGAATCATAGGGAAGATAAAATCATCACATGCCTATAAAAGAATCATATAACTATTAAATAATTGCATGTCTATAAAATCATCACCAACCTATAAAATAATCACATGCATACCGAAAAATCACATGCCTATAAAATTATTATATGCCTTAAACACCATCACATTTATTCAAAAATAACATATTCTTGAAAATATATCACATTCTTGAAAAAACATCACTTTATTAAAAACACATCATAGGTGTAGAAAAGCTTTGCATGGCTAGAACAAACATTGTATGTATTATAAGAGCCTCACATGCATGGTAAAACATTGTAGAATAAGACAAGCATCACTAGATTAGATAATCATTGGGGGCATAGAACACAATTGAAAAGCATCACAACTTATAAAATCTTAATATAAACCCACTAACCTATAAAATTTAATAAATATATTAAAGTTCATAAATGATCATAAAAATATTTCAAATTTAATCAATAGATTTATTTACAGAGTATAAACTACAATGCTAAAATAATTTTTAATTGGATCAATATGTTCATTGATTCACATCTACAAGTTCTTGATTTATTTGTATGCTAAATCACCTATTTAAAAAAAAGTTTTATATCACCAAGCCACCAAATAATTTTAAAGTGGCAATCAACAAGGATGCGAAATAGAATTTAATATTAAGAATATATATAAGTACATGTAATACTTTTGGGTTGAGTATAACTAGTGAATTTAATTTCATTTAAAATTTTATGTCTTAAGTTTCAACAAGTGTGATCTAAAGGACCATATAATGTGTGACAATCCATATATTTTTAAAAATCTTGTACCATCAATTTGTTGGTGATACAAAAAGAATTATATTAGGATTAAAATTCATATAGCTACTTGAGTGGGAAAAAATATTGTGGATGTGTTTTTTTTCAAACTTTCGTGTGGGTTAATATTCTCCAAATAGCTAATCTTGAGCATATAAATCCATATATTGCACCTTATTATAAAAATTCACTGCTATAATTTACCTTGATAGGGTTGTATGTGATTGCCATTTTATGGTATGATACCTTATATGATAATACCTTTGAAACCGATAGTATTTTTATTTTTTCTTTAACCAAAACCTCTTAATTTTCTCAATGTATAATGAATCCTTGTGAAATAAATATTATAATAACCTAAAGGATTAGATCACACAATGATACCATTTCTCCTCTTTTATCTCAAGTTCAAAGTGGGGTAAACCAAAATATCCACCCTGGTCTCCCTCAAGTTCATAATATTAAAGTACAAGTGGATAAGAACCATCATATATTGAATAACTTAATAATACCCATGCCAAAATATTCATTCAATAATTTTTCAAAAGGTTAATTATTTATAAGAATATACTTTATGAGACTTTGTGTGATGATAATTTAGTACATGATATCAAATTATCCTATTATGCTTATTTTGTCAAAAAATTATAAGATAATGAGAACCTAATCTCTTTCAGGAAGGAAGACTTACCTCTTCAAGAGGTTGTACACCGATATTTAACCTTATACATTCATGTTATCATCTTTAATAATGGAATTAAACATGTCATTATAGATAATGGCTCTAGATTGAGAAATTATATTGAAGTCTTCCTTGAATCACTTGGCCTTAGTGGACACCTTTGTATATGATCATAGAAGGGTTTGAAAATCAACTAAGAAAAGCTTTAGGAGTAATTACATTGAACATAACTTTTTGACTGAAAACTTTAATCATGTAATGCCAAATGGTATCCAATAATATGAGCTATAATATTCTAGTTCATAAATAATGAAATAAAACTAATAATGTAATTTAATACCCATATTTAATTAATTTAATGTCGATTAAAATTTATTCATTTTAATTAATTAATTTTATTTGAAAATAATATAAATTAAATTTTCATTCATTTAAATTTAAAACTTACCTTAAAATTAAATTAGTTAGATTTTAAGTAAACAATTTTTTTATTTGATTAAGTTTCTAAGTTTAAATCATTTTTCATATTTTTATTTATTTTTTAATGAAAAATCAATCTACCTTCTTAATCAACAGATCGGTCTGCGACATACTACATAATGGCTTGGGAAAGACGCAATGCGTTAAGCTCCATGCAATGGAGTTTGAGATTTTAAAATGAAAAAAAAAAAATTCATAAATCAAAAATTTATATTATTTAAGATTTTGAAAAATGCATTTAACTGTGGATGTTACTTTTGACCCCTCGTCACTTATTTGGCCATAACTTTCACTATTGGGAGTTGATTTTGGCCTAGACATTTTAAAATTTTATGTAGTTTAAAATCTATTCACATTTTCCTTTCACGTTTTGTTGAAAAATGATTTCATTTAAAATTTAATTTGTTTCTTTTTATATTTTGTAGCTAAAAGGAGAATATGGACTAACATTTGAAGGGAAGATGAGGTTTGTGGATGGTATTTATTGTTTTTGATACATTTTGGAGGGAAAATGGATTTCCTTTGGAATTAAGATTTATATAAGTATATAGTCGAGAGTTATTGTAAGGGTTGGATCTTTGTTGATTTAAGAAGATATATTGGATCAATCATTTTTTTCATGTATTTTTTTGTTTTTGTAGTATAATTTCTCCATATATTTTTTAGAATTGATGTTATGCTACTTAAATTATAGTCGAATGGTGAATATAAACCCATACATTGCATTATTTAAGAGAATTTTTATTAATCAAATTTGTGGATTTGTTTGTTTACAATCTACATGCAAACTATGGTGGTTGTGATCTTATTCTTCTTCATTTATCATTCCTAGACTTTTAAATCAACTACAATAGTTGTTGTGCATACATGGGCCACACGAGAATTATCTATGAGTTTCATTTGATCAAACATATCTGATTTCGCTGCCTTTCAACATGAATTTTCTCCCTTTTCCTTTTTTTTAAAAACTTTTTCATGAATCTATTAGCGACGACCAGCGTGTAATCTAAATGTGATCTGATTCAACTGATAAGATCAATTTAAAATCTTTGTTTATTGTTATATAATGCAATAAACATGTTAAAATCAACCATATTCACTTCATTAAAATTTTAAAATGTTGATTTATTTTGGGCAAATATAAAAATGTAAGTTTGTGGTCATTTTCCAAAACATGAGTAAAATTCCCTTTAAGAAAAATATATAATTTTTTTTACCCTTATAGTTTTTTTAATCCAAAATAATGTTTTAAATTTCAAACCATTAAAGGCCCTTGAATTAGAACATTGCACTTCGACCAACTAGGTTACCTAGTATATCATGACCCAGTAGATATAGACCTTGGGGATATATTCGAACCTCATTTTAGGAGAGGTTGGAGAGTAATTTCTTGCCTAATTTGGTGTGTGAAATGACCCATCAATAAAATGCAGCTAGAAGGAGGGCCTTGACTAAAGTTTTATACTAAAACTTTAAATTTAAACATTGTAGAGGCATTTCCCAAACTGAGATATTCCCAACACTAAACTGAAAATTAGACAAATACACACTAGATCAAAGTCTATTAGAGCTGAATTTGAACTGTTAAAACTCATTAAACATTAAAAAAAACCAACACAAACAAATTAAAACCAACCAAAAACTAGACACATTCAATCAACCAATATCTCACCTACAACATCTGATGTTCCCTTTGTTACCCTGTTTGGTGCCCTCAAAACCCACCAATTGTGGCTAACCCTACTTGGCTTGGTGGAGGTAGCTACCCAACAAACATTATGGGTTTTTTTTATGATTTACCAAAAAATCCTGAAAAGTTCTACCCTAAATATGTGCATGGTAGAATTCGAACTACTAAGGAACATATTCAAACATTCAAAGATGATATAATCAAAACTAAAATCAACCATGAGGATGTGGTCTACAAGTTGTTTGCTTAAACCTTGGATGAGATGCCTAAGGTTGGTTTCTTGTATTTCCATATGGGTCCATAAACTCTTGAAATAACCTTGAAACCATCTTCATTAATCATTTTTAAGTGGCCATTAACCTATTGTCATATACCATCAATTTGTTACAACCTATATAGAACCCAATGAACCAATGGACATGTTTAATTATGTATCCATAAAATTTACAAATGGTTTAAAACCCCATACATGCAAATGGAGATGGCTGCCATACAGACCTACCTGAGTGCTTTAGACCCAATGACCTACATGTTTTTCCAAAGGACTCCTGCAACACTTATAACTTTATCCTTAACGTATCATGAAGTTATCACAATTGAACACCAAATGATGTTGCATGGGTATGGGCCTAGTCCATTACCTTCCAAAGGGAAGCTAGGTTCATATAACCAAATCCCAATGATCAATAAAGTGCTCATACATAAAACACTTATGATGAATCAAATCCCAGATGCTATGTATTCAAGACAAAAATAAGTTTATAACGTAAAACCATTGAACTACATACCCAACAATCAATATTTATAGCTTCCAATCACATGCTCCCTAGGAAAATAGTCACCTAATTATCCATGTGGCCTAGAACAACATTGCTACCATGCCTAACATAGGTGGTTATGGTGATCTAAATAATAATCACTAGGCTATCTTGCAATTCCTAAATAATCAATCACCTACTAATAATACCCATAACCCAAAGCATCCTATTTTCCCCACATTTCTAAATGTAAATGTTGTGACTTCTCTAGTTAAACCACTACCACAAGTGGGAATTCCACAAAATGCCAATGTGAACCCCAAAGTGTAAAAATTGTATCAAATGGTTCAACAATTGACAAATGACATGGTTAATTTGTAGAGAGAAGTACCTCAAAATAAAAATCAAACAAAAAATAACCTTCCTCAAAAAAAAATTCAACTTTCAGAGAACTAATTGTCAGTGGCACACTAGGCCTAACAAAAAAAATGTGCCTAGTCCTCTTGACAACACAAATACAAATAAAAACATTGTTTCAACCTTTGTCAAGTTATCTAATTTGGCATTGCCCACCTAATGTAAGTTCCATAACATAATGGACCATGAAACTGATTGTGCTAATTTTATATTAGCCTCAAACATCTTCTAGAAAGAGATGGATAACCTTGAAATTGTGTCTGCATTTGATAAAAACTCAAATCAAAGTGGAGGGAATCTAGGTATTATTTTAGTCTTGGAAACCTATAAATTCTCATATAAGAGTGATAATGAACCTGAGGAAAACTTGGGTGAGGTCCATGCATGTAATCAATTTCAAATGAGTAATAGTTACATGTTGAGGAGTAAATTATAAAATATGTTAACATCTACTCTTCCAAACAACATTTAGGGTCTGCCTGATGAGAATTCAAACAATAACCCATTTTTTCCTTAGATACCTAGCTCATCATATCAACCAAATAACAATGCCACACCCCAAAAATTGACAAACTCTTTGAAAAATATAAACCTAGATATGACATTGTTAAAGACCTAAAAAAAACTAAGGCCAACATAACAATGTTTGATTTGTTCCAAATTTATGATCATAATTTTTTTTTAAAAGTTTTATCTGATCCTAAATGAAAAGAAGATAATATAACAAATGATGCTCATGTTGTGATTTATAAAGAGAAAAGTGAAACTCCTTTCCTCCTAACAATCCAATTTTTCAAGAAACACTCACACAATTATTTGGTGTATTCAGGCGCTTTAGGGAACATGATGACTATCTTGATTTTCCAAAATTTAGGTTTGACCCATGCTGAATCAAATAAAAAGGTAGTTCAATTAGATACATCAAAGGTCAAGGTGGTTAGTGAGCTGAACCACATTCATATGTAGTTGGATTATGATCCAAGAGTGCATTCGTTCATTGAAATTTAGGTGGTATATATACTAGATGCATATGGCATGCTTCTTAGTAGAGATTAGTCAAAAACATTAAATGGATACATGGAGAGGGATTTGTCTCACATGTGGATTTCATGGAATGGTATTCCTAACTAAATTAAAATTATGCATGAGCTGAAAAATTATCCATATGATCATAAAGTATAACAAGATGAATGCGATCCTGTATGAGGAGTCTAAACTTGGGGACTACACATATAAAAGTAAAGTGAAGGCTCATGAGAACATGACCTTTAATATATTAATCATGTAAGATAAAATAGTGATTGAAGATCCTAAACCACTAGATTATAAACACATAGTCTATGCACATGAGATACCTTATTGCCATAGTGATATCCTTGCACATTGAAGGTTGAATCGTGTTGATTTATATACAAAATTTGGTAGTTTAGTGCTTCTTCTAAAATTTTGGACAATGTAAATAAAAATAAACAGTTAAAGCATGTTGGACCACATAAAAATAATGAGTTTTCAAGTTGCTGGGATGAAAATATTTCCATTCTAAGTAGCTCAAATCTTACTTCCACCACCGAAGACCAAAATATAATATCATTGTCAAGCAAAGAATAAAATTTTTGCACACTTGATGTCGAGATAGATAATAAAGAGGTTAATGTTTTAGTGGCACCTACCTGTTAGATTTTATTATGAACACCTGCAAATCATTTATAGACCCTAAAACATGATGGTTTCAATTCTAAGATTGGGTGTGGTGTAAGGGTGAGCTCTTTAACCCAAGAGAAAACTATTATTTGGTTGCGTTATAATTGTAATTTTGTTGTAAAAATAGATTAGTTGAGTATGAAGTGTTAGTTCAAACCTTCAGTATGCCCTTAGGTGGAAAAATAAGAACTTGAAGGTGTTGGTCGACTTGGAACTAGTGGTTAATCAAATAATAAGCCAATACACTGGTAATGACAAGCATTTATACAGGTATCACAGCCAAATATGGAACCTAATAGAATATTTTTATGCCTCCAATATTCAAACAATGACTTGTAGAATAAATCATATGGAAGATGCATTGGTAATAACTGTAAGCACCCTAGAACCAATTGATGACTCAAAATTGATGATATTCTCACTGAAGTTAGTCTCTACCCCTTATGCTCATGATAATTTAAAGAACTTATAAGTATTCAATGATGATCAGCATATTATCAAATTCATCACAAACACAAATGTATTAAAATCTTAGATTATAGATGATGTCAGAGATGAGTTTGGACTGGATGAATAAGGAGTGATAAATATAAAAACAAACAACATAATGAATGGTATGGTATCATTATAGCACCTATTTGACATGAATTATCAAGGTGAAAAATTAAAAAAACAACCCCTACCAAAGGTATGTTACATGAGCATTGCAATCTAGGCAATGTTAATGACTCAAAAAATGTTCTTTTAGCCACAACTTACACTAAAAGTGAAAAACATGGAATTGTAAAAGCATTGAAGGAATTCATAGATGTTATAGCCTAGAGCTACAAAGACTTGAAGGTATTTAATACTTTAATACTCACTCACACTATATATATCAAGCTAATAATTAAGTCATTTTTTTAGAAGGAAAGGCCTATGAATTCATTAATAGAGCCTTTAATTTTCAAACAAGTGCAAAAAAATTTATTGGCTAAAATCATTTTCCCCATCAGGCACTCCATGTGGGTGGAAAATATTGTGCTAGTTAGAAATAAAAATAGAAAGATACGTACGTATTTTTGTCTACTTTTGTAACTTGAATTGATCTTTAAAAAGGGATAATTACCCATTTCCTTCACTAAATGAAGTGTTTTAGATAGTAAATGGCTCATAAATTATGTAATTCTTGGATGGTTACTCTAGCTACAATCAAGTAATGGTGAAATAAAAGGATTGAATCAAGACAACATTTACAACAAAATAGGGTATGCCTAATCAATATGCATGCTACTTTTTACCTTTCCATGGATATTTAATTTAAAGATATGATCAACAAATGCATCATGAACTACATGGATGATTTAACTATCTTTTTCTAAGAACCATGAAGATCACATGAGGGGTTTAAGAATTGTGCTACAGAGGTGTAGAGAGCATGACATCTCCTTAAATCCTAAAAAGTGTATATTTAGGATTATCAAAGGAAAATTATTGGGCCACATCATTTTTAAAATAGGTATTTCAATAGACCTAGAAAGAGTGGAGGAAATTCTGAATTTTTTTCTGCCTAGTAGCATAAAAGACTTGAAATCCTTCAACAAAATCATTTTCATGCATAAATTCATCTTTGGTTTCACAAAAAATAGACAAAGCATTGAATAACATGCTAAATAAGGATGCTAAGATTGATTAGACTACTAAATTATAAGCAGATTTTATTGAAATCCATTGTGAATTCTCCAATATTGATAAGTTCTCACCACACACAGTCCTTCTACATTTATTACTTTGCCTCTAAGCACTCAATTTATACTATTCTGACTCAAAATAAATAGGTTGGAATGATAGAATAGTGTATTTCATGAGCTCTCTGATAATAAATGTTGAAATTAGGTATTCAACAATTGATAAACAAGATTTTATGTTGATCAAGGTAGTTAAGAAGTTCAAGCATTATATCCTGCACAATAAAGTATTTATCAATGTACCTGACCCTATTGTAAGATCAATGCTAATGCAAAGAGAGTAAAATAATTTGATCTAGAGATCCAACCAATAAGGATTATGAGAGGGCAAAGATTAAGTAAATTAATGGTTGAAGTTGATCCATAGACTGTTTACCAACAATATACAATACAAGCCATCAGAAAAGATGAGCAATGTCAAGATACAATTCACTAATGGTTAAATAAAGAGTGCCAAGACTACTTGACCTCCAATCAAAGAATAATGTTACGCCTGAAGAGAAACAAATTCACGATTAAATCATGAAAGCTATATAGAAAGAACAATAAAGGCATTTTTATGAGATGCTTAAATAAAGTTGAAGCGACTGAAGTACTTAGAGATTTCGACATAAATATAGAACCAACCATAGTTCAGGAAGTGTTATGGACCATCGATCCTTTGGGTAGGATACTATTTTACACACATATTCAAATATGCTCATGTCCATGTTGAAAGATACCATACCTATCAAGTTACCACACACAGAGAATACAACCCTACTATGCCATTGTAGTTGGTTTTTGAGTTCTGACCTTTTACAAAATGGGGACTAGACTTTGTTGGAGCTATCAAAGATAATTCATCCACTAGACATAAATTCATTTTGATAGTAATTTATTATTTCACATAGTGTACTAAGGCTCATGCATTCAATAATTGCATGAATGATATTGTGATCGAGTTTCTTGAGGAGCACATTGTCATTAGGTTTGGAATGCCATTCACTTTGGTATATGATAATGGTTACACTTTCTCTTCATTTAAATTCACTAAATGGACATATGAAAATCAAGAAATCCTAAAATTCTCATCTAATTATTATCAACAAGGTACCAGGTTAGTTTAATCAATGAATAAGAACATGTTAGATATAATTAAGAATATCTTGGACAAGAACCCCAAGGATTGGCATAATTCATTGAAATTTTAATTTTGGTCTAATAGGACTAGAATTAAATCCTCCATGGGCACGTCCTCATATCATTTGGTATAAATTCAAGATCCCATATTTCCTATGAATCTAAGAATCCCCATCTTACATTTCATGAGAGATTGCCTATAAACCAATGATAGGATGGAGGCTTGACTCTTGAATCTTATACAACTTGTAAAAAAGTGTGATGCAACCCTATTACACTTTAGTAAACACCAAAAAGTCATTAAAGGTTGGTTTAAAAAATGATCCAAAGTGAAATCATTTAGGATATTTTATTTAGTTCATTTCTAGGATAAGAATAATGAGAATAAGGGATAGCATGATAAGTTTGATGCCCTATGGTTAGGTCCCTACCAATTTTTTGAAATACTAGATGAGAATGCATTCAAGTGTCTAACAAGTGAGGACATCCCATTTCATTTCAATGGGAAGCTTCTCAAGCAATACTTCCAATCATGATTTGGTATGGTAAGGTCCTATACATAGTTTATCTTTTCTTTTACTTTTGTTCCCTGCTATCATTGTTGTTTATCAATTTTGATCATTTGTCTGACCTCATCATTTATCCCTTTTTGGTTTGGGCCTATTTTTTTTTACCTATGGGTACCCCATTTTTTAGTGAAATAAGGAAGAAGGGTGTGTATGTAGGTATCCTTTATGATTTTCTAGTGTTTAAGTAATCTAAGTAATTTATAGCTTAAAATTTTATTTATGATTTTGGTTTCATAAGCTTGCGCTGTCATATAAATTCTAATTTTGTTTGTATTTAGGAAAGTTAGGGTAAAATATTTTAACTTTTAATATTTTAAACTAAAATTAAACTATTTATAGGACCACCTCAAGCCAACTCAAGCTTGGAAGTAATTCTTGAAGAATTATCCATTGAGAGGCAATGGAACATCCTCACTAGTTAGACTTAGGTGGAAAGCGTTCTTACCTAGGATTTTAGAAATTTGGAAGGGTCCTAGCCAAAGGGCATATAATTTTCCACATTTACCCTTCTTCTTATGAGCCTTATCCCAAATAAGGACCAAATTAGAGATCTGAAAGGATTTGGTTTTGGAGATTTCATCAAACCAATGTTTTACCACTCCTTGATGCTTACTAAAGTGAAATAAGGTTACATCAGATTTCTTGACTTATTGCATCAAGTTTAGAAGTTAAAATTCTATCTTGTTATTAGTTTCAAGGTAATCCTTCATGAATTACAATGTAGGGCTCCTCAAATTTATATGGAACATAGGGTATTGGCCATAGACCATATGATATGGGGAAGTTCCTAAAGAAGACTTAACTTTGGTCCTATCATCCCATAATAAGAATTTTAAAATATTATGCTAGTCCCTAGGATTCCTCTCCAAGATTTTATTTACTACATCAAGTAAATTATTATTTGTTGATTTAGCTAATCCATTACCTTGTAAATAATAATTAAATGAAAAATTAAGGATTACCTAATTGTTATATGCCCACTCAATAAAATACAATGAAGAGAAGGTAGGGCCATTGTCACATACCAAAACAAATGGCATACCAAACCTAGTAAAAATGTGGTCCTCAAGGAAGTTGATCACTACTTTAGTTGTAATTATTGAATGCTTTGGATTGAATTAAACATGTGAAATAGTCAATTGTATTGAGGATAAAATTATGTCCAGTGGAGGAATTGGCATTGATGTCCCCCATGAATTCAAGTTGCCAATTTGTAAATGGCCAGACCTAAATAACTAGCCACAGTGGCATGGGTCAAGGAATCAACGAAATAATGGTAGAAGTAGATATATAGATTTTTTAAATCCTTTACCTTGGGTCTTTCACATGGCCAATTTAGTTATTAGAAAAGACATGCAGGTCATCTATGTAGATTAAAATGCATTTTCCAATGAGGTACTTTAATACAATGTCCATGGCACATTAGAAAGTGGCACTTGCATTGATTAGGACAATTGGCATCTTCTTGTATGAAAATTCACCCTAATTAATTTTAAATGTTATCTTAATTTTATCTTTGTAATTAACCATCATCTGATTATATCTTGAGTATTTGTCCAAAAATTACATCATTTGGAGCCATTTATTATCAACAAAACTTCATCCAATGAAGGAAATAGATAATTATCCTTTTTCAAAGCATTGTTTAAGTTCCTAAAGTCCATGAAAAGTTGGATCTCTCCACTCATTATAACTAGAACTAAATTGTCTACCAAGGTGGAGTGCTTGATAGGATATATGATCTTCATAGAAAATAGCTTCTACGCTTCTTTCAATATCATAGGTTCCAACAATGAATTGACTAGACATTGTTTTTGGTGATGTGGTTTGTCACTAGGTTTCAAAGGGATAGTATACATAAGGATGGAGGTGTTGGACATCTTCAAATACTCATATATCAACATAGTAGTATCTCCAAAGTATTTCAAGTCCTGCACAAGTTATTGCTTCTCTTTCATAATGTGGGTAATGTCTATAAGCACATGTTTAGATTCACATACATTGCCCAAATTATAATGATCATGGGGAATACCTTTAGTACGAGATAATTTGTGTTTCTCACCATGATATTCCATGTCAAATAGCCTCTCTAGTGATACCATACCTTTTAATATGCTATTAGTTTTCAATCTGATGACCCCGTATTCATCTAGCTAGAACTCCTCTATGTCATCCTCATTAGTGATCTGAGATTCAAATATGTTAGTGTAAGTGATGAAGTCAATGATATGATGATAATCTTTGAAGACTTGTAAGTTATTAAAATTTTATAGAATGGAAGGGGTAGTCACTAACTCCACTAAAATTCTTCTCAATCTAGAATTAGTGACAAGTTCCAAATTACTTACAACCATTACCAATGCATCCAACTTGTAATTATTTCTTTGTGGCATTATCTAGATATTGAATGCATAAAAGTCTTCAATAGGTTCCACACTCTACTATTGTATATAGAAATATGTTTGTCATTACAATAATATTAGATTCTTATTTGTTTTACAAGACTTGAATCGCCCAACACCTTCAATTTATTGACCTTCTTTATTAATGCAAATTAGAGGCCATGTATTAATGATTCATACTCAGACACATTGTTCATACAAGAAAATTATAGTCATAAGGTTGATAAATATGACCTCCCTCTTGGGTTAATGATCTCAACACTACCACCATGCCTACTCTTTGTTTTGGGCCTCAAACTTTAGGTTCCATATGTGATCATCAACAGTATGCCATGGACTCTGAAAGGTGGATGTTGTATCTATGTTTATTTTTTCATTATCTTCTCTAGCTTATAACATGGACACACTTTGATATTCAACTAATAATGATATTTTAGTCTGATATTTAGTCACAAATGTAGGCAATAGGATATTATAAATAGAAACATCTTCTACCTATAGGCCTTTAGACACTTGGTTCCCATGGGGGTAACCATGCTTGATGTTGTCATATGCTAAGGTATCAACATTAAATGGAAACACTTCAAGTACATAGAGGATATATTTCTCATCTAGTTTATCAAGTTATTAAAATTCAAATGGATATTTCACACTCATCATGTTAATGGATAATTTCCTATAGGAATCTACCTCTTTCTTAGGCACATAAACTCCTAATCTAGACTCCTCAAACAAAATCTCATTTGTTTTGTTATACTTTGTAATCATGTGAGCCATCTTTGGTTCTTTATCAATTTTGATTTCATTGGGTATGCCTCTCCATGGAAGCCACATGTAAGATAAATTAGTTGCCATGTACTTTTTAAGTCTCTTAGACCAATATTGACTAAGAAACATCCCACATGCCTCAGGTATATAAACCAATTGAATGTCGATGAATTGTTATACACTTAGATTAGAATCTAGTTTCATATGAATGTGGTTTAGCTCACTAACCACCTTGAATTATAATTGTCTAGCTGAAATGCCTTTCTCTTTGATTTGGATATTGGCAAATTGCATAAGGCATTACATTCCCTAAAACATATGAATCCACCCAATAATTATGATTTTTTTTGTCAAAAATTATAATATTTAGTTAATAAAGGGGAGTCTCAATTTTCTCCTTATAGATAAAACATAAACATCAACTATGTTTTTAGATTCTTTATTATTAGGAGTAGATAATTCTTTTAGCTAGTCCCTTTGGTCTGACATCTAGAGTAACTCAAACCTTGTTATGTTAGCCTTAATTTAATTGAGGTACTCAACAATGTTATTTTTAACTAAATTTAGCCCACATAAGGATATTTTGCTTAGAAATGGTTTGAGTAGATGAACAAATGTTCTAGATAGAATGAGTGGTTTGAAGATCTCATATTTCTCATAAATCTCTTAAAACACTTTAAGTTAGATTAAAGTGAAAATTTATTGATCTTTGAATAACATGTTTGAAAGTAGGTCTTCATGGTGTCTGGGCAGTCAGAATCATCATTAGAGCTTTCAAAGATCAAGCAAAATCTCAAGCATAAGTTCTTTAAGGAACCAGACCATCACCAAGATGTCATTTAAGAATGAGGAGGTTAGTTCACCTGTACATTTTATAAGTTTACTCAGTAACTCTTATGAGCCAAAAGGTTTTAGTGCCATGAAGTACCTTTTGCCAAGAACATGGTATGTAAATTTCATGTTTGTGTGATCTTTCTATCTTCAAATATAAGCTTCTAACGTTGAACTAGTAGAGCCAAACATTCACATAATTGTCAAACTTGAGTTCTGTAAAGTAACCATTTGGGTTCAAGATTACGTAAAAGGTTTAAAGTTGATCAAGATCCAATGGTCCATGTGAGCTCACATTCTAACAACAAAGATCTAACAATTTTTTCTTGGGTCAAATAAGTCAAAAAGTCCCTAGGTTAAAGGATATTAAAGAGCTATAAGTTATACAAGATCTAATGGTGTAGGCCCACTGAGAAGAGATCTAATGGTGTGAGCTCAACTGATAAAAAGGTGGTCCAATATAAATTAATGATAAGTGTTTGTTTGTAACAAAGATTTGATGATGCATAGTGATTGATAGAAAATGGGACCAATGAAATCTATGGTATGTGTGAGCTCGTACATCTTGATCCAACAGTGTGAGATCAAGTCAACATTTCAAAGGATCTTGGCTAGTAGGAAATTAAGGGATCATGTGAATTCATACATCCAAATCTAATGTTGTGAGCTTAGTTAATAATTTAGCATATATATGGAACCAATAAGAATAAATATAGTTGGGCACAATGTAAATGATCTGAGTTGGCAATCGACAACTAATAAACAAAGGGCAAATCTTAAGAGCTTCCATTGAAGGACGATGAACTAGTTCTCGATCCAGGTGAAAAAAATCTTAAAGATCCATATTTACATTAGATCTTGACCCAAATTGGATGCATTCATATAAGAAAGATGGTTAAGGATAAGGCTCTGTCACCATTAAAGTTTAAATAGGACCTTTGGTCGATAATTTGAAACCTATTGATCGTATTATAGGGTCATTCCATTAACATGTTTATTTATTTTAGATGGAGGATCCTCATATATAATAGCTTCTCAACTCTCATAGGTTTTAGATTTAGAATAGGTCTCTTGTGGCCTAATATAGAGATTGAATATGGAATAGTGATTGCGAAGTAAGATCAAGCAGTTTGCAAGTTTCTATAGATATTATGACTATGTGAAAACCAATAATTGGATTAGTTTTCACTTGTAATGGACTTGTGTTCAATATTAGAGCAAATACAGACATAAAAATGACCATGGAGAGGTGTCTCACCTATCATTAGGATCACATTTTTGATAAATAGGTACCGATGACCACCCAAAACAAAAGTGGTATAATTCTATCAATTCCAAGACATGAGCCTAGTCAGTAGATCATATAGATAATGACATAGGGTTATAAGAAGGAGACCTTACAGATAGATAAAGACAATGAGAATTCAATTATTTTATAGAATTTGTTTCTTATTGATAAAGTTCATGAGTCAATGTCCTCAAACTTGTGCTCATACATCATAGTTCCCTCTCTCTCTCTTCCTTTTTCTATATATGTTCTAAAGTCTACCACATTTTGAAAATTCTCTAAAATTTTTAGACAAGAAATCTCTGACATTTTAGAGAATATAATCTTATGTTTTGGCTTGCTTAGGCTATGCCAAATTTTGTACTATAACACCTTTTGATGCAATCAAGACTGAATTCCATCATTTTGTAAGCTAGATTGAAGTGTGTCCTATGAATTCATGTGTTTTAATTAAGGGAATGTATGTTCCTTGTCTATGTTTGAGTTTTCTCACCTTAATGACATGCTTGGTATCTCTCATAGGTCATTATAAGTGCAATTTATAGTTTGTTTTTTAGCTTGAAAGTAGATATCTGCCCTCTCATGCTAGTTTGATAACTGATCAATGCCTTATTTTGAAATACTTATGTGGGACTGATTTGCTTTGGTCTTGAATGTGTCTTGTGAAAATTATAAGTGTTCCAATTACTAATGCATCACCTCATTTTATATGATTTCATGTATATTTGTTACCATCTCTCCCCTTTTCTAAGCAATTGTTAGTTTAGGTCTAGTTTAGGTGAGAGTTCTAGAAGGAAGTCAGCCTTCTCTAGAGGTCTAACCCAAGTTTAGGTGACCCACAACCTATGTTCATTCCCATGTTGGACTATATTTGTGTAAGAGGACTTGAACAATCCTCTTATTCAGCTAGGGTGCAATCTAAGACACTAAAAATTATACTTAGGATGATAGGAGGTAGAGGGTAATTTAGGTTTGAAAAGGGTTATTACTTATATTTTCATTCGGTGAGACCTAAATGTTGTTTAGAGGAGTAGATGTAGTTAAAGGATTATGTAGATTACTCCTCAAATTATAGTTTTTACCCTTTGGAAATATTTGAAGGCATGGACTTCCTCTAATTTATCCTCAAGTTCATTATCACTCTCAAATGGAAATTCTAGGTTTTGTAAGACCACAAAATTACTTGGATTATATTTAATTGAGATTGGTTTACTACAATCCAATAGTTACACTATTTCAGTATTATCCATCTCCTTTTGGAAGATGTTTTAGGCCAATGCAAATTGAGCACAATCTATCTTGACATGATCCACTATGTTACACAATCTTCACCAAGTGGGTAAGGCTAGGTTTTCCATGTTAACTAAGTTGGAGACACTATTATTATTCTTTTTAGTGTTATCAAGGGGACTAGGCACATCTCCATTATTAGGCCTTGTATTCCATTACCTGTTAGTCCTTTAGAAGTTATAGTTCATGTTGTAATGTTGGTTATTTGTAGTTTTGTTGTTATTTTTAAGTACTTTCCTCCACAAGTTGACCATTTCATCGATCAATCTCTAGACCATCCACTGCAAGTTGGCTACTTTAGGGTTCACATTAGCCCTTTGGTTACTTCCTACTTGATATAATGTGTTAGTAATTGGTGTATTAACATTTATAAATGCAAAGATATACTATTGGTGATTGTTAGGAGAAACATAGTTACTCAAATTACTCATTGTACTAGTATTATATGTAGCAAGGATGAGTTTATAATTTATAGGTTGACACAACACATGAGTAGGAGGCATGGGGATGATTATTATACATGTGATTTAAGGGGAATGGATTATATACTAGGTTTGGGAATGAATACATGGCTTGTGGGGTTGGGTTCATTATAGGGGTGTTTTGCATAAGATCCCAGTTGATCATGGAGACCTAGTTATAAGCACCTTGTTATCCTAATGAGGGAAAGGGTCCTAAACCATATCTTTTAGGCACCATCTATTTATCAATACTAATAACTTTTTTGTAAGCTAAAGACAAAGATGTGAGCATTTTTTTAGTCTTTCTAAGGAACATATAGGTCATAGGATCTAGAGATTTCAAATATGTTTATATAACAGTAAACTTTATCTATGTATGAATATTTCAACCTTTTGTATAACTTGTGGAATCAAGTATTGAAAATACTCATGGGATCATTAGGTTCTCTATGTGCAACTAAAAACTAATGGTAAAGTATGGAATGGTCTATTTGTATCCTAAAATGGTTAATGAAAATCATCTCAAGGTTAGCCCAAGAGGCAATGAACCCATTTAAGAGACCTAAATATGAACCATACACTGATTCATCTAAGGTGTAGGGGAAAAAATTACAAGCAACATATTCATGTTAAACTTGAGTTTTGATTAAGTCATCCTTAAAAGTTTAGATATGTTTTCAACATATCTCTAGTAGAACTTATAAGGGTTTATAGGTACGTCATGTTCAAGTCCTAGAATGTTCACATAATGAATACCTCTTCTAAGCTAGGTTGGATTACCCATTCAAGGGTTATAAGGGGGAGAAAAAGGATTAATGAAAGGGACAACAACATTATGAAATTTATTAGCTAAGTATTTTTTTCTAGTTTTGGCTTTCCTTTTATTAGTTCAGGCCCTCCTATGCTCTGTGAGGTTTAATAACTCAAAGTCACCCTTAACAAACATTGACCTCGTAGTTATTATTCTATTTTCCAATTTTGTAAAACTGGAATCCCTCAATCTAACTGAATTTATTAAAGTATTTGACCTTCCTTCTAGAACTAATTTTGTTAATGGGTGTTTTGGCACACCAAAAGGCAAGCATAAAGGGAAGGCTCAATTGGTGAGGATCCCCTTCCACATCTTTTGAAAGGAAGTTTTCCATACCCTTAACTAAGGTCTTTTCTACTATATCTTAGTGTACTAATCTCAATCAGTTGGCCATTGTGGTCTATTTTAGGTCATGGGTCATTTATTGGTTAACACATAAAAATAATCTTAGGCTAAAATGGTCATCTTATTCAGATTTTGCGAGAAACCCCATAGCTACATACTACTTTCCATTCTTTAACTAAATCTAACAATGCATCAATAATGACAAGTAAACAAATATCATGTAATTTAGATAAAAATTTAGCAATTGATTATAAATCAAACTACCTATAAGACTAATATAACAATGGTTATAAAAAAGATCAAAAGAGAGAGGGGAGAGAGAAAGGAAAAATGAGCCTAATCTATGGAAAGATAAATCTACTTATATTAAATGGATAAATCCTTTTGACAAAACCAATATTTTTTTGGCCAATGAAGCATAACTAGAAGATAGATATGGTGCAAGAGTCTTAGGGAAACATTATCCATGTAAAGGATGAAACAAGGTCACCATATACATGTGTAGACCAAGAATATTAACTGACATAACTTCTAGACATAAAATGGTTCATAAAGCACAAATAGGATACATTATATACTAAAAAAGAATGCACAACTAAATATAAATAGCCTCAACTCATATAAAGAAGAAAAATACTTAGAAAGTAGAAAATTACACAAAGGAAAGAGGCAAAGCTATATGATCTCCTATGTAACTTTATTATACTAGTCTATCAATTAGCTAGCCCCTATTCAATCAAAGAGCTAGTTTTTTATAGATAATATAAGCCCATCAAGTCATTAATCAACCTAGTAATTGGTTGTTGCAATAATTTAGTGAAATCAAGACATTTGAAATTTAAGTCCTTGAATATCTTGCTCAATCCTATGATAATTGATAATTAGGACATGCTCGATTGATCTTAAATTAGCTCTAAGAAATTGAATTTCATCAAAATATCTTTGGGGTAATCATTTTTCCATGTTATATGTAGAGGTAATAATGCATAATTAAGGAATTATTTTATATTTTATGCCTTTAGTCACCTAACCCCAACATGCATGCCAAGTGTGAGTTTAATGCCACCACCTCAATAGTGTCAAATTTTATATTTTATGATCAAAATACCATTAAGAGGCTTCATCTATAATTCAATGTTTCGAGTGAGATTGGAAACTTAGTCAATGATTAAGATCCAAAAAAAATTATAGACTAAGTCAAGCATCAATTTTGGGATTCTGAGCTACCTAGGATGACTTCATAAACTGGTCTGACAATCAATATTCATCACATTACCCTGATACCACTTGGAAGTATTTTACCAGTTGAGAGATACTATCAATATCATTATATTTAGATGAGCACCACATGGCCACCCTATGATTCTTCATTACTCAGTAGAGGTCCCATATCCATTTTTAATTTTATCTAGCCAAGATGTAATGAAATCCTAATAGGTTGCATGACCTCACTGATCTTGGGATCACAATTCTTGGCTCATAGATCAGTATGTACATTAATTTTGGTCCATAGATATCTTGAAACATAATCTCATCCTAGTTAACTTCTTGATCTTGTATCCCTCTTACTGATTAATAGACTTAGGGGTGTGGGAAAGTGGGATGTTTCCACGTGGCATCATCCCACTTTACCTAAAAGGTTGTTAGTTTATTAGGTAAGCATGGAATGATTTTGGGCCATGATAAAGTATTATTTCACTGCATGGCATCATTTATTCATGTATAAGTCTAGAGACTTAGTGAAAAATGATTAAATCTCATAGAGGCATCATGTGACACTTGGTAGTATTTCATTTACGATGAGCCTATGAGAAAAAGAAATAGTTTTTAGCTCCTTGAATTTTCAAATTAAAATGGCTAAGTCAAAATTTTGAAATAAAGGGACCTCTTACCAAAACTCTAAACTAGATTAGTCATTTTTAAAATAAAATGACTAAGTTCAAAAGGTAAATCCATAAAACTAATTAGCCATTTTTAGACTAGAAAAGGAAGAAATGAACCCCCTCAAAGAGAATAAAATTTACCCACCTACCAAATTAAAAATTCCATTAGATCACTTTATTGACAAGTTGACCAAGCTGAAAGATAATGTAATAGAAATATATAGTCAATCAACTCAACATAGGGTAAGAATAGACCAAAATTAGAGGGAAACAATTTCCCAACATTTCAATCTAGGACTAATTTGATCTATAACCCTTCAAAGTGACTTAGCCTTAAAAGACATAACAACATAAATCCTTAGTAAATTAATTGGAAAGGGAGTCATAATTAATCCAAAATCCAAGAAGTAGATAAAATTTATCAAGAAAAATGTTAAAACAATCAGGTAATTTATATAAGTTAAATTTTTCATAGAAAGATCATTTCAAATATTTTAGAATGGACTTTAGATACATAATACTTTCTTAGACTTAATAAACTTTAAGCCATTATCTCAAAGGAAAATCATCCTAGTCTTTTACAATCTTGATGGGTAATATGACCGTCAAATTTGATTTCTTATACTAATGACAAGTATGTTTGAGTGTACACTCATTGGTAGGCTCGTGCCACATGGTAGCTATTTGTTCATTTGGGTCTTGATTGGAGACCCAATTAGACTAATTATTCCCATATTTCTAGTGAGATGAGATCATGAAACTTGTCACTATATAACTCACATAAGGCCTTGTTTAAAGATCTAAGACATGCAAACTATACTTAGGGAGTGAGGAAGTAATATCACAACACTTGGTAACATCTTACTCACTTGGGAGGTTGAAGACCTGACATGAAAGCTGATGGGACCTAGTGAAATGAGGTGATAGGATTGAAACACATAACAACATCTCATTTATTTGATGGATTGTGAGTCTTAAAAAAATTATTAAGTCCTGAAGGCTATAGAGAAAGGAGAGAATGACACTTGATAATCCTAAATAAAGGCACCTAGAGGAAAGATAAAAGTGAATGTTAGTCCTATGAATTTTCAAACTAAAAAAATAAGAAAAAAACCAAAAGGGGTAAAAATAGATGAGATAAGAAAATTAATGGGGCCTTCTACCCAAATTCACAACACATTTATCCAATTAATATAAAAATGACTAAATCCACCAAATAAAACAACATGAAAAATTAGCCATTTTAAGTCAAAATAGACTAAATGATAGGCTATAGTTATTTAAGAAAAAGATCAAAATGACACCCTAAAACAATTATATAATCTACTTAGTCCCAAGCATAATTTTAGGTCTAATAGTTTTAATGGTTGAGATGACCATCAATTTTAAGCTCATATACTACTTGTTGATGTGGGTTTTATGCACACCTAGGAAATGCATACGAGGTAACGTCTAACATTTTAGGATATCATTGGAGGTGAACTCCACTCTAGGGAATTATTTGTGGGTATTGGGTTTATAGTAACCTATGGTGGAATGGTAGATGACAAAGCAACTATTAACCTGAATGGTTTAGATATGGTTATAAATCCTAGATCTACTTTGAGTTGGATGACGATGGATTTATTATAAAGTGGGCATGACTTAAAAAAACAAAAAAATTATGTAAAGGTAAGGTAGAAAAGAGAATCCATAAATAGAGAGTATGTGTTCTTTATAAATAACTTTAAAATAAGGATAAACACCATAGACTAATGCTTGAAGCTTGTTGCTTTAGCATACATAACTAACAAACATAGTAAGGAGGTCTAAGGAAAAAATGCAATTAACATAAAGTTATTAGCTAAAGATTATTGTTACTAAGATTAATATTCCATCTATTAATAAAATATTATAGCTAACAAGTATAAAGCTCATTTGACTAGCTATAACTCAATCTAGGAAGTATCATCAAAATGGCACTTTTACATAGATAAATCTTATCCTAGCAAACCTATTACATGAAAGCAATATTTATCAACCTAAAATTACTACTACACATTGTTGATAGAAAAATGCCTACTAATTAGCCACAAGCTATTAAAAATTGTTATAACACATATCAAAAAACTAAATTACTAGTTATATTAAAACACATAATAAATATGGCACATAAATGAAAGAGGCAGTCATACAACACAGACTTAGAGAGAAACCTAAAGGATTTATTATCTATATTGAATTTCAAAATTTATTTTCCCTTTTAAATTTGGGAGATACATGTATATATAGGCTTAGGATGGGGACAACTTATCCCTTAACCCATGCTTAATGTTTGCCCACAATTAGGACATCTCTCAAAGAGGCATACATTGTATACATGGCCACAACATAGCCAATCATTTATAAGAGACAAAAATTGTTATAATTTTTTTTTTAATAATCAACTAATGTAATTACAAGGGAAATTGCCTATGAAGAGGCTATTGTAGTTGTTGATACTTGGACTTTAGTAATCATTGTAGCTATAATCAAAGTTATAGATATGGTTAGCCTGGGTGTTTGAGAAGTAGTTGCAACTATAATAGCCAACAGAGGTAGGGTAGTTGGAGATGCCTACTTACTCATTTGAATTTTTAAATATAGAACATGATTTACTCTGAATTCCATTTCAATTGCCTCAAATTCCAACATAGGTCTTTTGAAGAGCTGAGGGAGTATATCCATCAAATTTTTATGTTTTTTTAATGCAGCCCTAAACTCCACATAAAGAGTCTATGTGTTAATGATATTGCTTGTATTAAAATTTATCAACTTTAGAAATTCATCTTGTATTTTATATAGTGCTCCCTTGACCTCTACCATGAAACTATTTACTGCTATCAGGAGAAGGTATTCAAAGGTAACCCTAAGGACCAATTGCCTACTTGGGTTAATCAAACTATTGATTCTCATTTACCCTAAAATTATAATGGTCTGGTCCTCATAGCCGGTGAGTTGTTAAAATAAATTTCACATTTATTTATGCCATTTTATCAATCCATCTCTCCCATAAGCTACATAGCTCAAGGCCAATATTGTATCTAGATTAGTTATTAAGTTTTGATGGTCATAAGTCTTATTATAGGACACTTGAATTAAGAAATTGAATTTGGCCTCTATTTTATTCATCTTATCAGCAAGGGTATAAACATCTCCCCACTTGGGTTATGACCCCTTTGCACTTCTTATTAACTGAATAATGTCATAAAGCTTTAGAGCTACTCCTTGCATGTTATCCACAATGTCCCTCATAGGTTGTATGGTAATTCTTCCTTGTAATGCCTCCATAGCTTGATCAAATCCTTTGGACATTTTTTTTATTATTCCCTCCATAGAGTCTACAAAGGTGTATGGGTCTTCTATGTAATTGAAAATATCAAAGGGGAGCATTTTTATTCTCTTGGTTAAAGAGGACACATTTTATCTTTGATCCAACTCTACCTTTTTTACTTCATCCATTATGGTTTTCCTTTTGACCTTTATCATAGAATTAATTTCTCTATCAAAATGAAATTTGAGTATTGGTTGTTCAAGAATAACTAGGTCCTTTCTACCTTCTTCTACTCATTGCATTTTTAGGATCCATTCAAGAAAATTTAAGGTACTTGGTTGTTGTGAAGACTATTCTTAATCTATAGGAGTGGTAGATGGGGATTGCCCTAAAGGGAACATGGGCTTGAGAGAAGAGGTTTTTAGTTGAAGGAAAGAGGGGATATCTCTTCTCTAATTAGTGACCTTCTTTAGGGACACTGTGTCAATTATTAGCTTTTTGTTCTTCAATCCCTTTTATTATGTAATGGTTTCAACTTCTATTTGGGTTTCATGACTAATTGGTAGGCCCAATTGAGTGGATAGTTGTAAGGGAGTAACTAGGGAAGCCAAAATGGTGGTGGAGACCAAATCTTCAAAATGCACTTGTTTATTGAGTCTAGAGGATTGAGGGCTTGAAGAATAAAAGAATGAATAGGTAGGATGGGTATTGAGAAATTTTTGTAAATATTCCATCATAGACATGATGGAAACTCTAGTAGGGTATTTTTAAGGTTCATTATGGGTATCATAACCTTGATCACAAGTTATAGGACTAGGCTTGTAGAATTGGAATTATATTAGTTGTACTAACTAGAAAAATAGTTGTAATAGTAGAAAAATAATGAGGAGCTTGTGTACTTATCATTTGAAAAGTAAAAACCAAAGGAATTATTATTACATATCCTATTATTGTGTTGGAAGGTACTGAGGCTAGAGATAGGTTCATTGATTTACCATATGTATCAACTAGAGGTTTAGACTCTGCTTTATCTTATTTATCTCCATATAGGTCATGAATCAATATAGTTGAGATTGAACTAGCCTTCAGGATCTTAGTGTCACCCAATTGAGTCTCCTTTGGTAACCATTCATCCTCAGCATCATTTCATGTGGTCTCACTAATGTTTTAGATAATGATGTCTCTATTTTATCTTCCCACTCCTATTTAGTAAACCATTCCTTTTCATTATCTACCATCTCTATAGGTTATACCACTTTAGAAAATTTTATTTTATCCAATCCTCCCTTTGAATTTTCCTATGTGTTCTCCTTTTCTAGAGTTCCCTAAGGATAAATTGAATGAGTTCCCCACTTCCTCTTGTATATAAATGGGGTCTAATAAGATTATAATTTGATGTTGTAATGGGTGAAATAATAATAGGTGAATCTAATGGGTCAAAAGGTGGTGATGAGGTGAGAACAATAGTGTCTATTGGGGGTGAGTATGGGGAAGTGGATACTTGTCTAAGGGAAGGGGATATTTATGGAGGTGGTGGTGAAATGGTTTGGATTAGGGGTATGAATGGAGATAAACTAAAAATAAGAAGGAAAAAATATGGGAGACTCACTTGCTACAATGCTATGATTGGAAGAAGGGGAAACATAGAGGATGGCCTTCTAGACTGAGTTATAGTTATGAGGCCCTATGTAGTGTTAGCCACATAAAGAAGGGTGGACACTAGGTTAGTTGTTTTAATGGTAACCAATGATATGGGATGTTGAAGGGGACCATGGATGTATTCCTATTCACTTACCATAAGTGTTTATTCTAATGGACCAGCCTATTCTTATCCTTGGACTTCAACTTGTGAGAAGGATCCTTGAGGAGGTTTTGAAACCCAATTCTCTACCTCAATTATCCTAGCCTCTTCCGTAGTGGTTTCTAGATGACATTGCATGTTCCTAGACACCATTATGGACACATTTACCCTATTCATTATTATTATTGACCTTTGTATCATTCAAATCATTCATGAATCTATCATCAAATGGATATTATAGTGGTCATAATCAATCTTCACCTTACCCTAACTATGTTTAAGTGCTTCTTGACCCTATGTCTTGGATCCCATTACCTATAAGGTTCCCACTTGAAATCATAGTGTGTTCTAATTTTACCCACTAGATGGAAATGCTCCCATTTGGTGTATTGGATCCTACCAATGTTGATGAGAGGCAGGTGGACATCTCCTTATTTGGTAATTTTTAGTTTAACATCCACATTAATTAGTTATATGGGATATAATTTCATATTCTACCACCTTATCTAGGATTAATCAAGGTAGATACCTAAAAGGATCTCTAGTTCCCTTTATTTTGATGACTGTATGGTCTAGATAAAGCCAATAATCATAAATATTTTCAATGGTTCTTCAGATTTAATCAGATAATTTGGGCATGTCCTTTCCACAAATGGTTTGGTATGCCATTGGATAGAAGCTCTCAGTCATTCTAGTCATATTATTCATGAATTTGTGTATATGAAGAATATTGAATTTGTCACAAATTTGGTTGTTAGGATACTTAGTTGATGGCTCCCAAGGTTCCTCAAAATCTAAGTGAATAGTACCCATTACTCCATCTACTAGATAGGACATCATATAAAAGTTGTCATCTAGTTTATTTGCTAAATTAAGGACTTGGTTGATCAAATTATTACTAAGGATCTTTCCAATAGCTATGACCTTGGTGAAAGTGAGGATGATGTCCAATAGGCGAATCCAAACCTCATTGACATAGGTTATACCAGGGAAATCATATATTTGGTTTAGTTAAGCCATACCAATCCTAATTCTAGGCCTAAATATGGAAATGGGATAGCAAAAATAAGGCCCTTGAATATGAATTTAGTAGGGTCACCAACCCATTCCCATATCCTAGTTGCATTTTTTCATACATCCATGAATTAATTAGAGCTTGATTATAGGCCATTTTATGGAGGGGAAGCCTATAGTATTTTCCAAAGAAAGTCCTACTAATACATGTTGATGGGGTGTTGCATTGGTGGAAATACAAGATTTTACTAAAAATTTATCCATTTGTAAATAAATCAAATAATAGGTTAATACAAGGCATTATCTTAGGTTTTACTACAACATTATGTAGGCCTACTAATTTTATTACCACCAGGTCTTCTCTATATTTTTATGTAAAAGCTGAGAGTTGATCCATAGGGCCATATGGTTGTGTTGTTGCTCAATATTTCACCCTAGAGATAGTTGTTTAAGCCTATTCTATATTTAGTGAAACATTGGATTACCTCTAGGCATGTGGGTGGCCTATAACAGAGGTAAACCTTTAGTTTTAATGGATAACTCCCTAGATTTCTCTTTAATATCTTATCACCTACACTACTTACTTTCTTAGATGAAAAGGGATAGAAGGAACATGAAAATTAACCTATGATAATGAGGTGATACATGAGAATGGTATCCACTAGACTACCATATAATTGCAATATGAAACATGACTCATAACACTAGTCTCAACATCCTATATTGCTCTAACATAAGTATTTCAAAAATGGAGGTGATATGCATTTCACTACTCAAGGTGAGTGAATAAAAGGTTATATTTTAGACACTAGTGATACTCCTTACACTTATATATATACAAATACACTTGAATACACTTCATGTGACTAGTTAGAGGGAGAACTACTTACATCAAACATGGAAGAATACAAAGAAGGTAAGGATACATACTTATCACTGGACATTCACTATGCACCACTTCACACACTTAGACAAGAATTTAATGAACTCAAGACTAGATTGAAAATATTTATTTCAAAGGCAAATATAGTATTCAAAACAACATGGCTTCTCCATACCAAGTGTGGACTAGATTATAAAAGCCAAAATGGTTTGCATTTATAAAGCATGTGAGAGGAGAGAGAATAAAGGAAGTGGAAGGGTCAAAATAACAAGTGTCAAACTATGAGAACTAGTTACATTATATGAGAATGAAGTGTGGAAATAGGTCTAGAAGTTTTCATGGACAAGTGTCCACCAAAATTCCATAATTCTCCTTCAAGTTGGCGTAGAGACCTTAAATAGCCTTCTTGAAAATTGCCTTCATAATAAAACATCACTTAACTACTTGAAACTGAAATAGGAAGCATTAAAAAAAATTCAAAATCTTAGGGAGGTTGTAAATAAGGTGTGACAATCATCAGATACTTCCCTGACTGATAACCTTCCTCTTGACACTTGTGTTCACTGTCTATAGTCATTTACTAACCCTCTTGATTTATTATCAAGGCGATTGGTAGTTGCTTGAGTAAATCCATGAAAGAGGTGTTAGGAAACATGTTTATAACCCTTTTAACTTACACTCCATCAGGTAGACCTTAAAATCATCCAAAAATAGAGCCCTCATCTTTTCAGTAGGTAGTCACTTCTCATTTTCACTATCTGTCCAAGACTGCTCATGGTGAACCATGTATCAAAAGATTTTATATGCTTATCTATGGTGAGAGATGAGTATAAGGATTTATAATAAGTCCATATTGACTTCCTTCTATGGCTCTCACCTATTCATTATCTTATGTACTTGTAGAACCCCCAAAGACTTACAAAAAAACCTGAAATAGTTTTATATGTATAAGTGATGGTATGACAAAAGTGGATGTCATGGGGCCTAAGAGAGTATTAAAAAATAAAAAAACACTTATAAATTTAAATTTCCCCTTCTATATGCATTACCATTTGTTTCTTATCCATCAAGTCTAAACCAAGGTTTTGAGAGGGTTTTAGGTATCTTGGACTATTAATGATTGTTCATAAGATTTAGTTGTCTAAATTTTTAAAAAAATTCACAAAATTGGGGTACATGATGCCATTAAAATCTCTCCAAGTGATTTAGGCACCATGAAATTAGTACGTATATATATGAGTGTTTGAAAATGGCCTCTTGAACTTTCTCTTGGATTCTTTGTACCCCTGAGATGGTTTTAGGTCATATTGACCACTCTATGTTGTTACTATATAAATTAGTGGTCCTAATCAACCCTATACCTCTGATTTAAGGATCTGAATTGGATTTGAGGGTTCACATGGTCTTATAAGTGAAGTTGAGCATCATTAGTGCTTAGACCTAGTTTTATGCCTAATAGGCCTAACTGTGTCTAGTTGCCTATGATCACATTTGAGTAGTTTCTAGTGACTGTGAGTGATTATAAAAAAAATTCTACCCTCAATAAAAATATATATACATTTATACAATGCCTCTTATTCCCCTTTTCAACTTATCACCATTTACACACCAAGCTTGTATTCATCTTATTCTTAAAGTGACCTCTGTCTGATATAAAATAGAGGGGATCTCCCCTATTCACCTATCCAAACTAAGGCTATGAGAGGTTATAATAGGTCATGAATACCATCTACACAAATTTTCATGGTTAGATCACTTCTCTAAAGTCCTCAACACTTCAAATCTTCAAGACAAACTTATGGGACTATGAGGACTATGCACAAAATTTGAAATGGTTGTAGGTTAAGGTTTGAAACTTGTATTTGCTCTATCCTTGAATATTAGTATCACTTGAGGATGTGTTGGACAAGTATGAATAAGGTTTTAAAAATTTCACCCACCTTTCAAACCATTTATTTCTCTTAATTTTTACTCATTTCTTAATTTTAGAAGAAGATAAGAAATTAGTAATAAGGTTGTGGTAGAAATGCTTGGTTGGTGATGCATGTGTAATCTAGATGAAGATGAATAACTCCTATTTGGATTGGAAGGAATAACCTATAGATAATAAATCACTAATAAAGGGGTTGTTAGCAAGATAGTTGGGTGGACTGCCTAGCGTGAGCTAGATCTAAGAAGCCTAAGCTTGCTAGGAGGCTATCAATCCACTCTTAACAACAATCAAGTTGAAAATGGTAAAATTAAGGTACTTGAATAAAGTAAATTAAATTTAATACAATAAGAAATTAGAATGTTTGTTAAAGAAAATGAATAGATATAGAAAAAGCAGGTCAATACTCATACTAAAGTGGGTGAAGTCAAGTTAAAAAAATAAAAAAAGGGTCTATGAACAGGTAAGAACACAAAAAGTTAGGTTTAGTTGGGGTAAGGGGCTGAAAATAACTTGTTATTTTCTACCATAGTGACTATAAGCGGTTGGGTGAACCGTCAGTGGTTGAGTTGACTGTCGATGGTTGGGTAACTATTAATGGTTGGGGTTGACCATCGATGATTGTGATAACCGTCAGTGATTTCCTATGGATTTTTGAAGGTACTTAGAAAAGATTTATAGAATGGGTGAATGGTATAATAATGGTCTTGTTAAGGATCCAAAAGTTGGGAAACAATTTGAAGATAAGTTTGCTTAGGTCATGGGGGTTAAAAATCTAATGAAATAAAGAATAAGTAGAATATACCTATAGCTTGCTAGTTGGCTGATGGTTAAAGGCTGGAACAATTTTGCCAGAGTAAAAATACTTTGGCCTCAAAAGTAAATTTAGTAGAGGTTTGGGTCTTTTTTATTATTGTTGAATTATTGAAGGAAGACTAGATGCTAGATAGATTGAGTACCTATGATCAAGAAGATTTGATAGCTTGAACATGGATCCATTTCACCTCCTACTCCCCTCCTTTTATAGGCAAAGAGAGATGGAGGATGGAAGGTTCCCTAGAGGGTGAGGGTGATGATCATGATGCTTGGGAGTTCATTAACACCACATAAGGTGAACATATTAAATTATGCCTTAGTAGCTTGCACACTAGTGATGTGTTAAAAAGGTGAGGACCTGACCATCGATAGTCATGCTAAATATCAAAAATTAGGCTAACCATTAGCAGTCGAGTGTTTCAAATAAAAAGGTGAAGGTAAGTTAAAAGAGGTGGGTTAATGTTTTGGTTAGTAAGTTAGTAAATTTAGTTAGCTAAGTAGCTAACTAGACTCAGAGTCCAAAAGGGTTGGTCTATGAGCTGATAAGGGTTAGGTAGTCCCTAAATAATCTTAAGGTATTTCAATACCTAGTACAATTTTATAGTGTCTTCATTTTGCACTTTTTTGTTATGTGGCTTTGAATTAACAATCTATAAAAAAATGGATTGCTTGGTTAAAAGTCTGTTTTCCTTGAGTATGGGAGGAGGTGTTCCCCCTCAAATTAGGATTTTATGAGGTGAAACCAAAATTGGGTTGGGGTTTGATAAACAATATATGGTGAGTCATGAGGTCGGTGAAAAAAAAGGGTTGGGTGTTTGAGACACAAACATGCACATAAAATGTGACTAAGTGTGATAGTCAATATCATGTAAAGACTAAGATTGCCAATGTTGGTAAAAATAAGGTTAGTTCTAGAAGGACAAGTGATAGGGTAATTGGTCCACAATGTTGGTCATAGCTGATTAGGTGACTCTATAAGTCTCCTAAATAGGGTCAGTGTTTTCATAGGTATATGAGGTAGGAAGTACTCCCTTGAAAAACACAAATGGTCTCGTCATGCACGAGGTGGTGAAAATTTAAATGTTTAACATGGTAAGGTTTATTAATGTGATAAAAAATACCAATGTAATGTTCATCATGAAATATGTGATTGTTTGGGTTAAAAATAGCCAATGTCAAGGTGGATATGGTCTAATGGTTAGTAAGAAAAGGGTCATCTCCAAAATTTTAATTTTTGGTTTGGAGGAGATCAGGTGATCTCCAAAAGTTAGGCACTTAGGTTGGGTGCTTAAAAAAAATTAAAAGTGATACCCTGATCATCAATGGTCAGGGGCTCCAAGGTTGACCATTGAAGGTCACCCACGGTCAGGGTGAAAACCTAAAAATATAGAATATAAAAAGTGAAAATGAAATTTCATTTTCACTTTTGACATTTTGACCTCTATAATTCTGTGTATTCTAGTGATTTGGTGTTTGGTATTTAAATGTGAGAGTTGACTGAGAGATTGGGTGAGGTGTTGATTATGGATTGGTTAAGCATGTGTCTGAGGAGATTAGTTGGGACTAGATATACAAGGTGGATACAAACATGGTTGAGTAGTAAGACATAGGTTACAAGCTCAATAATGATCGAGGAATGAGGTAGGGAATGTTTTGAAATTGTTAGTTTATTTTTTTGTTTTTGAAGGTAAATTTGGGTAATTTGTGATTATTTTGGTAAGATTTTAGAAGGCTTGACCTAGGTTTAGGTTTTAGTTAAAAAAAAGAAAATTAGCAGGTGAAAGTTAAATTTAAATGAAAATTTGGGTTGGGGATAGGTAATATGCTAGATTTAGGTGATTTAGTTTTTGAATTTGGTTATTTGGATGGTTTTTAAGGAAGGTAGGTCAAGGGTTTTGCCACTGATGGTCACACACAGTGACTATCAATGGTTAGACCCAACCATCAATGGTCAAACATGATTATCGATGGTCAACCACTGAAGGAGGAAACACACTTAACCATCGATGATTGTAAGGACCATCGATGGTCAAGTATTTAGGGAAGGTGAGTTTAAAATAAGAAGAATAGGGTTAGGTCAAAAAATGTTTTTAAATGTTGAAAAGAGGTTAGGGGTAGTTAAAATACCTAGGTAGGATAGGGCAAGTTCTAATAGGAGTGATAGGTTTCAAATGGGTAGTTCTAAGTAGTATGAAGTAAAATGTTTGATAAGTCTAGGGAAAGTTGTTGGAAATTTTGTGGGTTAGGGTATATTTGTGTAAAAGAAGTGATAGTTATTGGTGTGATAGGTTAGGGTATATGTTTTAAAATGTTTGTGGTTGAGTGTCATTTTAGGTGCTAGAGATAATGTTGTAAAGATAATAGTTGGAATAGGTTTATGTAGGTGAGTTTAGGTTGATAAATAGATTGATGCAAGTAAACCAAGTAATGGAAATAGAAAATTAAGTGTGCATACTAACTTGGTTTATTTTGTAGGCATGAGACTAGATCTAGATGAGGGATCAGGGCTCAAGGATCTTTGTGGAGATCTATGGAGGGATGACTGGTGATGAGTGGACACACATGAAGGAGGTCTGGGTCAGATCCATGAGACATTATTAGTGGTTGTCATGAGATGTGGCGATGATCACAACACTCATTAAGAGATGAGATCCAACCACAAACACCTTCCTACTACCAATAGGAGAGATTACTATCCTTTTAGAGGATGTCTATAGGGTTACATGGATTACTATTCAAGGGGAGCCTATTTATCATATTGAGAGTTAGGAGAGGGATGAGAAGATGGAACTCTTATATGGTGAGGATTGAGCACATGCTAGATGTCATTTATGTGGTTTTAGTTACAGGCCACTATACTAGAGGTCTCCATATGAGAGGTGATTGATGATGATGATGATGATGATGGTAGTGTCCTATTTCATGTTTCCTAATTTGAGTAGTGGATGATTTCCATATTTTTTCTAGGAGTGTTGGTGGAGATGTTACTAAGGAGGATGGTGTTTAGATGGGCACTAGTTTTGTTAGTCCAAATATATAGGGAGATATGGGGATTCCAAGCTCATGGGTGATATGTGATCAGTGCTAGATTTGTGATACATTGCTAGGCATACAAGCATATTTAGATTATGAGACCTTTAGGGCTACCATAGGATGGTTAAGCCCAAGTGGATTATAGAGTGGGTTTCCTATGATGGAGGGGAGGCTATGCACTGATAGGGGCTAGTGGTGGTGCTAGAGACATTGACTGGTTCAAAGATGCCTTAGAGGGTTTGGTTGTGGGAAAAATCATCTAGAGGCCATATGTGGAATAGTTTAGGTGGGCCCTCTAAAACTATCACACTCTATCTTTGTAGAGCTGGAGGTGGATCTATAAGAGGAGAGAGGGTGAGACTAATCTCATCCCATTTGATAGAGTTTAGAGGTAGTATGGCCTCATGTAGGGGATTCTAACTCCTTTCTTAAGGTATAGGAGGGAGTATGTGGAGTTTTTGTTACCTGACCCACAACCAACAAATGTAGTATTAGACCATGAAGAGCTACATGGAAGATTAGGGATAGATGATGTTGGTGATGTTTAGGGCTATATAGCATGGTATCAATCCATTTATGTAGCAACCAATTTTGGATGGGGTGATGGGGGATAATAATCCATGGATGTGGATCTAATGGGTGCATAGGTACAGGGTGGTGGTCAAGATGGATAGGTAGTAGTAAAAATGACAACTGCATAAGATTATATTATAGGTTTACAAGGATAGGTGGCTATATTTTAGAGCTATATTGCCACTTTACAAGGTTAGGTTACCACCTTAACTAGTGAGAGAGATCAGGTGAGGACCTCCCTTGGTTTGGTGACCCAGGAGAGGGATACACTGAGGTAGAGGGTAGGAGCGATGGGAACACCAGAAGGAGGGCCATCAGGTATGATTTTTATGACATGATACTTGGCCATGGTTGAGAAGTTGAGATATTATGAGGCCATAATTTTGGCATAGTGTCTAGAGCAACTGAGATGGGGAGAGTGCATGGCCAATTTGGTAGGTGGACTAGATATGGTGACTCCAGTATAGTAGGCCTCTATCGTAAGTAGAAATATAGGTATCCTAAGAGGACCAACACTAAATGGTAGTAAAGGGGTAGGAGTAGGAGGGGCTAGTGGTAGTGGTGAAGGTGCCCCAGGGGCATGATATGTGACATGTTATGATATGTTGTATGTACATGATTTTGATACTATCCTACATGCCAATGAAGTGAGATGTACATAAGAGATAGTAATTTATATATTATTACATGTATTATTTATTTTATAGACATGATGTATATGATGATGTTTATGATGCTCATGATGAGATAGATATGATGTATGTTCATGGTTCACGGGTTACATATTTTTATGTTTTGGATCCTTTATGCTAAGAATATGTTTACTTAGTAGATTTAGGCATGTGATGATTTATGGATGATGTTTTATTATGTTCATGATTATGATGATGAATGGTTCAACTATGGTTATTAATGTGGTTTATGATATGATGTTTGATGTGATATTACGGTAAATGGATAGGATGAAACTATAGATAAATAGATCATGTATGATGTGGTTCATGATGATTTGATCATAGATAGATATATGATGTGGTTAATGCATATGGTTCATAATGTTGTGTTCATCATTTATATTCATTGTTCATGATCATGGATATGTAATGTGATTATGGTTGAGGATGTAATGAAAATACATAAAATAAGTTAAATAACGAACTAAATGTAGAAAAAATAAATGATAATCATGAGACGTGTGTCTACATGAACCAATGATAAGAAAGTAAGGAAAAATCATGATGCTTTTTCATTGGTAAGGACCTAACAAAACTGAAGTTAGATGGACTTAATGAACTTAAGCCTTTTGAATTCTTTACATTAGCATGCTTTGGTTGATAAAATGGTGTCTTGATCACATTGTGTCAAGTAAGCTCATAATCCCTTGATTTAAATGATGGTATAAAGGGGAGATAAGTGATAGGTAAAAAGGTAGATGAGTGGATAGGGTGATAGGTAAGGTAACCTTATGTGGGTTAGTTTTCCCCTTCTATAGGTGACCTAAGAGACCAAATTAGACAAGTTCATGTCTTAATGTAAGGTGTAGATTGATCGATGTGGGAAGTCTACTAATGTTATATATGAAAGCTAATTGTAGATTTATTGAGATAGATTATTTTGTTTTGATATAGGGTCTTTTTTTATTGCTTTTTATTTTTGATAGGTTATGAAGCTGATCGATGCGAGAAGCTTTAAATGATTGATTTTGACCCATTTGACTTAGCCATACTTCAAGGGAGTGGTTTGAGTTTGGGTTTATATGTTTGGTAGCTTTCTTTCAAGGGAACAGTCTATCATTTAATCAATTTAGGTTTGTGTAGTTATCCTTTAAGGGAGTAGTCTGTTATGTTATAGATATGTGACCCAAGTGGTATTTTGGTGTCCCAAATTATTTTGATATGAGGTTTTAGACATGGAAAAGTCTAATTAGGCTTAGAGGTTTACCTAAATGAGAGCAAAAATTTTAGCACAAGAAGGTAATGATAGGTAAAAGGGTTGGTTTGAGAGACAAATGACCATGGGATTCCATCTGATTAGAGACAAAAAGTATCCATGATAACCATGCTATGGGTAGAGCCATGGTACTCATATTTAGGATTAGGATATGACTGTGATGGTTAATCACATGGTTTTATGTTGTAATTGGTTGTCCTCAAAGGGATAAGAGGAAGGTGAAGGTGAAAATATCATAAACCAAGGGACGAGCTTAAGTTAGATATAAAAGGTGAGTTTGATCCCTCTTTAACCAAAAAAAGGATGCAAATGCAAAGCATTAAGAGGCTCAAGTTATAGTTTGCCTTCAAGAGAGGATAAATAATAAGCTCCTAATCCATACTTATGGGTTATGATGTAGGGTCCAAGACAATTGAAAGTAAACTTGCCTCTTTTTATTTTTTCCATATTGGTTACATGTTGGTTTTCCTTTAGGATGAGGTCTCTAATATTCAATTCTCATTCTTTTAGGTGTTTTTATAGGCATGCTTGATTCATTATTGATAGACACAAATATGGTTAAGCACTTCAAGGTGATGTTCATCAAGTATCTCAAGTCATGCTAGACGTTCTTGATGATAGTCACTCTCAAAAATGATCTCCTACAAAGATATGTGAAGAGAGTGATTCTTGACTTTGAGAGGTAAGATTGCATCTACTCCAAATACTAGAGAGAAATGGGTAGCACCTGTAGAGGTTTGAATGCTAGTGTAATAAGCCCATAAAGTGAAAGGGATGTACAAGTGTCAATCTTGACCTAAAACACTTACTACTTTGGTTAAAATTTTGTTAAGGGTTTTGTTAGAGGCTTTTGCCTATCCATTTGATTGTAGATGATAAGGTGAGAAAAAGCCTAACTTGATACCAAATGCATCATAAAGACCTTGAAATTTCTTGTTCTTGAAAGATTTACTATTATCGGTGATGATCTTATGGGGAACACTGAAGCGATAGATTATATGGTGGTTGATAAAGTCAACAATCTTGTTGGCTTTAGTTGAGATGAGAAGAATAGCTTCCACCCACTTAGTAAAATACTTAGTGGTGGTAATGATGGATTTGTGTCATTGTGAAGAATGAGGGTTGATTTCCCCAATGAGATCGAGTCCCTGTTGTGAGAAGGGACAATAGTCTTTGGATACTTGAAGGCCATGGGCAGGTGCATGATGTAAATTGGTACTTTTTTGATATTTAACACACTTCTTAACATAATCATAGCAGTCCTAGTTGAGGATGGGACAATAGTAGCTAAGGTGAATGATACATTTAGTGACAACTAAACCACTAAAGTGTCCCCCATAGATTATATCATGTATTTCCTTGATAGCATGGGAAGCCTCATGACTATGTAGATAACAAAGAAGGAGGCTATTGAAGCCATACTTGTAAAGGATTACCCCTAGTATGGTGTAATGAGAAGTACTCTAAATAAAGTCTCATTAGGCATTCTTAGATAGATTTTGAGGAATGATGCCAAGGTTGAGGTAGTTGAAGGTTTGTTCATACCATATATCAAATGGAGATTTTTCTACATTACAAATAGTAGGAAAGATGGAATCGATATAAGAAGGTGTGATAAAATGGTGGATGGTAATAAAGAATTTAGACTCTTCAAGTTGAGATGGGATTTGGGAAGCAAGGGAAGCCATTATATCCAAAAACTTGTTGGTAGATCATGGAATAATCTAGATAAGGTAATGATCGAATGATGTTAAGAGTATGTCTACAAGTTGTTTGTACTTTTTCAAGACATCATTCTTACATTGTTAGGACCCCTTGACTTTATTGAACATAATTTGGGAATTTACAAAGACTTTAATGGTCTTAATTCCCAAGGCTAGAGTGGTTTAGAGACCTATTACTAAGGATTCATACTCAACCACATTGTTAGTGCATTCAAAGTCATGCTTAAAGGATAGGGGAAGAGGTTCACCATCAAGGGAAATGACAATAACTCTGGCACCCCCACCACATTGGCATTTGGATCCATTGAAGAACATGGTCATTTGATAGGTGGGGTCCTCTTGAGAAAGAGTCACAATGGACTCATCAATAAATGTAAGAGGAAGTGGTTGGTTTTTTGGTAGAGGAGATTCAGTCGATTGATCGGTGATGACTTACCCTTTAATTGACTTTTTAGAGGAACTCAAGGTCAAACTCATCTAAAAGCATGAGACACTTATCCATACATTGGTTTTGGTATGGTTTAGAGTGCATATACTTGAGGGGGTCAATGTTAGTGAAGACATAGGTTTTATGATTAAGGAGGTAGAGACAAAGTTTGGAAGCCATAATGACTAAGGCAAGGTAAAGTTTCTCAAGATGGGAATACTGAGTCTCATATTCTATAAGTTTTCAACTTATGTAGTAGATAACTTGCTCCTTGTTTTGTTCATCATGGTAAATGAGCATTACCCCTTAGTAATGGTTAGTGGTAGAAATATAAAGATAGAATAGTTGGTCCTCTTTAGGAGGGGTAAGAGCAGGTGGAGAAAGAAGGTATTATTTAAGTGAATCAAAGGCTTGTTGGCATTCCTTGGTCCACTTAAAAGATGTGTCTTTCTTTAGGAGGTGGTGAAAAGGTTGACATCTATCTGATAACTGAGAGATAAAGTGATAGATAGATTGGAGCTTCCCCTATAGGCTATGAAGTTGCTTAAGGTGGGTACGAGGAGGCATCTCCAAAATTTCTCTAACTTTGGTAGGATCTACTTTGATTCCTCGAATAGAGATAATAAAGCCAAGAAGATTTCCAAAAATTACCCCAAAAATACATTTCTTAGGGTTGAGTCTGACATGGATATGGATTAGGCATTCGAAGATGATGTTGAGAACGGCTAGGTGATCTTTGCAATATTTAAATTTTCCAAGGAGATCATCCATAGTCCTCTATGATTTTATGGATTAGTCATGTAATATGTAGGTTATCACATGTTGGTAGGTTGATCTATCATTATTCAAACCAAATGGCATGACCCTATAGTAAAAGGTTCCCCATGGGGTGATGAAAGAGGTTTTATGCTGATCCTTAAGGGAAATCAAGATTTGATTATATCCTAAGAAACTATCCATGAGAGATAACATCTCATGGCTAGCTATAAGATCAACAAGTTGGTCAATGCTAGACAAAGCAAAGTCATCCTTTGGGAAAACAAGGTTAAGGTCATGAAAGTTGATATAAAGGTGAAGTCCCCTTATGGGTTTGGTAATGGGAATGATGTAAGAAACCCATTGAGGATAATCAATGGGTTGGATGAAGTTGATAGGCAAAAGACATTAAAGCTCTTCTTTGACTAGAAGGGTGATACGAGGGTACAACTTATGAAGTTTTTGTTTTAATAGGATTTGCATTAGGATGGGTGACAATGTTATGGAGGGATATGGAAGGGTCAATTATAGGTATATCTTGTTAGGACCAAGCAAATTCTATGCTTTGGTCATGAAGGAAAGAAGGTTAATATTTTTGTTCTGTAGAATCTAAGGATTATCCAATATTGACAATGTGAGGTTTATCCTAAGTACCCAAGTTGACATCGATGGTTGATTCATTCAACATGGTTTGGTTCTTAGGAGGAAGGTATTTATGGATAGAATAATCCTTCATACTTAGGTAGGTGAGCATGGAACATCATCTTGATGTTAGATGGTGTTGATGGTAGGAGAATTGTTTTCCACCATTTCAAGATGGATGAGAGAAAGAATTCTAGTTTAACCATCCTTTTGATAAGTTAGGGGGCCTAAACTAACAGTATTGATCCAAAAAAAAAGTTAAATGGAATGATATCAAAATCCTCTCACTTTGAAGGAGATGGGGTTGGTGAGGATGGGATATCCTCATCAATGGTGGTGATGGGTTTAGGTGAGGTGGTTGGTTCTTCTGGTGGTATGAATCCAAGGCCAAATAACTCAAGAGGTTTTTGGGTTTTTATGGTAGGTAACTCATGAGGTCCATGCTTATAAAGGCCTAGGCCAAATCCCCTCTAAGAACACTTGTGAAGGTATAGCTTGGCAAATTCTAATTTGTCAAGATAAGATAAGTCAAAGGTGAATGGTCGTATGGTATAGGTAGTGGTGGAAGCAAGAAGTGGATGATCAAGTCACTCATAGTTTAAGTTGGTTTGATGGTTGGGAGGCTCAAAATGGATTATGGTTCTAATGTTGGGGCCATAACTAATATCATGGGTGAGGTTCCTATACTCTTCAAGATTAGGGAAAATATCTAAGGCTAAAAGATGATATTCTCCTAGCGATAAATGTTGGAATGTGGGTTTTAGGGGGTCCTCTATGGGGATCTAGGAAGAAGGGATAGATGAGCTAGTTGAAGCTTCATCAATGGTAGGGATGGAGGTGTTGTTGATCTTGGTTGATAAGGTGGTGTTATTGCTGGTTGGTGGTGAGTTAGATGAAGGAGGAAGAAGAATGTCATTGGGTTGACATGTCATAATACATGAGGCAAAAGGACTAGGGTCAGATCTTATGGTAAGAACTTGACCTTCATGTTTAAATTTGAAACGTCAGTGTAAGGTAGATGGGACACAACTCATGGCACATATCTAAGGGCATCCAAGTAAAATGTTGTATTATAAATCACCCTTACAATATAAAATATTTAGAGAATGATGTGAGGTCTTAGGCAGATGTGGAGGATGACATTCCCCAAGGTAGTGGCGATAGTGCCATTAAAAGAGTGAAGGAACACTATAGTTTCTGACATGATGTTCTTAGGCAATTGAATTTGGTCATAGGCATGCAAGAAATTAATGTTGATGTTATCTCCTCCATTAATCATCACCCTTTTGATGTGGGTATGATTGATGTATGCAGTAATGAAGAGGGGAGGATCAAGATCTTCAGATTGGATAGAAGGTATTTTTGAATCCTAGAAGGTGATGAAGGTAGAAAGTTATAGGGATCTAACAAAAGATGCAAGAGTTTGAGGATATATTAGTTGAACCTCTATAGATTACAAGGCCTCTATCAATGTTTGGCAGTGATGGGGTGAGGTGTTGATTAGTTTATAAAGGCTCATCTTCACCAATGTTTGGTAAATTTATTTTAACACTACTCACTAGATGGTTTTAGAAGGATTAGAAGGTGAGGCACCTAAAAAGGATATTTTAGGTTTTGGAGAAGGTAAAGGTAGAGGTGAGGGTGCTTGGTTTTGGTTAGAAGGTTGAGGGGTAGAAGGGTAGATCTATGGTATGGACACTTTTGTTTTTCCCTTATCCTTTTATTAGGCCCTAGATCGGGTAACCATATGGATAGTGTGGATTAATGGAGGTGTTGGGCTAGATGGTTGCTTTGGTTCCTCCTCACTTTCAAATGAGAGTGGAGGATTAGGTAAATGTTAGATGGGTTGAGTTGGTGGTTGGGTTGGTAATGGAATCAAGGTAGGTTTATCTGATAATAGATTATCCTCATCCCATAAGTTATGGACAAGTGTTTGGAGAGCTTTTCAATTTTTTGTATCATGTCCAAGAGTCCTATGATATGAGAAAATCAAATTGTCATTGAACCATGATGGTTTAAGATGTGAAGGGTTGAAAGGTTTTATGGGTGGTAAGGTTAAAGAAGAGGTTTTCAACAACCTGTATAGAATGGTCAAATAAGATTTGGTGAAAGGTGTTGTGGGTGTTGGGTTTTCAATTTTAAGAGTGGGAGCCTTCCTAAGAGTAGGCTTCACCATGGAAATTTGAGGTGGTGGAATGGTTTTGGTAGGTGGTTTCGATTGGGAATATTTGGTTATGGTTATTTTGGAGGTGGAAGATTTAGAGGTGGAGGGTGAAGGTTTGGTGATAGGTGGAAAGGTAGAGGTCACCAAGTTAGTTAAGAATGATGGGTATTTTGATGATTTGGTGGAGTTAGGTGTAGGTAGAGTAAAATGAGAAGTTTTACTAGATGAGGAATAGGTGATGGGGATAGTAGAGGGATGAGGTCCAAACATGGAAAGTAGGTGGGAAGGAGGTGGTATAGGTCTAGTTTGAGGTGGGAGTTTGGGTGATTCCACATTCCTAGTTGGTTTGGTTGGGGTTTTATTTATGGACTAGAAGGGGTTAATTCAAACTTCAAAGATGGGTGAGCTAGGCTAGGTATAGTAAGTATTCCTAGATTCTTGATGGGTTTGGTTAGAGAGGTGTAAGGTGATTTAGAAATTTTAGATAAAGGTGGGTTGGATGGTTCTCCTATGATTTTGGAGGAAGAAGTGTTTAAGGATGGGGTTGAGGTAATGATAGGTGTGTGGGTAGATGAAAGTGAGGTTGAAGATTCAGGTTTATTTTGGTAAGGAAGGCCAAGATGATGCCAAAAAGTGGCTCTATCAACGTTGGGTTGAGAGGTAAACTCTAGACTTTGGACCAATCTAGAAAAAAGCTTGTAAATGGGTTTGATTCCTTGGCCATTAGTTTCAAAATTCAAGCCCATAGGTAGAGATGAGGGGTTAGTTTCTTCACCTACATTTTGGATGGAGGGTGCCAAGGTTTGGGAGGATGATTCCTCCATGGAAGGTGTAGGTAAGGTGATCTCTTCTTTTGGGATGGTTCCTAAAGAGAGAATAGGTGGTTCTAAGATAGGTGAGGAAGGTGTGATAACCTCAAGTGAAGGGGTAGATATGGTATTTTCCTTTGTTTGTATGTCTAAAGGAATGGTAGGTAATTAAACAACTTCAATAGGTAGAATGGGTGAAGAGGTGGTTGAATAAATAGTTATCTCCTTTGGTATTTATATCAAAGGAGATGTGGATAAGTCCATGGTCTCATCAAGTAAAGAAAGAGGGGTGGTTACTTCCTCTATTTGGATGTCCAAAGGAATATAAGGTGAATCCATCACTTCAATGAGTGGAATTGAGGAAGGGGTAGATGAGGTAATGTTATCTTCAATGATAGGTTCACTAATAATGGCATTAACCATCTGGACCTCATGAGCATGAGATGATTTTGATTTACTGTCATCATAGTTGGTGGAAGGGGAATGGTTGGGAAAAGATTAACCAAAGATGTCAAAGGACTGATTTGGAGGTGCATTCGGATTATCAAACACAAGTTCTCCATTATTAATCATATTTTGGACAATATTTTTAAAGGTATTGCACCTACTAACATCATGTCCAATGATGTGGTGAAAAGCATAAAGATCATTCTCATTATACCAACCAAGTATAGGTGAGAGGCATCAAATTATTGGGGAGATTTTATTGGAGGAAGTTTTATAATTTTTGATTTGATTAGTTTATCCAAAATATAAGCATAAGACTCCCCTATCAAAGTATTTTATTTTAGAGCAACTTAGTTTTGGTTTTGGTTTGGTTGGTTGGAAGAGTTAGAAGAATTATTTAGGTTAGGTTGGTTAACAGTTGGTAGTGGAGCAATTTTTAGTAACAATGAGTTGGTGTATACCTTTGATTTATTATTGGGATAGTTATGTTGATTGATGGTTATGGTGGAAGAATGATCATTAGATTTAAATCTAGAATTTTTGTTCTTTAGTATCAATTTCCTCTCATAAATAGCTCAGATTTCCAATTTTCATGCCATGGTGAAATCCTCATCAAAAGTTTAGAAAGTTTGAACTTGAAAAGTAGGTGAAATAATTTTGGCACACCCCTGAGAGAAAATCTCAATCAATTTAGCTTGGGGTGAAGAGAAAGAAATTTGGTTTATGAAACCTCTTCATCTAGCTTTGAAATTGGTAATTGATTCATCATCAAATTACCTTATGGAATAGAGGTCGATAATAGAAACCTTTTTAGATATATTGATTGCAAAGTGATCTAAAAAGACTTGGGTAAGTTGAGAAAAGGAAAATATGGAGTGCTTGGTGAGAGAACTATACCAATCCAAAGTTATTCCAGTTAAAGACATGGGGAAGGTATGAAAGTGAAGAACATCATCATATGCAATCAACTAGCAATAATGGAAAAATGCTCTCAAGTGTTATTGGGGGTCCTCTTTGCTTTAGAACTTGAAAAACTTGGGTAGTTCCCATTGAGGAGGATAGGATTGGATAGGAATGGATGGATGGATAGGTTCATTGGAGATTTGATCATAAGATGAAAGGTTATGAGCCCCAAAAATAGATGATTCAAGATTGGACATTTTATCCATCAACATCTTAACCAAATTTGTTTCAGTTTGGGAAGATCCATAATTGAATGGTAAGTTTGGTTGAGATTTGGTGGTATTAATGTATGGATAAGAGGTAGAGGGTTGAGAAGATACCACATATTGGTATGTGGTCATTGTAGGTTGGGATGGTGCCACATAAGGGTTGATGGGTACAATAGGTTGGGTAGAAGGTGTTATGTATCATTTTGGATTAGGAACATATTGGTAACATGTCATGGGTATTTTTTTGGGATGGATATGGGTTGATTTGGAGGTATGGATGGGTTGGTAGATGGTTGGAATTTATAAGTAACTCTTGTGTTCATAGGTGGAAGGGTAGGGGGTGTGGAAATTACCAAATTTTGAAGAGGGGTAGAAATTGGATAGTTGGTGGTGATAAGAGGAATGGTGGAAATATGGGTAGAAGATACCCCCATGGTGGGTGGGGTATAGGTAACAAGAGGTAAGGTTTCCCCTACATTGGAGGTGTTGGTGGGTGTAGGGGTGTTTGTTATTGGTTGGAATGTTGGATTAGGTTTCAGTGGTGGTAATGGATGGGATATTGATAGAAGAAGATGCTTGGGTAATCAAAGGTTGGGTAGATGCAACTCCAACCATAAGAGGGGAAGGCATGCCATAAGGTATATCCATGGGAGGAACTAAAGTAATAGGGGTATGGTGAGCTAAGGTAATGTTGGAGGGCCATGGGGTTGTTATCAAGGAAGGTAGAAAAATATGCATCACCCTCAACAACTATCTGAGGCATGGTAGGAGGGAAAGAAAGATGAGAACTCTCAACATCTAAAGTATACTCCATGGAAGAAGAGGAAGAGGAATATGGTGGTTCTTTGTTGGTTTGATTCCTCAATTTTTGTCTAGTAAAGACCATGAGAGGAATAGAAAAGAAATGATGAAAACTCACACCTCAAACAAAAAGCAAGCAAAAAGAAAGAATCTCAAGGGAATGCAAACATATACTAGAAGTACATTTAAAACTTGGGATTATTTTTATATCACTTTTGGCTTATGCCTTAGAAAGTGTGAAGAATAAATTTGGTTTGTAGATCAAGTACTAAAGATAAAATCTATGGTTGGTTTGAGGTTATGTTTAGGTGCTCAAAAATAAATCTATATTGAACTTCAATACGTGGCTTGATATTGGGGCCTACCACTCAATTCACACACTGTAGAGATAATGGTGTCAGTTGTTTAGCTAAGATATATTGAATTTTAGAGTTTATACTCAACCATAGAGCTGAGTTGGTTCTCCCCTTGGTAATGACCTCCAAGTAGGATTGTCGAGAAAGGGTAAGGTTTACCACTAGGTGATGAAATCTTAGTCAGGCCTTGTCTCAATTTTGTTATGATTTTTTGATTGATTATGTGGTTTGGTAAAAGTGTGTGATAATAAGATTGAAAACTATGATTGATTACTTTTGCCTTTAAGTTAACTAGATGAACTAAAAGCAAGCAAGCAAAAAATGTATGTATTTATTTTAAGCCCAAAAGAAATTTTAGATTTTGTTATATGAGAAAATAATAAAGGAAGAAATAAAATGGCACCTAGATGATGTTAGGGTCCCACTAGGTGTGCCAAAATGTTTCTCTTAATTTCTACTCATTTCTTAATTTTGGAAGAAGATAAAAAAACTAGTGATAAGGGTGTGGTACAAATATTTGGTTGGTGATGCATGCATAATCTAGATGAAGATGGAGAACTCCTCTTTGGCTTGGAAGGAATAATCTGTAGATAATAAATTACTAACAAAGGGGTTGTTATCAAGATAGTTGGGTGGACTACCTAGTCTGAGCTAGATCCAAGAAGCCTAAGCTTGCTAGGAGGCTGCTAATCCACTCTTAATAATAATCAAGTTAAAAATGATAAAAGTGAGGTACTTGAATAAAGTAAATGAAATGAAATACAAGAAGAAAGTAGAATTCTTATTAAATAAAATGAATAAATATAGCAAAATAAGGTCAATACATATGCTAAAGTTGGTGAAGTCAAGTTCAGAAAATTAGAAAAGGGTCTATGAATAGGTAAGAACATAAAAATTTAGGTCTAATTAGGGGTAAGGGGATGAAAATAACTTGTTATTTTCTTCCATAGTGACCATCAACTATTGGGTGAACTATCGATGGTTAAGCTAACCATCAGTGATTGGGTAACCATCGATGGTTGGGGGTAACTGTCAGTGGTTGTGCTAACCATCATTGGTTGCCTATAGATTTCTAAAGGTACTAAGAAAAGAGTTGAAAAATGAGTGAATGGTCAGATAATGGTTCTATTAAGGATCTAGAAGTTAGGAAACAAGGTACAGGTAGGTTTGCTTATGTCAAGGGGGTTAGAAATCTAATGAAATAAAGAACAAGTAGAATATACTTATAGCTTACTAGTTAGCTGATGGTTTAAGGATAGTATAATTTTCCTAGAGTAACATTAATTTAGCCTCAAAAGCAAATTCAATAGAGGTTCAAGTCTCATTTTTTGTTATTGAGTTGTTAAAGGAAGACTAGCTGCTGGAGATCTTGAAAACCTATGAGCAAGAAGATTTGATAGCTTGAGCATGGATCCATTTCACCTCCTACTCCTCTCCTTTTATAGGCAAAGAGAGATGGAGGATGGAAGGTTCCCTAGAGGGTGAGGGTAATGATCACAATGCTTAGGAGTTAATTAACATCACATAAGGTAAACATATTACATTATGCCTCATTAGCTCACACATAGATAGTGATGTGTTAAGAAGGTGAGGACCTGATTGTCGATGGTCAGGATAACTATCAATGGTTAGGCTAACCATTGGTGGTCGAGTGTCTGAAGGAAAAGGGTCAAGGTAAGTTAAAAGGGGTGGGTTAATGTTTTGGTTAGTAAGTTAGTGAGTTTAGTTAGCTAAGTAAATAACTAGACTCAGGGTCTAAAAGGGTTGGTCAGTGGGCTGATAAGGGTTAGGTGGTCCCTAAATAATCTTGAGGTATTTCAACACCTAGTATAGTTTTATAGTATCTACACCATTTCTCTTTATTAGCCTAGGCTAGTCTACATACTGAGTTGACTATGTGTAGGATTTGTATATAGAGTTGGAGCTTGTTTGTTCAACTTTCCTTTACCTTGAGCATCATATGAAATTTATATCACAATTGTGAGAGTGGTCTCAATCATATTCATCCATTTCTATACCTCTGTCTATTAGCTAAGACTTTCCATTAGCACAAGCTAACTCATGAATATATTAAACTACAAGTGCCTTATTAAGGAATATAGAGGATTCTTGTAGTTACTCATTATTACTTGAGTATTATGTTTCTCTCTCCGTTGACCTATTTTAAAGTCATTATGTCCATCTCAAAACAAATAGATTCATTATGTCTGTAGGCCATGCTTCTTATCTCCCATCATCAACACATTGTGGGTTTGTAAACTAACTGTAAGTGTTATTTGGGGATATGATATCTTCCTTTAAGTGATGGTGTATGTCTCAACCATAGACTTCACCTTCCTTTATCCTTATTGTGGTCACTAAAACCACTCCATATCTATATTAGATCTTATCATGCCTAAAGACCATAGTCTCACTCACCACTATAGGTCACTACAAGTTGGGTTGCTTTTAGTCATCTCAACACAATGTTTTACTGATTGTTTTAGGTTAGAACTTATATAAGTAAAAAACCATTCAAACATTAGTCTTTCTTGATCAAATAACCACCTTCTCATGTCAAATCATTATTTCTAGGCTTGGGATACAAGATGGAAACCGTTAGGCTTGTCTAAACATTAAGACACTTCACTATGGGAAGACCAAGTGTATGAGCAAAACTTGGTTCAGAGAAGTTAAGGTAAGTTGTCCCAATTGTAACTTTAAAACTGTGGACATGGTTCTAGGTATGTATGCCTTCAATGGCCTCACCATTATCACCATGATACTTTATCCATTCTTAGGCCTAATTTAAGGTTTCAAATGATCTCAAACACTATCATTTCAGCACTCTTTTGTCTCATTTAGACTACCCTTAGACCACTATTGAAGATTGTCTATAGGTGAAGACATTATAGGACTGTGTGCTAAGAATTTGTTCTCATAACCAATCTTAAAATTTTTGGATAACTCAACCCTACTATTTTCACCTTATAATCCTTCTCACCATCTTTAAACCTCATTTATTAAACAACATGACCGATCAAGGTTTAATCTCACTTGATTATAGGTGACAATCACAAGTGAATCTGACTGTGCTTATGTGTTAGGCTTTTCACTCAATAAACCATGGTAACTTGAGACTAAGATTTGAAATGAGAACTGATCACCATGACATGAGAGGTTGAAAACAACATATTAATTTTTTTTTGAAGACCAATACAAGAGGATAAGCTTTTCAACTATGAAAACAATGTCTATAGACTTGAATGGAGTCTTCTACTAGCAGAATGAGATAGTCATGCTTATCAGTTCACCTTTAGACATGCTAAATGAGTTAAAAACCTTATGATAAATATGTTCATACTCCTCAAGACCATTTACAACACTTGATTTCACAAAATACTGCAAACAGAGAATAAAACTGAAGCCATTGGGGATGTGTAGGGAAAAAAGAGTCACCAACCTTTTTAGCAATGGTTCATGAGGCACAAATCACCAAACATGGAACTATGACCATGAAGTTGTATTAAATAGAGACTAATATCACTCACAAAAATCACTCACTTGAAATCTACTCCACCTGGCCATACTGAAGGAAAACCATTGACCTATTTGACCTTATCGAAGAGAGCGATGGTAAAGAGATGCTAGTTTTTGGTAATTTTGGACCTGTCAAAGCTGTCTAAACATGGAAGTGAACTAAGGGGACCTAAAGAGACACTTTTTATGTCTTCCCACATGCCATAACTATTTTAAAGGATTTAAAACTACCTAAAACCACATGAAACTTCTTGATCTTCTCTTGTCCACATTGAACCTACAATTATTAATCTCAAAACTACCATACCTAACATGTTCTAACATTTGGGGTGTTAGAGTATCTCTTAAAACCTTTTTTTTCTTATGGAAATCATACCACTTCATTAAATGACTCAAAAGTGACCCCTAGATGACACAAGACCAACTATGCAAAAGTGACAAAGGTGAAAACATAATAAATGACCTCATTAAGACCATTGTATACCTTTTTACACTAAAAGACCCTATAACAAGTTCCAACTATAAAGGGTGCTGACCTAATTTGACTTGTGGTCAAATTAATCAATAGGTTGTGTTGTTTCAACTTCCTCCCATATAGTAGAATAAATTATGAATTCACAGTTGAGGGTAGCCTCGCTAAACCTTATATTTGTATACTTCCTAGGTTTTGTAATGGAATATGTAGAGGAAGGTGGTAGAAAGTGTGAAGTAGAAGCCATTGTTTTACATTTAAGATATTTAGCTCTCTAAAATTATGGAATTTATTAGTTTTAATAGAGCTTGAATTAACACTAGTAGCTACTCTTTAGATGGAAAATGTAGCTATAATTGACTTCATTGATCACATATCTTGCCTTTTGATTCTTCACCTTTCTTGAATTGAATGCACTTAATCAATTAATTCATGTCGATTAATTACACCAACGACCATAGATTTCTTTTCTTTCTTTTACTTGAAAAAGTGGGGCCCTCTTTAAAAAAATAAAATGGGGCTATGTTGGGACACAATAAATGACAACTCATAGGGGGAATATTCTTGAATATTCAAGAACCTAAAATCTTTGGTTAACAACTATAAAACCACATTTAACTACCTGATCTTCACTTTTCCACATTGAACTTGCAATTATCAGTCTTAAAACTTCCATCTCTGACATGTTCTGACATGTGGGATATTAGAGTATCTCTTGAAACCTTTAATTTCTTATGAAAATTGTACCACTTCATGAAATGACTCAAAATTCACCCCTAGATGACATAAGACCAACTATGCAAAAGTGACAAGGGTGAAAACATAATAAATGACCTCATTAAGAACATGGTACACCTTTTCACACTAGGAGAACCTATAACAAGTTTCAACTATATAGGGGGTTGACCTAATTTTATTTGTGGTTAAATTAGTCAATATTTTATTGATTTCATAGGGGTGGAAACCCAGACATGCCAAAAACTAGTAGCCTTCTCCTATCCATTGGGATATGGAGTCATTTATAGACTGTACTTTACATGAAATGCCTCTAAAATAACAACAAACCACACCAAATAATAATAAAGAAACACACAAAATAAGACACTAAATCAAACACACTTATGTACTCAAGAATACTTAGGGTAAACACACACAACATAAGTAAAGCACACCTATCTTAGTATGTACAAGACCTCAAATAATCAAGGTGAATAATAATTCACCCTTACTTTAACTAGGGTAAAAAATAGTGACTCTTGCATCATTTTTTCTCTATGAAAGCAATCCATCATGTGAAGTGTACTTATAAATAAACACTTGCTCATGTAGATAGTCAAATGACTTACCATCTTTAGATCCTCTACTAACTACAAATGTACCACTTGGAGATCTCAAAAATACTCCATTTAGCCACTTTAAATTTGCATCTAACTTGACTTTTGTCATGTCCATTTGGCACTTCCCAAACTAAATCTTAGGAGTCATCAATGTTGTCTCAACTTTGTCTTCTTATATAAATTGATGCACTTGATGCTTAAAAACATCAATCTTGTCTTCTTTCTACCCTAAAACATCTAAAAGTGATTCAACCTTAGGTTGATGTTGGATTTCTCCTCAAACACTTAACTTTCTTCTTTTGCTTCATTAGACACCTTCATGAATGTAGCCTTTATGACAATATTTTGACACTCCTTCTTCTCAATAGGACACTTACCTTCATGCTTAGGAGGTTCATCAACAAAATTACTATCAAATTCATGTTTTTTAAGAAGATAAGTGGACTTGGTTGTTCAAATTCTTGAGCTATGGCATGGAAATGTCGCCATAGGTCATCTTCTTCTTCATATCCATCACATTCATGGAATCCATCTTAGGTAGCTAGAATGACATTATTTTCCTCATCATCTTGATCTACCATACTTTGAATACCATCATCATCATGCATATAAATAAGATAATTACCCTCAACAACCTGTGTAAAATCAATATCAATTCTTACCTCAGATTGTCCATCACCTTCATCATGGATGATGTATGTGCCAAGATCATTTTGCTTTATGAAAGTGTATGGATCATGTTCATAAGTTTCAATACCATGATCATCTAGGAAAATGTTAGAGACACCTTCAAGTTTATAGGATGCTTCATCATCCATAACATACTCCTCTTGATCATTGATTGTACAGTTGAGATTAGAGCTTACTTCCACATATGGATTAATATTAAACTTAGCCAATTATTGAGCTCTAATAGTTACCTTTGATCCATACTGTTGGGGCCAACATCCCCCCCCTAATTTGAAAATTTGGGCCCTTGAGATGTTTTTGGAACCTTGTTATTAAAAGCATTATTGTGTTCCTAGGTTTTTGTGGAATTTGAAGGTCATCCATTTTAATAAGGTAGCATATTTTTTTGTAAAAAAATTTTAGTATGCATAATGTTAGTAATGGTTTACCCTATTTATGAGAAATTAAGGTTCCATGGAGAAGGCACTGGCATGTACTGACCAACAATTCACCACTTGATTTTAGGCTGGCTTTCACTAACCTTTAATCTATAGAAATTAAATCTTGGACCCTCTTCAACAAAACCCTAAGTAGACAACCCTTTGGTTTATATTCAAAATTTTGTGGGAGAAATTTAGAGGGAACACTTTATCCTATATTATACCTAAGTATAATTTTATATTAAGGCTTGATTATGTTTATTAACATGACCAAACCTTAATACAAAATTATACCTATGTCATTACATATTCCCCTTTTGTACCCTAGCTAATTTTAACCATGCTTGAAATGGTTTTGTAAGGTCCCTTTTTATTTCCTAACTAAGCCCCTTTTATTAATTCTTAGCCTAAGTTTTAATCCTAAGGGCCCCTTCATGTTTATTAGCATTAATGGACCCTATAGTTAAAAATTTGGTCTAAATCCTTATTAATCTCGGGTCCTAACTTAACCTTCATGCTTGATTACAGATATGATGATCCTTGCTTCATTACGAGATCCAATCCAACAAAATGAGGAATGTATTGGAATTGATTTAAAATGAAGGCACCATATAAATATCTAAGATCCTTACTTCACCATAGGATCTAATCTAATGACATGAGGTGAAGATTGAAAAGTCAAAGCCTCGTGAAGATGCCAAGTGGTGATCATTTATAACAAGCTTCATTGGTAGAGGGTCCCACTTATTAAATTCAACCAATAGTGTGTGACTACTTGGATCATCATACAATAGTCCTCACTTCTTGAGATATGATAGTGCGTGTTGAATCCAAGCTCTTAGGAAACTCCATGAGGATGTCATGTGGCACCCTCACATTCAACCATAGAAACTTCATGGATTTAAAATTGACTTTCTCATTCATGTCATTTGATGACCATGAGGATGTCTATGATGTTAGCAAGACTATCAATTTAAACATAGTCTAGTATTTTGCCTAGACAAAGGGGGCATGTTTAAATGTTTTAATGAGGTTTCTTTTGTAGATTTATCCTAAAATTCTACATGTTTATTAATATGAAATGAAATTAGGATTAAACATGTAGCCTCTATCCTAAATTTACATAATATGCATAATTAACTTAAAATCCATGCATTTTTTAGAACTTATGGATCTTGCTTAATCATATAAGCATGATCCAATGGTGCAAGATCTTTGAGTAGAACCCAAGAGACATGAGGGCTCGATGTGTGGAACGAGCTTGAGCATTATAACTCGATGGGTGTGAGAATATGCCAAATGGTGTGACCATAGAAGTTGGTGCTTGTAGCAACCAATAAGGCAAAAACCCTAAGATTATGATAAATGGTTTGTACTGAATCCTTAGATCCAATCCAATGAAGTGAAACCCAAAGGTAGAATTTAAAGGCCAATAACTAGTTGTCTTTGAAGAAATTATGAAAATGCCATGAAAAGACACTAAATGGATGCCACATAGGATACACATAAGCAAAAGATGATAAAACTTATATTATGTCCATATTAGAATGCAAAGGTATAAAATCAAAAGTCTTAATAAGATCAAAGACATGAATGAACCTAGGTTTAAATCACCTCTACCATTAAAGTTCCAAGTAACTTTAAACTTATCACAAAGCATTAAAATTATGATCAATTAGACCTCAGTTTGGCCAAAGCAATCCTAAGTGTAAAGAAAAACAATCTAGAGATCTTCATGAAATTAGTGCTAAACAATCTAAAAGTTTAGGAAGCAATGGTAATGGGAAGGCAACAATGGAGGGAAGAAATAGAGCTTTACTTGTCTACAGATCATCTGGGTTAGATTTTTAAGGACATAGAATTAGACACCATAGCATTGAATAATGGGTGTAATAATTGGTCCAAGATCTTCTTCTCCATAGAAGAGATGCAACCCCTCACTTAGAATGAAAGGATAACTAAGGTGGTCAACACCAAATACTAGGACCTAGTCACTATGTAATTAGTTGGCCTTCATCGCTTAGTTTCTAAACTTGAGGTACTTCATTATATCGATGTACTTGCTCTACTTTTTGTTGACTTGAAAGGATTGCTTATGTTTCCCTTGTAGCCTTTGAGGGTTACTACAAACTCCCATAGTCTCATGTTGATTTGCCCTCACTCAAGAATTGGGCCACCTAGAATGACCTCGACACTATCATTAGACCATGACTCAACCAGGAAAATCATGTATTTAGAGATTACCAAGGAAGGATCCCAATTTCCTATTTTAGGTAAGGAATTAGGCTTGTTATGACCTTAATAAATAGGATTTTTGGGGCTACCATAACCACTTATGTCAACCCCACCTAGGTTTCCTATGTGCATTTCTTGATAGACCAATAACTCACCTCTCCTGTTGGAGACATGATAAGCATTCATTCAGGTTGCCAATTTTTAGCCATTAAGAGAAAGACCAAAAAATTGTTATACATGATTTCCTATTTGATTGATGCCTTACTTGCTTCCACCCAATTCCCTAACATAAAAAACTGGCCTCCTAGTAGTAGAATCACCATCTCTTATCATTATTCCTAGTTGCATATTTTCAAATATAAGAACCATATATAATTCATTTGTGATTGCATTTATCCCACTTTGGTTGAAGCTATAACTAGATCCCTTATGCTTAGGATACACCCCTCGATCAAAAGTTATGTGGAGATGATGGGGGATGTATGGTATTATCTTAATTACACTATAATTAAAATTGAGGGAACTATGTCCCTACCATACAGGTTGCATGTATATGTGCCAAATAAGCTGGCTAAGTAAGAAATCACATTCCAACTCATCAATGTAATTGATGGGGTATGTAAGGAAAAGAAGAAAGGCCTCCTCTACCCATTTCCCCTAATAATTGGAAGGACCACATTACAAGACTGGAAGCAAGTAAACATCATGTCTAGGTAAAGAGAAGCTTTTATCTTCTAAATGGATGAATTAAGGATGTGGGATCCTAAAGGGGTAGTGAGGGAGCATTTTAAAGAAAAGAAATTACCTAAGCCAGTATATGAACACCAGCTTAGGGTCTATGATCATGTATACACCAAGGCAAGTAGCTTTGAGGAAGTGCTATCTAGACTCAAGGAATGCAATGCTAAATTGGAACATAGAATATAAAATGAAATAAAACTAATAGAGGACATTTGGAAAATGCATCCTTTGCAATATAATCTATTTCTTTCCACCTCTAGAGCACCTCAACCACCTTGAGTGGAATTGCCATAACCTTAGGCCCTAGTAAAAAGTAATTGGAAGAAAGGTGAGGTGAGGTAGCCTCATCTTTGGGTCCTAAAAAAAAACCACCATCTCTAGTGGAATATGTGGACATGGTGTCTCTTGATCCATATGAAATAGTTGAAGGTTTTTTAAATTTTTTTGTAGAAACATATGGTTTGAGTGGAGAGGAAATAGATGAAGACCTTGGCATCCAAACAAGACAAATTACAAGAAACCATAAACAAATGGAGGGGATTGAAAGGGATAAGGGAAAATAACCTATGTTGGACATAGTTACAACCACAACTTAGAAGAAGAGGAAGATAGAGTTATCCCTTGTCCCTGCCAAATCCAAGAAACTAAAACTTCCATTTGTCCCTTCAGCCCAAGACATAAATTTATTCAGTGATGAGTTCCCTATCTAGGGGCCAGTCATTCTAGATTGGTTCATTTATGGGAAACTGCAAAATATTCCCTCTATGTCCCATTCAAGGGATATAACATAAAATATCAATATCAGTGTGCATTAGGACCTTCAACCATGAATAATTAAAATGATGAAGGAACAAGAAAAAAAATACCAATAGAAACAAAAAGGACTGGTGGTAAGAAAATGGATGCTCCAAGAGAATCTAGCAACATAAAGGTCAAAATTATAAAAACATCAAGTTTACAAATCCCACCACTATAGTGTATTTTAATCCAGACATCTCAGGGCTAGAAAATATTACCACTAGAAAATTTGTGGTGGGTACAAAAGAGTTCACCTTCCAAAAGGTAGAACCATTTGTGGGCCTAATTCCAGTGGGAGGATAGGAATTGAGAGAGCATCCAATTCACCAAGAAGATGTGGAGAGCCTATTTGGGGCTCATTCAACATAGGTCATAATAGTAATTAGAGGGATGAAGCAAAATGTTACCAACTTGGAAAAGGAAAAATAGGACTTAGAAACCCAAGCCACCCTCTCTATGCCTGATAGTGTGATAAAAATGTTGAGTGAAACATCCTTTGACATGTTTGAATCTTTGAAGGCCATGAAACTTGGGTATAGTACCTTGACACAATAAGCTAAATCAACCAAAACCTTGGTCATCCAATGGTAAGATTTAAAAGATCAAATAGCTGAGCTCATCAACATGTAAGTAAGAAGATAGATCCCAGGATTCAAAACTATTAGCCTAGGACACTTGAGCGTAGTACTAAGAATTGTTGAGGATAAAGTGTAGGACTTGAGCACATGACACAATAATGTCAAAAAACTTGTGAAGTAAGATGAGAGTTTGATGAATAGAATTGAAAAACTCTTAGGAACTCTGATAGCAGAGCCTTCATAGCCCAATACCATTAGGTTAATAGATGATAAAGAATTAAAATAGAGAGACATTGTAACCATTCAAGAGATCAAAGGAAGGAGACAAGGCTAATCTAGGAGTGAAAATTACAAGATCATGGACATCATCTTCAATTCAGGGGAGCTAATTGTAAAAGCTAGAAGTATCAAGGAGGCCATGGCTAGAAATGATAAAGAATTTAATGAGCTAGTAAACCAGGAGAATGGATGTTTAATGAAGCCTAAAATAGATTTGGACTTGATCAATGAAAAAAACACTAAGGCCAAGAACATTATTTCAACTTCCTTGATCAAAGGTTGATTTTTTTGATAAGGTAAGGCGGCAAACTAGGGGCTAAACCCTTTATAGAGCAAAAAAGACAAGAAGGTAATCAAACAAAAATGCCTTTAGAGAGACGATAGCACTAGCCTAGAAACAAGACACAGAAACAAAACACAAGAAATGGAAAGACTAGAGTCAGAGAGGACTCTCCTTACATAACCATTGATTTGGGAAGATCATTAAGTTTCTCATTATTCTCTGCATTGTCAGCATGCCTAGTATTACCCACCTCTTTCAGCATAGACATGTTAAGAAAATTGTATTTCGGAGTCCCTTGGTGAAATTCTACTCCAGCCTCTGAATATGATCCTTCAAGGCCCCAATTTCAGTTTTCTAATCAGTCTCATTCTCTATATCCTCACCAACTTCCTCGACATACATTTTCCCCTTATTGTCAGTAGTTTCCATTAATGTTATCTTTGCAATTTTGAGTGGATATTTGCTCCAAAATGTAAAGATCATTAATCTTGGAAGTTTATAACCCATCTTTCTTATTCTTGAGGCAAATATCATATTTATTTAATAGATGATTCAATTCTAGTAAATATATCTTTGGATTTGAAAATTTACAATATTTAAGATTAGGATGGCTTATTTTGTTCAAAGATCAGGTGATATCCTATAGATTTTGATTCATTTTGGGCTCAAACTTATAAAGATCAAATGTATTTTCATAGTAGGATACATATTCAAACTATCTTAGTTGAAATTTGATGTCCTTTATCATTCTTTACATGAATCTTTGTAGAATAAGCTCAGTGTGCATGCTTAGTCCTTTTTCCATGTAAAGATTAACTTGATACACTATATTTCAAATAGGATTTTGAGTCTTTAAGCTAGAACTACCTAGAACTCATACCAAATCATGCTAAAAAATAAGGGAACCTTTACTTGGGCTACAAACTCATCAGAGAACTAGACATGATAAAGGTAGATGAAGAGTTTTTAAGTCTTTACCCACTTCTCCTATTCAAGGTACCCCTACATTCAAACCACATCTAGGTATGGATTAGTTAGGAAGCTCCCCTATTAATGTAAAAGGTGTAGTACATGGTTTACCATGCAATCCTATGAAGTATCTACCCATATTTAGTCCAACTAGTGTTGTAACTATAGAGGAACATGTTAAGTCTTTCAAAGATACTTTAAGATTATTAAATGTCATACATGAGGTTGTAGTATTGTAGGTTATTTCTCTTTACTTTCAAATATGCAACATATTAATGGTTCCTCAAGTTACTTGATGATTGCATTACCTCCTAGAATGATTTCAACTCCCTTTTTATTGACCAATTCAGCAAGATTATTAGTCTTTATGCCATTTATCATCAATTTACAACCATCAAGAGGGATGCAAGTGAGCCTATAATATATTTCAATACTAGTTTATAGAAGATGTATAGTAGGACCATAGAACCCTACAAGCTTAATGATGTCTTATCCCTAGAAATCTATAAGGATGTAGTAGATCCCATGACTTTTCTTTTCCTAAATATATCTTACTTATAGATTCATTAGCCCAAGCTTATTCTGAGGCAATAGTTATTGGTGATCAAATGCAACCACATGGTCCAATAGCTTACTCCATTCCTAATGTTAACCCATAGATGCCTAATTTGAAACTTTTTCTCAATAATAACCAAAACACCCCCACTCTTAATCAACTCCCAACTTTGAGCCTATTGCCCACTAGTAATGTTACTCCTAATCAAAATCTAGGATTCCTAAATCACCAAACTACTAATGGATCTCAAACCAATGATCAAAAAACCTTAATACAAAATTTTGGTACAAACAACAATTAGGTCCATAATTTTGAGACCCCTAAGAGTGAAAATGAGTCTATATTAAAGATGGTCCAAAAACTTAGCACTAATTTTCTTCAGTTGTAAAAATAAGTTGGTAATACTGGTGAGAGTTCTGGAAGGAAATTTAATTTCCAAAAGTTCAACAAATGATGAAATAGATTTTATAATGACAACTTCTACAAAAACAATAAGGCTAATGAACCCTCTTCTAGTAATAAGACCATAGACATCAATCTCACTGACAGTGCTTTATCTAATTACTATAGAATGCATGCTACTGCTAAGCATGGTAAGATTGATTACATTGAAATCTAAAGCCTTTGAGGATTTTTAAGAAGATCTGGACAATTCAAAGTGGTCCTTAACAATGATAATGCTACAAATGATTATGGGTCCAAGTCATTAGACCAATTTCATATTATAGAAAAATTCTAATTTCCTTTTCAGGAAGATAATGAACTAAAAAGTATTCCTAAAGAGATCCAAGCATTTAAACAATTCTTGAAGACATACCCTCCAAGGAATAGGGAGCAGAAACAACCACTGACCACTTCAAACCCTCTTAATAATTATGGAACCCCTCTTAATACCACTTTAAGGAATGACCCTGAGCCACCCAAAGGAAGTTCTTCCAAACTAGTGCTAATTCCCCAAGCAGGACAGGCTATAACATTGTTGAATACATGAATAAAATTAAGGCCAACATCAAGTTGCATGAGTTAACTCAAATTATTGAATAAAGAGACTTTATATTAGAGTCTTTATCTAAAAAACCTAGGAAGCCACCTAGGGCTGATAGTGAAAATGTAACCATGAAAATGACCAAGGTAGAATCTCCACCCTTCTTACTTACAGTCAAGATATTTGGCAAGAATATCCAAAATTAACTTATAGATTCTAGGGCATCAACTAATATCATGCCTGCAAGAATATGTGAATACTTTGGCTTGACCCCAATCAAGTCTGATAGGGTAGTTACACAATTAAATAAATCAAGAGTCAAAGTCATTAGAGAATTATTAAATGTACACATACAGTTACCTAGTGAACCCAGAGTGCAACAATTCATTGACATTCAAGTAGTAGACATTCTCAATGCATATGGACTACTCTTAAGTAGAGAATAAACCAAGGCTTTATATATATATACACACACACACACACACACACACACACACACACACACACACACACACACACACACACACACACACACACACACACACACACACACACACACACACACTAATTGTTCACATCTATGGCTACCTTAGAAAGGTGTTCCAAATCAGATAAGAGTGGAAAGGGAATCAAGAATGAAGCATATGATTACTAAATACAATGTTGTCAATGAAAGAGTTAACATCCTTGATTCTGACTCATGAGTCTTCACCTTAGAGACTAAAAAAGTGGTTGATTCCAAGAACACTCATGTTGTACTTGGTTTATAGAAGTTAAACATTGATGGTGCTAAATACAAGTTTGAATCTAGAGTTGGTATTGTCTTGGCAGACCCTACTGATAAATAATATCATGCATCTTATGGATTATAATTTCCATGCACCAATAACATGGTTGAATATGAGGTTCTCATCTTAAGGTTGCAATTTATTATTAAAAATAAGGTCAAAGAACTACTCATTTATGGAGATTCTAAACTTTTAGTCAACTAAGTAAGGAGAAAATACCAATGTAAGCTCTCATACCTCAAGAGGTATAAATTAAGAGTCTGGGATCTAATTGAATATTTTAAGGCATTCAATATCCTCTCTATCCCTAGAGAAGAAAACAAAGCTACTAATGGGATAGCTTCTGCTATAACCAACCTTTTGCATGATTAGGATTCCCCTGATTAGGATTCCCCTAACTTTAGTAATGAGTTTCTACCCTACCCCTTAGTCCTAGATAACGTGAAACACTCCCAGGTCTTCAATGATGATCAACAAATCCCAGAATTCATGACTAACTCAGGAGCTTTTGAAGCTCATATTATTGATAAAACTGATGAAAGTACCTCTAAAAGAGAATTTAATGGAAAAATCATCCAAATTAATGATATAAAATACTGAAGGGTATGGTTTCATTGGAAAGGTTGTTTGACCAGGATAAGCTCACTAAAATCCCTAAAGTCTCCAAGGTGAGTGGGAGAGACTACAATGCAATAAATCTTGAACCCCAGGATCAATCCCAACAAGTTAATATAGGGAAGGCTTGTTAAACATAAGATATACTAAGAGGGGGGGGGGTGAATCAATATATCATATATCTTATAAAACTTTTACTTAATCAAACTCCACTTAACCATACATTCAAGATATGCAATAAAACTAAAATAATAACATGCACCACATAAAAGAGAGAGAGACACCAAATTTTTACATGGAAACCCCATGTGGGAAAAACCATGGAGAATAATCTCAAGTATATGAAATAGCACTAACTCAAATTACAATTTTTTTAAATACCAACTTACAAAAACACCAATCCCTTTCCCGAGAACCAACACAACAACTATTTGTGAGCACCAACCCCTCTTATGTAAAACATAACTATCTCTGAATGTTGCTTTCTCAATAAATGATATAACTCTATAATATATCTTTCTATTATTTCTTCTTTTCTTAAATAAAACAATTACAAACTATGCACACTCTCGCATGTTACAAATGGCTTCCCAAGCCTCTTTTTATATCTTTTCGAATGACCTTTGGCATTCACCCTTTGTGACCCTTCAATCCATATGGAAAATGGTGCCAAACTTGCATGACCCTTCAAATCCTTTCATTTTAAAAGTCACATGGTGATATTTTATGAGAAAATGCATCCTTTCCCTCTTTTGTCTTTATCTTGTGACTCTTTGACTTCTTCATGGGCCCTCTTTTGACTTTATTGAACCAAAAATATATTCGTTAATATTTAATAAATATTAACACACTTTAGCCAAAATATGAACATTAAAAACACCTTAAGACATTAAATGCTATGGGGCCTTTGTCACCAATAATGTTAAAACTTTGACATCAATGACAATATTTCCAAGAATCCCCCCCTTTGTCATTGATGGAAACCTCAAACTAAAACTACCACATCCTAAAACCTATACTGCTAACCTACCCATACTACCAACAAAAAACATATAATAACTCCCTCTTAATGTAGCATCCTGTAATTGTTCCATGTACCTATTTTTGAATCTATTCATATGCTTCTCCCCCTTTGACATCAATGACAAAGGGTCTATCCTAGAGCTAACACTTAGCTTCCCCTCAACTAATGTTGATCCTCAATGGTAGGAAGTAAAAGAAATTACTCTCAACTTCTCTCATAGATACTCGTTTCCTTTGGTATTGCCTTTGTGAAAATATCTACAATATATTCTATAGTACTAATATATTCTAGCTTAACCTATTGATCTACAACCTGCTCTCTCAAAAAGTGATATCTGATAGGAATATGTTTTTTCTTGAATGTATCACTAAATTCTTAGAAATATTAATAATACCAAAAAATAGAAATAGGTTCATCATATTTTACCTTAATGTCTTCTAAAGTTTGCTTCATCCAAATCACTTGAGTACAACACAACACTACTAAAATATATTATGATTTAGCTATATAAAGTGATACTGAGTTTTACTTCTTGCTTAGCTATAATACTAAGCTATCACTGAAGAAAAAATATCCTCCACTTATACTCTTTCTATCATCCAAACAACTTGCCCAATCTAAATCTGTATAAGCAACTAAAGTGAAATCTCTACCTATGGGATACCATAATACATAATCCAATGTCCCATTGACATATCTAAATATTCTCTTTACCAACTAAACATGACTCTCCTTTGGGGATGCCTGGTATCTCACAACTATGCCTACTAGATACATGATGTCTGACATTGATGTTGTTAAATATAAAAGACTACCAATCATATATCTATACAAATATTGATTTAAAACATGTGAATCTTATTCCTTACTCACCTTATTCCCTATACCCATTGGTGTGCCAAATAGTACACAATCCTCAAAACCAATTTTTTTCAACATTTTCTTGACATATTTATTTTGAGATATGAAAATTCCTTTATCTGACTGAAATATTTACAACCCTAAGAAAAATGATAATTCTCCAAGCATAGACATCTCAAATTATTTGTGCATATCATTAGAAAATTATTTTTTCATATTTTCAATGTTTCCTCCAAATATTATATCATCAACATATACCACAACAATCAACTGATGCTCACCTTCTATTTTGATGTAGAGATTACTGTCAGCAAAACCTCTCTTGAAACCTTGATCCTGTAGTTACTTATCAAGCCTTGCATACCAAGATCTAGGAGCTTGTTTCAATCCATATAATGCTTTCTTCAATCTTCATACATGGCTACTATCATTTCAAAGAACAAATCCCTCAGGCTACTCAATATAAACCTCCTCTTCGAGATTCTCATTCAGGAAATCAGACTTGACATTCATCTAAAACACTTTGAAATTTTTAAACACTACATGTGCAAAAAACATTTTAATAGCCTATAGCCTTGTCATTGGTGCAAAATTTTCTTCAAAATATATACCCTCAATCTGAGCATATCCTTTACATACTAACCTTGCTTTATTCCTAGTAACTTCACCATCTTCATTCAACTTATTTTTGTATACCTATTTTATTCCTATCACATTTTGATCTTTTGGTCTAGGCACTAATTCCCAAGTATCATTCTTTTCTATCTAATTTAATTCTTCATTCATTTATTTAACCTAATGCTCATCATGTCTAGCTTCTAAAAAAGTTTTAGACTAAATTTTGGATAACAAAGAAAAATTAACTTGCTCATATTCATTTACCATCATCCTTCTAGTAAAAAATCCTTCATTTATGTTCCCATGATATCACTCTCATTATGATTTCTTTGTAAATATTTGGATGGGGTCTTGGTGACCTTTTACTTCTCATCTTCATCTTATTATTCAAAATCTTCTTCTTCAATGATTTTAAGAGTGTCTATCAGATCACTATCTCTTTGTGCTATATCTTTATTTATCCTAACACTTGCACTTTCAACTATCTTCTTAGTTCGTTTGTTATAACATTTATAATCTTTAATTTTTCAATAATATCTAATAAATATACCTTCATCTTTTCTAAATTCAAACTTACCAAATTTTTCATTGATTCTCTTTATGAAGCATCTACTATCAAAAACTTTAAAATAATCAACAGTAGTTGGTTTGTCTTTCCATAACTCATAGGGAGTCTTGTCACTATTGACTCTTAATAATGCTCTATTTTGGATATGCACTATTGTGCTTACTAACTCTCTCCAATATTTATCTAGTATCTTGGATTCATTTAGCATCATCCTCACCATCTCCTAAACTATTATATTCTTCTGTTCAACTACTCCATTTTGATATGAAATTCTAACTATTAAATAATGTCTCTTTATCCCATCGTCTTCACAATACTCAATAAACTTATCTGACATGAATTCTCCTCCTCACTATGATCTTAAAAACTTAATCTTAAAACTATTTTCATTCTCAACTAAAGCCTTGAATGCTTTGAAGTGGTTGAAAGCTTATGATTTTTATTCAAAAACATCACCCAAATCATACATGTAAAATCATCAATAAGCAACATGAAGTATTTCTCACCTTGAGTACTTTGAGTTCTGGTAGGTCCACATAGATCAATGTGAACAAGTTTTAACATCTGAGTGGTTGAGTATTCTTTTGTCTTGAACCATCTTCTAACCTGCTTCCCATGCTGACATGGTTCACAAAGGGTGTTGGAGGGATTTTTAATCTTTGAAATATCTCTAATTATTTGTTTCTAGTTGATGTGACAATATTATCAAAATTTATGCATCTCATTCTCTTGTGCCATAGCCAACTTTCCTCAACCTGACTTAAACAATATTTTGACCTTTGATATCTGATAACATATATAAATTGTTGCCTATTCTCTAAGCATCTACAATCAACAATCTAATTTTTTTCCCTAATTTCACAACCTTATACATAAAAAATTTATGTGTGTCCCTGATCATACATTTGACTTACACTCAATAGATTATGATTAAGACTTTCTACATATAGAACATTTTCAATATTAGTTCTACCATTATCCAAACTTAATTTACCTTTTTTGAATATTCTAGCTATGGTATTGTCTCTAAATTTCACTGTGCCATCATTAATCTTATTTAGAGTTATGAACTTACTCTTGTCTCTTGTCATGTATCTTGAACATTTTTTTTCAATAAACCATGGATTTCCTTCATTTCTTGTATGCAAAGTTGTTTGGACTAACATAGACTTTTTAGGTTTTTTTTTTCTATCATGAATTGTCTAAACTTTCTTGTTAATGAATGAAGCCTTGAAACTTTGGTCCTTCTTGACTGACTTGAACATCCTTCTCCAATGTCAAGCTATGTTTCTAAAATTATTGCAATTGTAACATACTATGACCTCTTCATCAAATCCTGATAGAGGAGAAAAAGAGTTGTGTCTTATACTTAACTTTGCATGAGTTTCCTTCTCCTTATTTTTGAAATTATTAGGTATTTTCCAACAATCCATTTTCTTATGACCATAACCATTACAATAAAAACAATAAACATGAAAATAGAACCTGCTCTAATTTGTGTATCTTTGACCTAGTTGTCTTTTGTAGCTCTATTCCTTCCAACCTTCTTTGTTTGATCTATCCTCTACATTATTATCTTCTTCCCTTTTTATTTACTCTTTTGTAAGGGATTTAGCATAGCTCTTTTTATTTTCAAATATGATACTTGACTTAAACAACATTTTTGACTTTTGATATCTGATAACATATATAAATTGTTGTCTATCCTCTGAGCATCTACAATCAACACATCTAAATTTTTTTCCCAATTTCACAACCTTCTTCATAAAAATTTAATGTGTGTCCCTGATCACACATTTGAATTACACTTAATAGATTATTATTAACACCTTTTACATATAGAACATTTTCAATCTTATTTCTACCATTATCCAAACTTAATGTACCATTTTTGGCTATTCTAGTAGTAATATTGTTTCTAAATTTCACTGTGCCACCATTAATATTCTTTAGAGTTATGAAATTACTCTTGTATCTTGTCATATACCTTGAACATTTTTTGTCAATGAACCATGGATTTTATTCATTTCTTGTATGCAAAGCTATCTAGACTAACATAGACTATTTAGGTTTTTTTTTCTATCATGAACTTGTTTAAACTTTTTTATTGATGAATGAAGCCTTGAAACTTTGGTCCTTCTTGAATAAATTGAACACACTTCTAAAATGTCAATTTATGTCTGAAATTATTACACTTGTAACATACTATGGCCTCTTCATCAAAGCCTAATAGAGGAGAAAAAGAGTAGTGGCTTCTGCTTAACTTTTCATGAGTTTCCTTCTCTTTGTTTCTGAAATTATTAAGTCTTTTCCAAAAATCTATTTTCTTATAACCATAACCATTACAATAAAAACAATAACCATGAAAATAGAACCTACTCTAATTTGTGTATCTTTGACCTAGTTATCTTTTGTAGCTCTATTTCTTCCAACCTTCTTTGTTTAATCTATCCTCTGCATTCTTATCTTCTTCCCTTTTTATTTCTTTTTTTGTAATGGCTTTAACATAGATCTTTTTCTTTTCAAATATGATACTTATCTTATTTGATATTGATTTTTTAATTTCTAATATCTTATTCAACATGTTAGTGTTATTCTTAAATTTTGAATCATTGACAGCTTTATTATTGACAATTTTATTTGTTTTCTTGATATCTTATTTTAAAGAGGCAATTTTAACAACATACTTTGCACATTCTTCACTTACTTTTTATAATTTAGATGTTAGATATTCTTCAGTCTTTTTGGCTTCTTCAATGTGTGTTTGTATATCTTCAATTATTTCTTTTGACTTTTTTTCATTTTTCTCAATCTGGAGCTTCAATCTTCAATTCTTCTTCTCAAGTGCTTTTAATTATTCTAAGGCACAAATGAGTTCTCCTTCTAGATTCACCTCAATTTTATCATGTTATTCTTATTGATCATTTATACTTTTGCTTGTAGAGGCATCTTCATATATGGTCATGAATATAATCTCTTCTTCATCTAAGTCACTGATTCCACTGTCTTCGGTTGAGCTAGGATCTTTAGAATATAAACTCTTCTCAAATCCCTTATTATATTTGCCTTTTAATTTTTTCTTGTATGTAGACTTTCCTCCTTCATTGTCACCATTATTCTTATCTAGGCACTTAGCTACAAAATTTCCAATATTACCACATTTAAAACATTTAATTGGCAATTTTTTTTTGATATTTACCTATGCCATTTTTAGGCTTGTGGATGAATAGAGCTTTGTTGTCATCTTACTCATCACTAGAACTACCACTTGATTCTTGAATCTTAGCCTTGTCTTTATTTTATGTCTTGAAAGTAGCTTCCCTCTTTGAGGGTTTCTCTTGTTTGATCCACATCTAATATGCCATAACAATACCATGTAGTTCATCCATCTTTAGCTTGGATAGATCCTTCATCTCCTAAATTATCGATACCTTTGCATCATATCTCAATGGTAGAGATCTCAAAACCTTTTGTACCACCATTGACTCTTCTAATTTTTCTCCAAGGCCTTGAATTTGATCAACCCATAAAAGATAACTTGTTATATTTTCTTCCTCTTCCATCTTCAAACTTTCAAACTACATTTCAAAGTTTGAAGCTTAGCTTGCTGAACCTTTCCATCACCTTTATAAATATTCTCAAGCTTTACTCAAGTCTCATGAGTAGATTTGCATTACATCAATTTAACAAATTCTAATTTACACAAACCACATAAAATAGCATTTAAATCTTTAGCATTATTTTCACTTGCCTTCTTTTATTTATGATTAGTTACAAGTGTTTTTGGTTCTTCATATTCATCCATCACTGCTTACCAAATGTATAATCCAAGGGCCATTAAGTACTTCCTCATCCTTATATTTCAAAAGGCATAATTTTTCCCATCAAAAAAAGGTTTCTTATTTGTAGAAAAACCTTCATGTGATCTAGCCATCGTGCTTTCCCTGATCTACCTTCAAACTATTAAACTCTTTCCAAAAGAACATGCTCTGATACCAATTGTTAAGCATGTGATATACTGAGAGGGGGGGTTGAATTAGTATATCATATATCTTATAAAAAAATTATTTAATCAAACTCCACTTAACCATACATTCAAGATATGAAATAAAACTGAAACAATAACATATACCACATGAGAGAGAGAGAGAGAGAGAGAGAGAGAGAGAGAGAGAGAGAGAGAGAGAGAGAGAGAGAGAGAGAGAGAGAGAGAGAGAGAGAGAGAGAGAGAGAGCAAATTTTTACATGGAAACCCAATGTAGGAAAAACCATGGAGAATAATCTCAACCATGTGAATGAGCACCAACTCAAATTATAAAGTTTTCAAGCACCAACTTGAAGGAGCACCAACCCCTTTTTTGAACACCACCACGATAACTATTTGTGAGTACCAACCCATAAGAGCACCAACCCCTCTTATGTAAAACACAACTATCTCTCAATGTTTCTTTCTCAACAAATGATATAACTCTATAATATCTCTTTCTATTCTCTCCTCTTTTCTTATATAAAAAAATTAAAAACCATGCACTCTTGCATATTACAAAATGTCTTCCCAAGCCTTCTTCTATAGCTTTTTAAATAACCTTTGGCATTCACCCTTTGTGACCCTTCAATCCATATGGAAAATGGTGCCAAACTTGCATGACCCTTCAAATCCTTTCATTTGAGAAGTCACATGGTGACCCTTCATGATAAAATGCATCCTTTCCCTCTTTTGTCTTATCTTATGACTCTTTGACTTCTTCATGGCCCCTCTTTTGACTTTATGCAACCAAAAATATATTTGTTAATATTTAATAAATATTAACACACTTTAACCAAAATATGAACATTAAAAACACATTAAGACATTAAATGCTATGGGGCCTTTGTCACCAATAATTTTAGACCTTTGACATCAATGATAATATTTCCAACAAGGCTTGCACATAAATGGAAAACAAAAGAACTAGAGATTTTCTCACCAAGTACAAGGACATAATAGCCTAGACTTACAATGATTTAAAAACCTTTGATCCCAAGGTTATTACCCACACTATAGCCCTCAAAGAGAAATTTAAACCCTTCACATATAAACAAAGGCCTATCAACCTTTTCCTATAACCCATGATCTATAAATAAGTCAAGAATCTATTAGATGCAAGGACTGTGTTTTCCATTCAGCATTCCACTTGGGTTACCAATCTAGTTCCAGTAAAAAAAAGAATGGTGAAATCAGATTATGTATTGACTTCAAGAATTTTTAAAAAACATATAAAAAGGATAATTATACCTTGCCTTCTCTATACCAAGTGATACAGGTTGTTTAGGGTTAGCCATGATGTCATTCCTTGATGGCTTTTTAGGGTATAATCAAGTGTTAGTTGATAAAGAGGACATAATGAAGATAGCCTTTACTACTAAGTGGAAAAAAATTGCATACAAAAGGATGAAATTTGGAATAATTAATGTATGGTATACCTTTGAAAGGGCCATGAACCATGCTTTCTAAGGTCTAGTAGGCATATGTATCAAAATCTACATGGATGACCTAGTAGTGTTCTCTAAAAATAGGAAAGATCATTTTACACACCTTCAACAAATATTTGAAAGGTGAAAAAGGTATGGTATTTCTCTTAACCCCAAGAAAAGATTTTTTTATGTTACTAAAGGGAAGCTACTAGGTCATGTCATCACTAAGGATGGGATCTCCATAGATCCTAAAAGGGTGGAAGACATTTCTAAGATAGAGCTTCCAAACAGTCAGAAAGAATTGAAGTCATTTTTTGGCAAGATAAACTTTATGATAAAATTCATCTCAGGGTTTGCTGAGATTGTTAAACCACTAAATTACATGTTCAAAAAATATGTCAAAATCACTTGGAATGAGGAAACCAAGAAAGCATTCAATAGTATCAAAGGAGCCATTAGTCAAGCCCTAGTATTGATAAGTCCAAACTTTTCAAAGGACCTATATTTGTATTCATTTGATTCTAATCATAAAATGGCTATGGTACTAGCTTAGAAATTTGATGGGAGTGATCACCCAATACCCTTCAAGTTCAAAAATGTAGAACTGAACTATTTCTTGATTGATAAATAGGCATATGCACTTGTAAAAGCAGTAAAAAAGTTTAGACATTACATCCTTAGAAATAAAGTACATGCTATCTTACCAGACCTTACCAAAAAAATCATGCTGAGTCAAAATGAATTAGGTGAGCATAGAGGTAAATGGATTTTGGTTTTACAATAATATGATATAGAGATTAAAATTGCTAAACTAGTAAGATACCAAGGCCTAGTTTAAATGATTGCCAAAACCAATCCCAAACTACACATCATGAAAATTGAGCAGCAAGACTTCCAATCCAATGAATGGTATGACTCACTGATCCTTTTGTTAATTAATGGTACTAATCTTATAGGACTCACAAGGGAATAGAAAAGAGCCTCAAGACTCAAAGCTTATCACTATTTGATCAAAGATAGAGTATTGTATAGAAAAAACTTTGAAAGAGTCTTTTTGAGGTGTGTATCCAAAGAAGAAGCTTCTCAAATTATGAGTAATTTCCATGAGAAAATAGGGATTGAAAATCCATCAAGAAGAACAAAAACCCACAAAATCCTTAGGGATGGTTACTATTGGCTCACCATTTTTAAAAATTCCCATAATCATGTAAGAGAATATCATTGTTGTCAATCTTTAGCAATAAAGAACCAAAATCAACCATGTCTCTACAATCAGTTATGATTGACAAGCCCTTTACATAATGGGGGTTAGATTTCATAGGAGTGGTTAACCCCAATTCTTTTGAAGGTCATAAATATGTCCTGACTACCATAGATTATTGCTCAAGGTAGACTGACACTGTAGCCACCAAACACTATAAGATAGAAAAAATTATTAGCTTTTTAGAAGAAAACATTTGTACCATATTTGGAACCCCAATCTCCTTGGTGTGTGATAATAGATCTACATTTTTATCCATATAAATGACTATATGGGATTATGACAATGGCATTTATATAATTTTTTCTTCCAACCATTACCCCCAAGGAAATGGAGTCTCTAAATCTACCAACAAGAACCTAATCAAGGCAATCAAAAAAATTGTTGAAGATAAGCCTAGGACTTGGCACAATTTCCTCAAATATGTTCTATGGGTAGATAGAATTAGAATCAAGAAAGACTTAAAGGCATCACCATTCCTATTTATGTATGGCCAATAACCTATCTTTCCTATCACCCTCAAGTTTTCCACATTCATATTTATGTAGGAGTACATGGAAGAAAGTCAAGAATTGGCAAATTCTAAATTACTAGATATTATTCAAATGAAAGATGCAAGGGAAGAATCCTTTGCTAACTTTAGCAAGCATCAAACCATAGTGAAGAGATGATTTGATAAAAGGTTAAAGGTGAAGGTAGTCAGGCAAGGAGACTTACTCCTCCTTTGGGACAAGGCATCTAAACCCAAGGGTAAGCATGGCAAATTCATACCTCTATGGATTGGTCCATATCAAATTGTTGAAACACTTGGCAACAACACCTTCAAAATAAAATACATTTAGGTAGAAAAATTCACATTTGGCACCAATGGGAAATATCTCAAGCATTACTTTGATGTAGCTCCACCAAGTGTATCTATGGAATAAATTTTTTAAGACTAGTTAAAGTTAGAGTAGGTAGGTTAGTTAGTTTATTTCTTTTTAGTTCTATTTGTACATGTTTCATTTGATTTCTATTGTCCTTTCTTTCTTCTTTATTTTTTATGTCTATACATATTTGTTTGCTTTTGTTCTGATTTTGTTTTTTGCTTCTACTTTGTTCCTTAGCTCTAATAAGTCCTTCTAGATAGTTTGGTGCTCAAAGTATCTTGTCTACCTTAAATTCCCTAGATTCAGGATGGGATGTGAACCTCATACATATGATGACCATAGACTTGGAATATGATCTTAGTGCTATAACATGGAGAAATTGGTAAAGGAAAATGAAAATATCCTTTAATTTATTCTAACATATGCATTACCTTGACATAATTATGGTTTTAAGAAGAGTTGTAATTTTGAGATGAAGGTTTAACTTATTAAGGTAAAATCATGTTTACACTTAACAAGACAACCTTGCATGGGACAATGGTTAAAACCATGGGTGATTGTCTAAAAACTAAACACTTGACCAAAATACTTAAACTTGGCTATCTTGGTTCCCAAACTTGTTGAAAGCATTAAAGTGTATGTCAAAAAATATAAAAATAAGAATTCAATGCAAAATTTGAAGCTTTTCAAGCATAGGTGATTTGGTTAATCTCCATCGGGGCTATGGACACCTGGTTGACAATGGAGAAAACCCTTGAGTGGATCCAAAGGCATCTCTATTGGGGCTATGGATTCCTGGATGGCAATAGAATAATGCCCAAGCCTCCCCTAAACTAAGAGTATGATCCTTCATGAATACCTAAATATGCTATAAGCTAGTATAAATGATTAAAAGACATGAAACCTAGAAGTTGTTCCTTGAATCTCATGGAAAATATTTAGTGGAATCAAATCACACACATAGCATGATTCTATCCTAGTAATTGATCCTAATCTTGCATATGCAAATCTCCTTTCAACCATGAACAGATCTTGATGATGATATAGGTCCAATAGGATAAGTGACCTAGTTATTTGCTGAACTAGAGTCTCTAGGTTCTAACAATTGCCTATGTTTCCCCTATGAGTCACCATTTGTTGGGGCCAACATCCCCCTTAATTTTGAAAATTAGGTCCCTTGAGATGTTTTGGAACCTAGTTATTAAAAGCATTGTTATGTTCCTAGGTTTATGTGGAATTTGAAGGTCATCCATTTTGATAGGGTAGCATATTTTATTGTAATTAAGTTTTAGGATACATAATGTTACTAATGGTTTACCTTATTTATGAGAAATGCAGGTTTCATGGAGAAGGCACTGGCATGTACTGACCAACAATTTACCACTTGATTTTAGGCTAGATTTCACTAACCTTTAATCTACAAAAATTAAATCTTAGACCCTCTTTAACAAAACCCTAAGTCTAAAACCTTTGGTTTGAATTCAAAATTTGGTAAGATCAATTTAGAGGGAACACTTTATCCTACGTTAGACCTAAGTATAATTTTATATTAAGGCTTGGTCGTGTCTATTAACATGACCAAACCTTAATACAAAATTATACCTATGTCATTACATATTCCCCTTTTGCACCCTAGCTAATTTTAACCACATCTTGAAATGGTTTTCCAAGGTTCCTTTTAATTTCCTAACTGAGCCCCTTTTATTAATGCTTAGCCCAAGTTTTAATCCTAAGGGCCTATTTGTGTTTATTAACATAAATAGACCCTATATTTAAAACTTTGGTCTAAATCGTTATTAATCTCAGGTCCTAACTTAACCTTCATGCTTCATTACAGATTTGATGATCCTCACTTCATCATGGGATCCAATCCCATGGAGTGAGTAAGGTCCCAAAATTGATTTAAAATGAAGGCACCTTATAAAGATATACAATCCTCACTTCACTATAGGATCCAATTTAATGACTTGAGGTGAAGATTGAAAAGTCAAAGCCCCGTGAAGATGCCAAGTGATGATCATTTACACCAAGATTCATACATAAAGGGTTCCACTTATTAAATTTAACTAATAGCATGTAACTGCTCAAATCATCAACCAATGATCCTCATTTCTTGAGACTTGATGGAGTGCATTGAATCCAAGATCCTAGGAAACTCCATGAGGACACCACATAACATGATCACATTTAACCACAAGAACTTCATGGATTTAAAATTAACACTCACCTCATTTGATGACCTTTAGGATGTCTATGACATTAGCGAGACTGTCAATTTTAACATAGTCTAATATTTTGCCTAGATAAAGGGGCATGTTTAAATGTTTTAATGAGGTTCCTTTTGATATTTCAATGAAAACCTTAGAATAAATGGATTTATCCTAAATTTCTATGTGTTTATTAATATGAAATGAACTTAGGATTAAACATGTAGCCTAAGTCCTAAATTTACATGATCCATAGAATTAACTTGAACTCCATGTATTTTGTAAGATCCTATGGCTCTTGCCTATTCATACAATCATGATCCAATGATGTGAGATCTTTGAGTGGAACCTGGGAGATCTAAGGGCTTGACACATTAAATAAGCTTGAGCATTAGAACTCGATGGGTGCAAAAATATACCAAGTGGTGTAACCATGGAACTTGGTGCTTGTAGTGACCAATGAGGTGAAATACCTAAGATTATGATTAATGGTTTGTTTAAACCCTTGGATCCAATCCAATGAAGTGAAACCAAAACATAGAATTTAAAGGCTAATGACTAGTTATCCTTGAAGCAATTATGAAAATGCCATAAAAAAATGCCAAATGGATGGCACATAAGATCCACATAAGCAATATGATAAAACATAGATTGCATCCATCTTGAAATGCAAAGGTATAAAATCAAAAGTTTTAATTAGATCAAAGACATGAATGAACCCAAGCTAAATCACCTATACCATTAAAGCTCTGAGAAACTTCAAACTTAGCATGAAGCATTGAAATTGTGATCAGTTAGACCTCATTTTAGCCAAAGCAATCCCAAGTGAAAAGAAAAATAATATAGATATCTCCATGAAATTGGTGCTAAACAATCTAAAAGTTTAGGAATCAATGACAAAAAGAAGACAACAATGGAGGGAAGAAATAGAGCTTTACCTATCTATAAACCATCTGAGTTAGATTTTCAAGGACATAGAATTGGACACCATAGCATTGAACAATGGGTGTAATAATTGGTCTGATATCTTCTTTTCCATAAAAGAGATGAATCCCCTCACTCATAATGAAAGGAGAATTGATGTGATCAACACTAAATACCAAGACCTAGAGATTGTGTAATTAGTCTTTGTGTAGCTGCTAAACCTAAGGTACTTCATTATATCGATGTACTTAATCCATTTTTTGTTGACTATATAATAGATGATGATGATATTATGCATGATAGAACATCCAAAATGATTGATTATGTTTTACCTATAGCATTTTAGGGTTAATACAAACTCCCATGGTCCCATGTTGATTTTCCCTCAATGAAGAACTAGACCACCCAAAATAACCTCGACACTATCCATAGACCATGGCTCAACTTAGAAAATCATGTATTTAGAGTTTACCAAGGAAGGATTTTAATTTCCCAATTTAGGGAAGGAATTAGGGTTGTCATGACCTTACTAAATATGATTTATAGGGGTTCCATAACCACTTATGTTAACCCCTCCTGGGTTTCCTAAGTGCATTTATTGATAGACCAACAACTCACCCCTCCTATTGGATACATGATAAGCATTCATTTAGGTCACTAATTTGTATCCATTAAGAGAAATACCATCAAATATTTGTACATGATGTCTTATTTTCTTGATTCAATACTTGCTTCCACCTAATTCCCTAACATCAAAAATTGGTCTCCCAGTAGTTGAATCATCATCTCCCATCATTATTCCAAGCTGCATATTTTTAAATATAGGAACCATATGCAATTAATTTATGATTGAATTTATCCCATTTTTTTTGAAGCTTTAACTATATCCCTTATGCATAGGATGTACCCCTTGATCAAAAGGTATGTGGAGATGATGGGGGATGTATGGTATTATCCTAATTACACTATAATTAAAATTAAGGGAACCATGTCCCCTCCATATAGGTTGCCTGCATATGTTCTAAATAAGCTATATGAGCAAGAAATCACCTTCCAACTCATTAATGGAGTTGATGGGGTATGTAAGGAAAAGAAGAAAGGCCTCCTCCACCCATTTCCCCTTATAATTGGAAGGACCACATTGCAAGACTAGAAGCAAGTAGACACCATGTCTAGGTAGAGAGAAATTTTATCTTCCAAATGGATGAATTAAGGATGTGGGATTATAAATGGGTAGTGAGGAACCATTTGAAAGAAAATAAATTACCGAAGCCATTATATGAACACCAGCCTAGGGTCTATGACCATGTACACACCAAGGCAAGAAGCTTTGAGGAAGTGTTATCTAGACTCAAGGACTACAATGTCAAATTGGAACATAGACTGGAAAATAAAATAAAACCAATAGAGAACATTTGGAAAATGCATCCTCTATAATATAATTTGTTTCCTTCCACCTCTAGATTACCTCAACTACCTCCTCAAGTAGAATTTCCATAACCTTAAGACCATGGTAAAAATAAATTAGAAGAAAAACCAGGTGAGGTAGCCTCATCTTCAATCCCTACACAAAAATAACTATCTCTGGTGGAACATGTGGACATGGTGACTCTTGAGCCATATGAAAAAGTTGAAGGTTTTTTCAAATTTCTTTCAGAAACCTATCATTTGAATGGAGAAGAAATATATGAAGACATTGGAATCCAAGTAGGATAAATTGCTTGAACCCATGAACAAATGGAGGGGATTGAAAGGGATTCGGGAAAAGAACCTATGTTGGACATAGTTACAACCACAACTTAGAGGAAGATGAAGATAGATTTATCCCTTGTCCCTACCAAATCCAAGAAACCAAAACTTCCATTTGTATATCCAACCTAGGACATAAATTTACTCAGTGATGAGTTCCCTATTTAGGGGCTAGTCGTTCTAGATTGGTTTATTTATCAAAAACTCCAAAATATTCCCTCCATAGCCCATTCATGGTCTCTAACATAGAATATCAATATTAGTGTGTATGAGGACCTTCAATCATGGATAATTGAAATGATGAAGGAATAAGAAGAAAACAAACTAGTGAAAACAAAAGGGGCTAGTGGTAATAAAATGGATGATCCAAAAGAATCAAGTAGCACAAAGGTAGAAACTATAGAAATCACCAAGTTCACAGAGCCCACCAATATAATGAATTTCAATTTAGATAGCTTAGGGCTAGAAAATATTACCACTAGAAAAGCTATGGTGGGTACATAAGAGTTCACCTTCCAAAAAGGGGAACCATTTTTGGGCCTAAATCTAGTCGGAGGATAGGAATTGGGAGAGCATCCCATTCACCAGGAAGATGTGGAGAGCCTAGTTGGGGCTCATTTATCATATTCCATAATAGGAATTAGAGGGATGAAATAAAATATTACCAACTTGGAAAAGGAAAAGCAAGACTTAGAAACCCAAACCACCCTCTTTGTGTTTGATAGTATGATAAAAATGCTGAGCGAATCATCCTTTGAAATGTTTGAAGGTTTGAAGGCCATGAAACTTAGGTAGGGTACCTTGACACAACAAGATAAATCATCCAAATACTTGGTCATCCAATGGCAAGATTTGAAACAACAAATAGCTGAGCTCATCAACATGTAAGTAAGAAGACAGATCCCATGCTTCAAAACTATTAGCTTGGGACACTTGAGTGCAGTCCCAGGATTTGTTGTGGATAAAGTGCAAGAGTTAAGCACATGACATAATAATGTTAGAAATTTTTTGAAGTAAGATGATATTTTGATGAACATAATTGAAAAAATACTAGGAACCATGCTAGTAGAGCCTTCACAACCCACTACCATTAGGTTAATAGATGATGAAGAATTCAAATAGAGATCCATTACAACAATTCAAGAGATAAAAGGAACAAGCCAAGACCAATCTAGTAATGGGAATCACAAGATCATGGACATCATCTTCAATTCAAGGGAGATAATTATAGAAGCTAGAAGCTTCAAGGAGGCCATGGCTAGAAATGACAAAGAATTAAATGAGCTACCAAAGCAGGAGAATGAATGTTTAATGAAGCCTTTAGTAGATTTGGACTTGATCAATGAAAAACACACTAAGGCCAAGAACATCATCTAATAAATGTATTTAGAGGGCCTACCATCAGCTTAATAGAAGATTCTATTGATTATAATTTTGCATGCATTTGTAAAATAGAATATTCTATTGTATAAATATATGCTAGTTTGTTAGCATATATATTTCTAGGTCAGTCCAATGTAGAGGGTCATATGTATTCTATAACTTTCATGTAAGGATAGCTATCTTTATTTTCCACATATGTGTTTTGAAAACTAATCGATATAATACTTATGTTCCCTATAAATAGGCAGTGTTACCATTTTGTAAGGGCAAGATTTTTGAGAAAAATTGTATACTTGAAATAGTTAATATAGCTAAGGAATTCTAAAAAGTTTGTCTATATGGTTGTGTTAAGGGTTACTAGATTTTTATCTCAATTTCTTGTCTAGATCTCAAATTTGAATGGTTTTTTTGAATCCTGAATTGCATTCTTGTTATAGGTTTGCTAATCTATGCTACACTAGATTAGTTGAAAAGATCAGAAGTCACTTCAATTTAATTTTTTCTACATCAAATATGTGCATTAGCTATCTAGGTGTAGTAGAAAAACATTAAAGCATACTTTTTTCTTACTTATATTTTTAAATTATCCTCAAAAGTTTATCTAGTTTGTAGTGAAAATTGAGCATCAGCTATTTTGCATTACATACTAGTTTTAATGCATGTTAAGTTAATTGAAACTTTTTCATGGTGTTTGAGATAAAGATCAGCAATCACATTTATTTCCTTTCTACCTTACTCTTCTCTTTTACTCTTTTTTTAAATAATTCACTGTAGCTTAGATCTCATTGTCAAATATTCACTTAGGTTGGTGTAGCTTTGAGCTTTGGTCAAATTTCATCAAAGTTCACAAAGGTTGAGCCAAAGTGGCTACCAACCTCTAGATCATATAAATATTGTGGAACAGTCTACTTTGGTTTGTTGTTATTTTACCACAAGGACTAGAATTGCTAAATACCTACAACTCATGCTCTAAATTCTTAGAATTCTAAAATGAGAAGTGTTCTCTAAACACTAAGAAAACCTGTGGTACACATAGAGGCATCAACACATACCTTGTATTTAAGGCCAAGAGAGAACAATCAGTTGAGAGATAGCCTCCTATCTTAGATGTGAAATCCCTTGAAAATCAAATAGCAAAGTGAGTAGGTAGATCAACCACCACTATATCTTGAAGGATAGGGAATTTTAGACAATCATGTAAGAAAAATATCAATCCTTTTACAAGTCCCATTGACTTATCTTGTATCCCATAAAGTTGTAGTTCTCCCTTATTGTATGGTTCATATTTTAATCCCAATTTATCTACCATAATCTTGGGCATAACTAAGGTACTTGCCCTACTATCCATAATACAATTGTAAACAAGCTTGTCTCCCATAATAAGAGTGAGGTAGAAGGGTGGGGGATTTTCAAATTTGGAAGAGAGTTCAACAATGTGAGTGAGAGAATTAATGAGTGAAACATTACCATGTCTTGATGGTTGAGGACTGAGGTGAATCTGGGATAGCTTCTCTTAAAGAAGTTCCTTTTGACTGAGCATGTGAAGTACTTCCCAAAGAGTGAGACTAGTTTTAACACTCTTTAAAGAATTAATAATGTTAAATGTAGGAACACTCACCTTTTCTTGTATCTTGGAAGGCAAATAAGTGCCTTACTCTTGAGGCAATGGATAACTTTGAGTCACCCTTCCAACATTTTGATTTTAGAGAGGTATAAAAGTTGTAGGGATTATCACACTTGCACTCACATTTTGTTACTTAGTAGGAGGATTACTTGAACTTGTATCAACACCATGAACATCTCCTAAAGCCTTTCTCTTTTTTATTATATCAACTTCTAATAAGTACCTTGGTTTAGGACAAAGATGTTCTCTACTAGAAAATCTATCAAGCTCACTCTTTAAAGCTATCATTATTTATTTGATTGCATGAAATTCTCATATTCTATTGTCAATTGAGGAGTAACTCCTCCTTGAACTACCAAGGCTTGTCCTCCATATTCATTAGCATCCACATATTTTACTTATTACCATTATTCTCCTTGGACCAAGTTATTATGGACTAGAACCATAGCTCTTATGTTGAAAGTAGAGGTTGGGTTACATGCATTAGGTGGCCTATTGAATTTAGGTCGCCCATGACCTCTCCTTTGACCATATTGTTGAGGTGGGAACCTATTTACTTATTTAGGATATGGTAAGGGGTTTTGGTTAACTCCATACTATAGATTTAGTTGCCTAACTTGAGCCTCAAAGGATTTAGATCTTGCCTGCCAATCAATGGTATCTTCTACCTTTTTAGGGACAACTTTGGACTTGGTATTTGAATTTGGGACTAGAGAAACACTTGGAGTATCAAAAAAAATCTTGGGAAAAAGAGGCATGGAGACTCTTGGAGGGAGTTTACCAGCTTGTATTAGGACATTCTCTTCTCTAATGGCTAGGTCATATGATTTAGGCAAGGTGTAACCACTCATGGACTACAACATGATGGCTATGTCAATTTCAATAGCTAGTAGGTATGTAGGGAAAACAAAGCTTATAAGTGGTGTCATGGGAAGAGGTGGCCTATACCAATTTATTTGAAATATCACATTGAAGTCATGCATAATCTCCTTAAGACCTATTTGAATTACATTTAGCTAATGAATGAGTGATGTGTGATCACTTTTGTCCTCAAACCTTTGGGTTATCAACTCTCCAAACTCACTTTAATTGGTGATACATCCTCCTCACAATGTCTTATACCAATCAAGGGCCATCACTCTAAGAGACATAGCAATTAGTCTAATGGAAATATTGACTTCAGTGACATTATGAAAGTTACAAAAGTTAGAGATGTATGCAATATGCTCATTAAGGGTGATAGGACCTTCACCACTGAAAGTGGGAACACTCTTAGTAGCATTAAAATATATATCATCATATGTATTAAGGTGTATGGGATTTTTAGTGTTAAAGTATGGGAAGGAATGCTACCTATCCATGTTAACCTCAAATTCCTTTTCACTCTCTTGATCTTATTGGCCTGAAAAGTCTTCATGCTCTTAAAATTTCAAGATAGGTAAAGGATATTAAACTTCAAGGGGAAGTTCAAATTAAAGGAGTCAGTTTATGGGGTTGACACCTACACTAGTATTTGACCTAGTAAGGACCATGAAGTATCAATAAATAAATAATAAAAATTAGTCTACAACCATATATTACCTTGCATGGAGTCACCAAATGTTGAGTATAACACCATATGCAACTGTGATGTTGTCAAGACCAACATTCTCCTTAACAAGATGTACTTGATATAATGGTCCCATTGAGTTTACCATAACTACTATCACTCAATATTTCACCATATATATGGTTATTCAAGCCTACTCTATATTGATTAAAACATTGGATTACATCTAGGCATGTGGGTTGCCTATAACAAAGTAAAACCTCTAGGTTTAAAGGCTAGTTCCCTCAATTTCTCTTTAATAGCCTATCACCTACACTACTTACATGGATGAAAGGGATAGAAGGAAAATCAAAAGTAACCTATTATAATGAGTTGATACACCATAATAATCTCCACTAGACTACCATATAGTTTCACTATGAAACATGACTCACAAGACTAGTCTCAACATCCTAGATTGCTCTAACATAAGTATTTAAAACATGGAGGTAAATACTCAAGGTGAGTGAATAAAAGGTCATATTAAAAAAATAGTGCTAATCCTAACACTTATATATAGACAAATACACTTGCCTACACTTCATGTGACTTATTAGAGGGGAAATTACTTGTATCAAACATGGAAGAGTAGAGAGAAGGCAAGGATAAACACTTATCACTTGACATTCACTATTCACCACTTCACACACTTATATAAGAATATGAAATCAAAACCATATTGAAAATATTTATTTCAAAGGCAAATATAGTATTCAAAGATACTTCCCTAATTGATAGCCTTCCTCTTGACACTTGTGTTCACTATCTACAGTCATTTAATAGCCCTCTTGGTCTCAATATTCACATTTTTCATCAAGGTGACTATAAATTTATTAAGTAAATTCATGTAAGAGGTGTTATGACACCTATTCAAAACCCCTTTTCTTTCCACTCCATCAGGTAAACCTTAAAAAGATCCAAAAATAGAGCCCTCATGTTCTCACTAGGCAGTCACTTCTCATTTTCATTATTTGTCCAAGACTACCTTTAGTGAACCATGTATCAAAAGAGTTTATATGATTATCTATGGTTAGAGATGAGTATAGGGAGTTATAATAATTACCTATTAACCTCCTTCAATGGATCTCACCTATTCATTCTCTTTTGTACCTATAGAACACCCAAAAATTTTCAAAAAACCACAAATAGGTTTGTCCATACAAGTCATGGTATGGAAAAAGTGGATGGAATGGGTCTTGAGAGAGTCTTCAATAAGTCTAAAACACTTTAAAATCCAAATTACCCCTTCTATATGCATTCCCATTTGTTTCTTCTCCATCGAATCCAAACCAAGTTTTTATTTTTCATAAAATTTAAAAGTCTAAATTTTGAACAAATTCCATTAAATTGGGGTACAAGACCCCATTCAACTCTCCCCATGTGATTGAGGCACCATGCAATTAGTCTGTACATATATGAATGTTTGAAAATAGCCTCTTTAGCTTTTTTTATATTATGTGTACCCTTGAAATGGTTTTAGATCAAATATACCACTCTCTATTATTCTTTTGTAATTTAATGGTACTGATCAACCTTATACCTCCCCTTGAAGTATCTCAATTGGATTTGAGGTTTAATATGGTCTCAAAAGTGAAGTTGAGCATCATTAGGACTTAGACCTAGTTTTAGGCCTAATAGGCCTGACAATGTCTGATTGCCCATGACCACCTCTAAGTGGTTTCCAATGACTATGAGTGATTATAAAACTTTATCTATCTTCAATACAACTCTTAAAACCTTTATAAAATTACTCTTGTTCCCCATTTCACCTTATCACCATTTACACACCAAGCCTACAATAATATTACTCATGGAGTGCCCTCTGTCTAAGATAAAATAGAGGGAATATCCCTTATTTACCTAGCCAAACTGAGGCTTTTAGAGGTTAGACTAGGTCATGAAGACCATCTACACAATGTTTCATTGTTAGATCAATTCTCTAAAGTCCTCAATACTTCATATCTTTAAGATAAACTTATGGGATTGTGAGGACTGTGCACATAATTTTAAATGGCTACATGTTGAGGTTTGAAACTTATATTTTCTCTATCCTTGCATATTTGGATCAAATTAATATTTTTTTTGGAAGTTTTAATAAGGTTTATAAATGTTCACCCACCTTACACCTTTTCTAACCTTTCAAACCATTTCTCTCTATTAGCCTAGGCTAGTTTGTCGACTGAGTTGACTATGTGCAGGATTTATATGCAAAGTTGGAGCCTATTTGTTTAACCTTCCTTTACCCTATGCATCATATGAAATTTATATCACCACTATGAGAGTTGTCTCAATCATATTCATCCATTTCTATACATTTGTTTGTTATCCAAGACTTTCCATTAGCATAAGCTAACTCATGACTGTATTAGACTACAGGTGCCTTACTGAGGAATATAGAGGATTATAATAAGTACTCATTAATACTTGAGTACTATATTTATCTCTCTCCTTAGACCTATCCTAAATTCATTATGGCCATATCAAATGAAATAGAGTCTTCATGTCTTCAGGCCATGCTTCTTATCTCCCATCATCAATACACTGTGGGTTTGCAAATTGATTGTAAGTGTTGTTTGGGGAAATGATATCTTATTATAGGTGACGGTGTATGTATTAACCCTAGATTTCACCTTCCTTAATTCTCAATTAGGTCAATAAGACCACCCCATATAAATATGAGATATTTTCATGCCTAAATACCATAGTCTCACTCACCACTATAGGTCACTACAAGTTGGGCTGCTTTTAATGATCTCAACATAGTGTTTCACTGAGTGTTTTAGGTTAAAACTTTTCTAAGTTAGAAACCATTCAAACATCAGTCTTTCTTGATCAAGGAAATACCTTCTCATGTTAAATCATTATTTCTAGGCTTCAGATACAATATGTAAATCATTAGGCCTATCTAGACCTCAAGACACTTCACCATGGGAAGACCAAGTGTATGAGTAGAACTTGGTTTGAAGAAGTTAAGGTAAGTTATACCAATTTTAACTTTTCAAACTATCAACATGGTTCTAGGTCTATATGCCTTCAATGGCCTCACCATTATTACCATGATACTTTTTCCATTCTCAAACCTAATTGAAGGTTTCAAATGAGCTCAAACACCTTCATGTCAACACTCCCCTATCTCATTTAGACTACCCTCAAACCAACGTTGAAGATTCTCTATAGGTGAAGACATTATAGGATTGTGTGCTAAGAAATGGTTCTCACAACCAATCTTGAACATTCTGGATAGCTTAGCCTTACTATTTTCACCTTAGAATCCTTCTCACCATCTTGAAACCTCCTTCAATCAATATAATTATTAATCAATGATTAATCTCACTTGACTGTAAGTGACAATCACAAGGGAATCTAACTATCCTTGTGTTAGACTTTTCACTCCATCAACCATAGCTACTTAAGACTAAGATTTGAAATGATAACTAATCACCATGCCATGATAGGTTGAAAACAACATATTACTTTTGTTATAAAGACCAATATAGGATAATAATCTTTTCAACTATGAAAATAATGTCTACAAACTTTAATGGAGTCTTCTACTAGTAGAATGAGATAGTCCTACTTATCAATTCATTGTCACATGTGCCAACTAAGCTAAAAAACTTTTGAGAAGGATTCTCATACTCCTCAAGTTCATGTACACCACTTGATTTTCATATAATACAGCAAAAAAAGAAGAAACCTAAATCCAATGGGGATGTGGAGGGAGAAAAGAGTCACCAACCTTGTTAGCAATGGTTGATGAGACATATATCACCAAAATTGGAACTACGACCATGAAGTTATAGTAAAAAAATATTACTATAACCCACCAAAATTACTCACTTGAACTCTGCTCCTCTTGGTTGTACTGAAGGAAAATTATTGACTTTTTTGACCTTGTCCAAGAGAGTGATGGGAAAGAGAGACCATTTTTGGAAATTTTGGACATATTAAAAATTCTTGAGTATGGAGGCAAGCTAAGGGTACTTAAAGAGATACTTTTGAAGTCTTACCACATGCCATAACTATTGTATAGACCATACAACTACCTAAAACCACATGAAACTACCTAATCTTTTCTTTTCCATATTGAACATACAATTATCACTCTAAAAATTTCCATCTCCAACATGTTCTAATAGGTATGATGCTACCATATCTCTTGACAACTTTGTTTTCTTATGAAAACCGTATGACTTAATTAAATGACTCAAAAGTGACCCCTAGATGACATAAGACCAACTATGTAAAAGTGACAAAAGTGAAAAAATAATAAATTACCTCATTAATACCATGGTAAACCTTTTCACACTAGGAGACCTTATAACAAGTTTCAACTATATAAGGGGTTGACCTTAATTAATTTATGGTCAAATTAGTCAAAAATTTTGTGATTTACTAGGGGTGCCAAGCCAACTATACACAAGACCAGTAACATTCTCCTATCCATTGGGATATGGAGTCACCTTTACACTACATTTGACATTAAATGCCTCTAAAATAACAAAAAACCACACCAAACAACAAGAAACAAACACACAAGGCAAGACACTAAAGCAAAAACTCTTGTGTACTCAAAAACACTTAGGGAAAGCACACACAACATAAGCAAATCACACCTATCCTAGTATGTACAAGACCTCGAATAATTGAGGTGAGGAAGAATTCACCCTTTCTTTAACCAGGGTCAAATATAGTGCCTCTTGCATCATGGTTTCCCCATGGAATCAATATATCATGTGAAACATACTTATCAATAAACAATTGCTTATGTAGATAGTCAAATAGCTTACCATCTTTAGATCTTATGCTAATTGCAAGTGTGCCACTTGGACCTCTCAAGAATACTCCATTTATCCACTTTGACTTTGCATCTGACTTATGTCATGTCTAATTGTCACTTCCCAAACTGAATCTTAGGAGTCATCAAAGTTGTCTCAACTTATTTTTCTAAAACTTGATGCTTAGAACCATCAAGCTTGTCTTATTTCTACTCTAACATATTTGAAAGTTATTTAACCTCAAGTTGAGGTTTAGATTGACCCTCAAACACTTTAATTTTTTCTCTGGCTTCATTAAATTCCTTCATGACTATAGCCTTTATGATAGTAGTTTGACACTCCTTCCTATGATCAATAGGACACTCTCCTTCATGCTAAGGAGGTTCATCAACAAAATTACTATCAGATTCATGTTTCTTAGGAAGTGAAGTGGACTTTCTCAGTTTAAATTCTTGAACTATGGCATGAAATTATTGCCATAGGTCATCTTCTTCTTCATGGATATCAAATTCATGGACTCCTCCATCTTGGGAAGGTAGAATGGAATTGTTTTCCTCATCATCTTGATCTACCATACTTTTAATACCATCATCATCATGCCTATGAATAAGGTAATTACCCTCAACATCTTGTGGAAATTAAATATCAATGCTTACCTCAAATTGTCCATCACCTTCCTCATGGATTATGTATGTTCCAAAATCAATTTGATTAATGAAAGTGTATGGTTCATGTCCATACGTGTAAACACCATACTAATCTAGGAAAAGGTTAAAAATACCTTCAATTTTAGAAGATGTTTCATCATCCACAATATACTCATCTTTATCATTGATTATATAATTGAGATTAGATCTTGCTTCCACATATGGCTCAATATGAAACTTAGCCAATGGTTGAGTTATAATAGATACCTTTGATCCATACCTTATCTTGAAATTAAAGATGGACCAATCAACTAAGAGATAGCTTCCTATCTTGGCTGTGAAATCCCTTGAAAGGTAGATAGAAAAGTAAGTAGGTAGATCAATCACCACTATATCTTGAAGGATAAGGAAGCTTGGATAATCATGTGAGAAAACTCTAAAAACTTTGACAAGTCCCACTAACTTAACTAGTGTCCCATCAAGACATAGTAATCCCTTATTATATGGTTCATATTTTAAGCCCAATTTATCTACCACAAGGTTGGGTATAACTGAGGTACTTGCCCCCCTATCCATAATTCAATTATGAACAAGTTTGTATCCCATAATGAGAGTGAGGTAGAAGGTTGGGGGATTTTCAGATTTGGAAGAGGGTTCAACAACTTGAGTTGGAGAATTAGTGAGTGTAAAATTACCATGTCTTTATTGTTGAGGACTAAGGTAAATTTGGGATAGCTGATCTTTAAGAAGCTCCTTTTTCCCTAGCATCTGAAACATTTCCCAAAGAGAAAGACTAGTTTTAACACTTTTCAAAGAATTGATAATTTTTAAATTACAAACACCCACGTTTTCTTGTATCTTTGAAGGCAAATAATTCCCTTGATCTTGAGGCAATGGATCACTTTGATTCACCCTTCCAACATTCTAATTTTAGAGAGGTACATAAGTTGTAGGGATGATCAAACTTGCACTCACATTTTGCTACCTTATAGGAGGATTACTTAAACTTGTATTAACACCATGAACATCTCCCAAAGCCTTTCTCTATGCTTTTGTAGTATCTTCCACTGAAGTACCTTGGTTTAGGACAAAGGTGTCCACTACTAGAAAAATTTTCAAGCTCACTATTTGAGGCTGCCATTATTTACTTTCTTGCTTGAAATTATCATCTTATGTTATCAATGGAGGAGTAACTCCTCCTTGAGATACCAAAGCTTGTCCTCCATATTCATTGGCATCCACATATTGTTCTTGTCTCCACTATTCTTCTTGGACCAATTTACTATGGACTAGAATCATAACTCTTATGTTGGAAGTAGATGTTGGGTTATATGAAGTGGTTGGCCTATTAAACATAATTTGGACTTGCCCTCTCCCTCTACCATATTTCTGAGGTGGGAACCTATTTCCTTGTTATGGATATGGGGAGGGGTTTTAGTTAATTCCATACTATAGATTTAGTGCCTAACTTAAGCCTAAAATGCATTAGATCTTGCCTACCAATCAATGGTATCTTTTACCTTCTTAGGTATAACTTTAAACTTGGTATTTCCATTTGGTATTGGAGCAAAATTTGGAGTAGCAACAAACATATTGGGTAGAATAGGCATGGAGACTTTTAGAGGTAGTTTACCAGCTTGTATTAGGCCATTCTCAGCACTAATATCTAGGTCATATGCTTTAGATAAGGTGTAACCACCCATGGAATAAAACATGATGGCTATGTTAGTTCCAATAACTCTTAGGTATGTAAGGAAAACAAAGCTTCTAGGTGGTCTCATGGGAGGATGCAACCTATACCAAGTTATTTTAATCTCTTATTAAAGTAATGCATAGTCTTCTTAGCACCTCTTTGAATTACATTCAACTGATGAATGAGTGATGTGTGATCACTTTTATTCTCAAAAATTTAGGTTGGAGTCTCTCCAAACTCATCCCAATTGGTGATACATCCTCTAGATAATGCCCCATACAAGTCAAGGGCCTTCCTTCTAAGAGACATAACATGTAGTCTAATGGTAATATTGACTTTAGTGACATTATGAAAGTTGAATAAGTTAGAGATGTCCCTAATATTCTCACTAAGGGTGGTACAACATTCACAATTAAAATTAGGAACACTCTTAGTAGAATTAGGAGGTATATCATCATATGCATTGAGGTGTATGGTATTTTTACTACTCAAGGTTGGGAAGGCATGTTGCCTAGCCATGTTGACGTCAAGTTCTTCTTCACTCTATTGATATTCTTGGCTTTTAAATTTTTCTTGCTCTTCAAATTTCAAGATAGGTTGAGGATGTTGAACTTCACTAAGAAGTTCAGGTTGAAGGAGTGAGTTTATGTGGTTGACACCTCTACTAGCAGTTTACCTAATAAGGACCATGAAGTATGAACAAAGGAATGATAAAACTTGGTCTATAACCAGATATTACCTTTCATGGAGTCACCAAATGCTAAGTATAACACCATATGCAATTATGATGTTTTCATGACCAACATTCACCTTGACAAGATGTACTTGAGATAATGGTCCCATCAGGTGTGCCAGAACTATTGTCACTAGATTTTGTACCCTATATATGGTTATTCAAGCCTACTCTAGATTGAGTGAAACATTGGATTACCTATAAGCATGTGGGTTCCCAATAACAAATATAAACCTCTAAATTTAAGGGATACCTCCATAGATTTCTCTTTAATAGCTTATCACCTACACTACTTGCTTGGATGATAAGGGATATAATGAACATGAAAACTAACCTATGATAATGAGGTGATTCAATAAAATGATCTCTAATATACTATCATATAGTTTCACTATCAAAAATGACTCAAAACACTAGTCTCAAGATCCTAAATTGCTCTAACAGAAGTATTTGAAACATAGAGGTGATATACATTGCACTACTCAAGGTGAGTGAACAAAAGGTTATATTGTAGACACTAGTGCTAATCTTGACACTTAGAGATAGACAAATACACTTGACTACACTTTATGTGACCTATTAGAGGGGAAACTACTTTCATAAAAAATGGAAGAGTAGAGAGAAGGTAAGCACATATACTTATCACTTGGCATTCACTAAGCATGACTTCACACACTTAGATAAAAAGCTTATGAATTCAAAACCAAATTAAAAATATTTATTTTAAGGGAAAATATAGTATTGTGAATTAGATTATAAAAGCCAAAATGGCTTGCATTTATAGAGCGTGTGAGAGGAGAGAGAAGAAAGGAAGTGGAAGGGTCACAAGGAAAAGTGTCAAACTATTAAAACTAGTTAAATTTTAGGAGAATGAAGTTTTAAAAGAGTTATATAAGTTTTCATGGACAAGTATCTATTAGGTTGTGGAGCTAAAAGCTTTAACTATGCAAACAAAGAAAAGGAGGTTGCTGAAGATCCAGAAGAACCGGCATTGGCAGCATGACCGACGTCGGTCAAGATGAAGCAGAAGGCAACTGGCATCAGCAGGGAGTCGGCCGACGTCGGTCAGCACCAGTTAGATAGGGACTGATGTCAGTTGCCTGTGTGTTCTAGAACTGTTCATTGCACAAACAGTTAGTTAGTTGAACTAAGTGTTTGCATGTAAAGGCTATTTTGAGTCTTGAGCTGCGTGTCTATTATTAGTAAACTAAGAGTCTAAGTTATTGTTTAAGTCTGGGATCTATTTATAGACCCATTGACATGTATTGTAAAGATGAGCTAGAAAGGAAGGCAAGGAAGATCCTTCCATTGTAAGATCATTAAGTTGTAGGTTGTTGCAAGCTCATAGAAGATCTACATGTGTAAGTATGGTCTGTTGAATTGCAGGTTGTAGGTTCATGGGAGATCTACTTGAAGTACTTTAGAGTGCTTGGTGTACTGGCAGGGTTATTACCGACTGGTTGGAGAGGTGAACACCAATTCTGTGAGTGAGTTGTGTGTTGGGACCATTTTTGGTAGGAGAGTGTTTTGAAGAAGAATTACTGTACACTTGAGGTGTGGGAAGCCTCTGTAAGGTGGAAGAGAGTGGCGTCTCTTTATTTTATTTTTTTTGTACAAGTATTAATACAAGATTGTATATTATCTCTCATATTCTATGTTATTTGTGAATTCTAGTTACTTGTGCTTCTGGTATATTTTTGCATGTTTAATTGCTTATATTTGGTAATCATACTATGCTCTTTTTGAGGAGTAAGATCCTAACAAGTGGGATCAGAACAAGTGTGTTTGTTCTTGGATTCCCTGACAACTGGTATCAGAGCTTTTGGTTGGGATACTAGCAGGTTGGATTAGATCTGGTTAGTGTGTGTTGATTACAGGTTACTCACAGGGGTTTCTGTTTGAGTGGGAGTAGAGCAATGGAAGAAGATAGTAAGCTACGAATGGAGAAGTTTAATGGCAAGAACTATCAATTATGGAGGATGCAGATAGAGGATTATCTATATCAGAAAGATTTATACTTACCATTGGGTGGGGTTGATTGCAAACCCTAGGATATGAAGGATGAAGAATGGGAGGTTCTTGATCGGAAGGCTCTAGGATCTATAAGATTGAGTCTTACATCATCTGTGATTTCCAGCTTATCATAGTGTAAGACAATGGTGGAGTTGATGGAATCTTTGGCAAATTTATATGAAAAACCCTCAGCTTTGAATAAGGTATTTCTTATGAAGCAATTATTTAATTTGAAAATGTTAGAAGGTGGTTCTGTTCATAGTCATCTTAATGATTTCTATGGTTTGATAAACCAGTTAAGTTCAGTCAATATTGTTTTTGATGATGAAATTAAGGCTCTCTTAATCTTATGTTCATTACCTGAAAGTTGGGAGAGTTTGGTAATGGCAGTTTCTAATACTGCATCTACTTTAAAAATCTTAAAAGTGGATGATATTGTGAGTGTGATCTTGAATGAAGAGATACGCAGGAAAAGCACAGGTGAATCATCAGGGAATGCTTTGAGTGTTGAAGACAGAGGAAGGCAAAGAGAGAAGATAGAGAGTGGGAGATCAAGGTCAAGGATAGGCAAGAGATCCAAGTCCAGGTATGGTAGAATAACCTGTTGGAAGTGTGGAAAGCAAGGGCACCTAAAGAGAGATTGCAGATCAGGTAAAGATCAGCATGAAGGACATGAAGAAGAAGCAGATGTTGTAGAGTTCATTGCACAGGATGCTCTGGTATGTTCTTTGGATAAAGCAAAATCTTGGGTTTTAGATTCTGGTGCATCTTTTCATGCATCCCCAAATAGGGAATTTTTTCATGAGTATGTCTAGGGAGACATTGGAGAAATTTGTTTAGGGGATGGTAAGCCTTGTTAGATGGTTGGCAAAGGGAAAGTGAAGCTAAAATTACAGACAGGTAACACATGGGTGTTGAAGGAGGTCATGCATGTCCCAATTCTAGAACATAATTTGATTTTTGTAAGAAGTTTGGGTGATGAGGGTTGCATAGTAACTCTCACAGTGGACTCTTGGAAGGTTACCAAGGGTGCACTTGTTGTAGCAGGAGGTAAGAAAGTAGGTATGCTTTATCTATCTACTTGTATTACTGATTCTCTTTTTGGGTTATCTAATTCAACTGTAGATTTGAAGATGTGGCTTAATAGGCTTGGTCACATGAATAAGAAGGAGATGCATGTTCTTGAGTCAAAGGGTATGCTTTCGGATTTGAAGAGCATAGATTGATATTTTTGTATGCAGAAGAAGAAGGTGACGTTTCTTGAGGAATCCAATGTTAGTGACAAGAATAAGAAAGCCTTGGTTTTCAAGGAAAAGGTGACAGACAGAGTTCAACACAAGGGGTAGAAGAATTTTGAGCAAAGCAAGGGTGATTTGGATAAGGGTTTGATCCAAAACTAGCTCGCAGGTAGAATTCAGTTCTCACAAGCAAAACATAGAGACCAACATCGACTAGAAAACTGACGTTAGCGTCCAGACAGGGACTGATGTCGGCTATGTACAGCCTGACATCGGTGACTCAGGGACAAATAAACACTAGCATCAGCCAGGGAAAATTGACATCAGTGATGAGGCAGTCATAGGGAACTGACATCGGTTGGGTACAGACTAAGATGTGACCGGCATCAGTTACTGAGATGGATTTTGGGTGGATAGCAAGCTGTCAAGGAGTCTCAAGCACCCATATGGAGGACTTAAAGGGTAAGTAAGCCTCAAATTTGTCATTTCTCTTGTTTACACTACATGTTGCTCACTTATGGTAAAGAACCAAGAAGTTGTTAAAGAAGCAGAGTAGGTAGATCCAAGAAATAATGCGAGCTTGGCATGGATGGAGGATGTGATTCCTTGGAGGAGAACCAAAGGGGAGTTTTTGGGTGGAGTTTCCAGCTGGAAGTAAGCACTAAGAGATGAATGGATGTTCAGGATGAAGAAGAGTAGAAATGGATACGTGAGATAGAAGGCCAGGGTATATGGTCTTGTATAAGCTGCAGGGCAATGGAGGTTTGATCATTGTGTTTCTCTTTACCAGGTTGGATAATATTAGCTACATTATCCTATTACTATATGATGTGCTTGTTGCAGGGCTACATATACAAGGAGTTGTTGAACTAAAGGTAAAGCTAGTTCAGAGGTGTGTCATGAGGAATCTAGGAGAAACAAGATTCTTTGGCATGAGTGTGTTTTAGGGACATGGAAGGTCACAGGTTGACTTTGTTTTAGGATGATTGTGTGAAACCAGTTAGCACGCCGATGGTTGGATAGTTCATAGAACTGTGTCTTGATTCACATAATGAGGTTAAGTGCATGGTATGTACTAGACCTGAGTTTTCCCAAGCAGTGGGAGTTGTCACAAGGTTGGAGCCAATCCGAGAAAGAAGCATTAGAGGGTAGTTCAGTGGATTCTTAGAGGGACCAACAGTAGGTGCACATGCTATGCAAGGTCAAGTTATTTTCTACATAGTTTATAGATGTGGATGTGGCAGGTGATTTGGATGACATGAGTTGCACCACAAGGTGTGTGGTGGTTAGTCTTCAAGAGTGATCTTGAAGAGGGATACAGAGCTAAGAAAAAAAACTAGACAAAGTATAGGTACAGGTACAATTACAGTTGTTTATCTCCAAGTGGGAGATTGTTAGGTTGTGGAGCTAAAAGCTTCAACCATGCAAATGAAGAAAAGGAGGTTGCTGAAGATCTAGAAGAATCAGCATTGGTAGCATGACCAACGTCAGTCAAGATTAAGCAAAAGGCAACTGGCATCGGCAGGGAGTCGACCGATGTCGATCAGCACCAGTTAGACAGGGACCGACATCGATCACCTGTGTGTTCCAAAACTATTCGTTGCACGAACAGTTAGTTAGTTGAACTGAGTGTTTGCATGTAAAGGCTATTTTGAGTCTTAAGCTGCATGTCTATTATTAGTAAACTAAGAGTCTAAGTTATTGTTTAAGTCTGGGATCTTTTTATAGACCCATTGGCATGTATTATAAAGATGAGCTAGAAAGGAAGGCAAGGAAGATCTTTCCATTGTAAGATCATTGAGTTACAGGTTGTTGCAAGCTCATAAGAGATCTACATGTGTAAGTATGGTCTATTGAATTGTAGGTTACAGGTTCATGGGAGATCTACTTGAAGTACTTTAGAGTGCTTGGTGTACTGGCAGGGTTATTACTGACTGATTGGAGAGGTGAACACTAATTCTATGTGTGAGTTGTGTGTTGGGACCGTTTTTGGTAGGAGAGTGTTTTGAAGAAGAATTACTGTACACTTGAGGTGTGGGAAGCCTTTGTAAGGTGGAAGAGAGTGGCGTCTCTTTATTGTATTCTTTTCTATAAAAGTATTAATACAAGATTGTATATTGTCTCTCATATTCTGTGTTATTTATGAATTCTAGTTACTTGTGCTTCTGGTATATTTTTGCATGTTTAATTGCTTATATTTGGTAATCATATTGTGCTCTTTCTGAGGAGCAAGATCCTAACAAGTGGGATCAGAATAGGTGTGTTTGTTCTTTGATTCCCCAACAATATCCACCATAAGTTCATCATTCTCCTTCAAGTTAGCATAGAGACCTCAAATAACCTTCCTAAAAATTGTCTTCATGATGAAGCATCACTTCACCACTTGAAACTAAACTAGGAATCCTTGAAAAATATGCACTATCTTGGGGAGGTTGGAAATAAAGTGTGATATTCATCAAATACTTCCCTAACTGATAGCTTTCCTCTTGACACGTGTATTCATTGTTTGTAGTCATTTACTAGCCCTCTTAGCCTTAATATTCACATTTGTCATCAAGGTAACTGGTAGTTTATTAATAAAATCCATGGAAGATGTGGTAGGACAATTTTTTACAACCAATTTTCCTTCCACTCCATCAAGTAGACCTTAAAAGGATCCAAAAATAGACCCTTCATCTTCTCACTAGGTAGTCACTTCTCATTTTCACTATCTGTCTAAGATTTTCTATAGTGAACCATGTAGCATAAGAGTTTATATGATTATATATGGTGAGAGATGAGTACAAGGAGTTATAATAAGTCCCTATTGACCTCCTTTAATGGCTCTCACTTGGTCATTCTCTTTTATAACTGCAGAATAAAAAAACTTGTAGAAAACCCTGAAATAGGTTTGTCCATGCAAGTGATGGTATGGAAAAAGTGGATGTCATGGGGATTGGGAGAGTATTCAAGAATTAAAAAATAGTTCCAAATAAAAATTACCCCTTATATATTCATTCCATTTGTTTCTTCTCCATGATGTCTAAACCAAGGTTTTGAGAAGGTTTTAAGTGTCTTAGACTTTTAATGATTGTTCATAAAAGTTAAATGTCTAACTTTTTAACAAATTCCCCAAATTTGGGGTATATTACACCATTAAAATCTCACTAAATTATTAAGGAAAATAGTTATTCCATACAAAGAAGAGTGTTTTAAATGGCCTCTCAAGCTTTCTCTTGTATTATGTGTACCCCTAAGATGGTTTTAGGTTAAATTGACCACTTTATGTTATTCTTTTATAACTCAATGGTCCTGATCAACATTATTCCTCCCCTTTAAGAATATAAATTTTATTGAAGGATTTATATAGTTTTATAAGTGAATTTGAGCATCATTAGGGCTTAGACCTAGTTCTAGGCCTAATAGGCCTAATATGTCTGATTCCCCATGACCACCTCTGAGTGGTTTTTAGTGACTATGAATGATTCTAAACCTTTGTCTACCTTCACTACAACCCTAAAATTTGTCTTGTTCCCCATTTCACCTTATCACCATTTAGACACCAATCCTATAGTCATATTACTCTGAGAGTTCTCTCTATTCCTAGATAAAATAGAGGGCATCTCCCATGTTCACCTAGCCAAACTAAGGATATGATAGGTTAAACTAGGTCATGAAGACCATATGCACAAAGTTTTATGGTTAGATCACTTCTCTAAAGTCCTCAATACTTTAATTCTTCAAGATAGACTTATGAGACTATAAGGATTGTGTACAAACTTTGAAATGGCTATAGGTGTAAACACTAAAAAACCACACACTACAGTTTTAGATGTCAAAATACCCCTAGATGCCCAAATTACAATTTATACCCTTTAAAATACAAATTCAAATTGAAATACCCACCAAACTTAACCCTTTGACCTTTGACCCTTCACCCCTTGACTACTGACGGTCACTCTAACTACCAATGGTCAAGAATTTGACCGCCAACAATCACTCTGACCACTAATGATTGACATTATAACCATCAATGATTAACACCTAAACTTACCAACTTGATCCATGTGTGAGATAACACATCAAAATTTAATATGTATACCTTCTCCATTTGCTCACACATCATAAGCCTCAAAATCATCAACCAAACCTCCTAGGGAACCTTCTACCTCCATCTCTCTTTGCCTATTAAGGAGGGGAGCAGGAGGTGAAAAGGCATGAAAGAGGATCCACAAACAAGTAGGTTTTAAATATTTTAGCATATATAATAGGGACCCAAACCTCTACCAAAATTATTCTTTAGGTAAAGTATCATTACTCTACCCAAATATTCCATACTTCACTAACATCACCCAGTTGTTACTCTACTGAAATTACTCCAAACTCTTCAGCAAGTCAACAAACCTTCTATCATGAGATATGTATTTGTTTTCATGTATTCATTTACCTTGTTATTGTTTCAACAACCTATTGTACCTATCTTCCATTTTCACTTTGACCTCTATACCTATAGATCTAACATTTTACCTTAAGCATACCTATCAATAGTAACCATTGATGATTATCCTGACCTTTGATGTTTGACTGTCAAACTAATGATAATCACCTTGATCATCGATAGTTAGCTATGAAACTTTTGTTAGTAACCCAACCATCGATGGTTACTCTAACTGGTGATGGTCACTTTGACTATTAATGGTCACTTTGACTATTAATGGTCACTATGTGAACCCTTTTGACCAAAAATAGAAAGCAATAACCAACCACCAAACTACACCAAAAACCTATTTTTTGGCCTCTATTACCTCATAGATCATAAATAGTAACCTGACCCTACCTAACCATTCTTTAATAGTTTAGCATTTACCTTAATGCTATTTTCTTATAATAGTAGCATTAATTTGTAAAGTATTTATTTCTTTAGATATAGTATTTTTATGTTATGAAACCCTTTATTTTTTATATTAACTTGTATCAAAATGTGGATTGATAACCTCCTAGATATCTCATGCTTCTTGGATTTATCATGCTAGACAATCCACCCATCTACCTAACTAACCAACCCTTTTCTAGTTATCTTATTACAAGTCATCTTTCCAAGACAAAGAAGAGTATCTATTACTGTCTAAATAATGGAGCACACACCACATCCAAGTACTACCAACCTCTACCCCTCTTTTAGTTTTACCTTATATAATAGGAAAAGAAAAATCTGAGTAAAATATTTCTAGTACACCCGGTGGGACCTAGTTACATCTAGTCCCCTTTTCTTCTTTATTCTATGCTCATACAATGAAACTGATAATTTATTTTGGGTATAAAATTAACTGCATACATTTATTGTTTGCATGTTTAGCTCATTTAGTTTAATTAAAATCAAAGTAATCAATCATAGCTTCACCTGTTTATCACACACCATATCAAACCATTTATCAATCAACACATATTAACACTTGACATAAGGCCTGACTAGGATTTCATCACCTATCAATAAACCTTCACCCTTTGGCTATCTTCTTAAACTTCACTACCAAGAATAGAAACCAAAAATCAACTCTCTAGTTGAGTCTAAAGTCTATAAATCAGTATATGCTAGCTAAGCACTTGACACCCTTATCATTATAGTGTGTGAAGTGAGGGGTAGGCCCTAATATCAAGCCACGTACTAACTTTAAATATAGATTTTGAGAGCCTAAACTACCCTAAAACCAACCATATACTTCTCTTCTAGTACCTGCTCTACAAGCCAAGTCTTCCAACATTATTTCTAACTTAAGGCATAAGCCATAAGAGAGATTAAAAAGAACCTTAGGAATTGACGTACTTTAGTGTGTGTTTTATCTTTTTGACTTTTTTTCTTGTCTTCTCTTTGTTTGAGTTGTAATAAACCTACCTTCCACCATCTTTATTACATTTCATTATTTAATTGGGATCCCTCCAATCTTCTTTCTTGGAGATCCTCACTTTACTAAGATCTTCGAGAATAACCATCTCACCTTAGAGTGATACCTTACATCATGAGCCACATATGCTCTTAACCCTAAATAAAACTAACCTAACCTACCCTAAAACCAACCTAACCTTACCTAAAATCAACCTAACCTCATCAACAACCAACCCAACCTCACCCACAATCGATCAAACCCTACCTATCACTTATCAAATCTCAACTACAACCAACCAACAACTGTCAAGTACCACCTAAGCTAGTTACATTGTTAATAGACTGGATAATCAAAGTAGAGTCATCTATTTATAGTACCCATGACCAATCAACCTCACCTAGAACCAACTTAACCTTATCAACAACTAACTCAACTTCACCCACAATCAATCAAACCCTATCTATCACCTATCAAACCTCAACTACAACTAACCAAGAAACTGTCAACTACGACTTAAGTTGGTTAAGATGTTAATGGACTAGATAATCAAAGTAGAGTCATCTATTTCTAGTACCCATGAGAAATCAACCTTAACTTATAACTAATCGAATATCAACTACAACCAACCAAAAACCTATCAATGACCATTTAACCATCATCATACCTAACCAACAACCCATCAACACTAACTTAAAAATTAACATAACCAACCTCAACTTCAACTTATCCAACCTCATAAACTATTGGGTCACCTACTTGAACCATCATATCAACTACCCCAACCCACTTTTAGGTAGCCCTCTTTATCTCAACACCAAGATTTGGTCTATCCTCTTTGTCATCTAACCACCAACTATCAGACCAACTTATCAAACTTACCCAAGCAATCAAACCCACCCAACCTATCAACTCAACCAAACCTATCAAACCAACTCACCTCATCAAATTAATTGATTAGCTCAAAAACTCAAGAGTGATTCATAATTGAACCTATTTTTGTACTCATTATTATGTAAACCAATGACAAAATCTCTCAACATAATAAGGCCCATCCATTAGATTTATTTCTTAGTCAACCTATAACTAAGGAAACCATAATCTAACCTTTAATGAAACCACTTGTTAACCAAGTGAAAACTTCTCAAATTTATTTTGAAAACACAATCAAAAAAACTAATCAACCTCTTACACTCACCCATGTGGAACCAATCAATCAACATTTTCCACTCACCTATGTGGAACCAACCAACTTACCTCTTCCATTTACTAATGTTGTGGAACCAACCATTAACCCTACCTCACCTACCATCAACCAAACCAAAACTACCATTAACCCAACCAATCTTACCATTGACCTAACCTTACCTATAACCATCCACCCAACCTTACCTCAGCAACCAACCCAACCAACAAATCAACCCAACCATTTATCTTGCCTCTCTCAACCAATCAAACCAACTTCTACACCAAATCAATCAAACATAATCAACATACCTTTTAACTCAACCATAACCAACCTATTTAACAACCCAAACCAAGATAAACCCATCAAACCAACCAAATCTACCTAAATTAGGTCCAACAATATTTTCTTAGCCTTGGTGCAATAGAAGAAATCCCGCCTGAATCACCACCAATAAACTTGACCTACTAAACACTAATAACTAAAAACCCCTTTTTGGAGGTGGATGAAGTCATCTTCACCCCTCCTAATCTCTATTATTAACCAATACCTCACCTTGGGATTATTTTCCAATCTTTGACCATGCATGGAAAGAGCAAATTGGGGGAACTTTTCCTCCATAAAGATTTAACTATTTATCAACCCAAACTATACCTTAACAATTAACCAAACTAACCCTTAGAATTTTTTTTGCCTCAACCTATCAAACTAACTTATCAACTTTGCCTAACCTATCAAACCAACCCACCTTATCAACCTTACCCAAGAAATAAAACTCACCTAAATCTATCAACCAACCAACCCTAAACTAGTGGAGATTACCTTTTTCCTTCACTCAACCACACTTATTAGACAATAACCTTCTCCCCCTACCTAGTTGAGTCACCTTCTTCACCAACCTACCTAACCTTTGGAGATTACCCTTCTCCACATTACTAACCATTTATGCTTTATCTAGATCACATCTTACTTTGGATACCCAAGAACTCACCAACCAACTGCCTTACCTTAACCATGTAACCATTGGAGATTACCCTTCTCCATTAACCAACCAACCACCTTACCTTAACCATGAAACTATTAGAGATTAACCTTCTCCATAAACCAATCAACCAACTAAATGAATTTAAATTTAGTCATTTTGGGCCACTTTTTTCACATGTTTTTGTGAGCACCAACCTATTTGGGAGTCACCCTCTCCCCCAACCATTGGAGATTACCCTTATCCACTGACCATTTTGGATTCAGCTTCTCCCCCAACCATTAGAGATTACCCTTCTCCACCAACTTATTTAGGAGTCACCTTCTCACCTAACCTTTGGAGAGTAATTTCTCCATCAACCCAATTTGAACCAAGTGGTATACAAAATTGGAAAAACCCATTTGGACACCACCCAACTTATTTGGGAGTTACCTTATCCCCCAACCATTGGAAATTACCCTTCTCTACCACCCAAAAAACCATTGGAGATTACCCTTCTCCACCAAACTATCACCTAACCAACCTCACCTTTTTTTTAATCCAAATATTTTTGATGTCTAATCAAATGTAAAAAAGTAATTGGGTGACAACTACTTTCTTGATTGACATTAACCATTTATACAATCATGAATCTCAGGCATATCAGAACCTCAACCTCCTCAAATTCTTTTGCATTTACATTCCTATTCCTTGGTTAAACTAAGTTCCTTATCATCTTGTGTCTACTTAAGCTCAACCCTTGTTTTTAATTACCTTTATCTCCTTATCTTTAAGGACAACTGATTAACAATAGGATCATTTGATTATCCATCACAAACTTAGCCTATTCTTAAGCATGGATACCATGACTCTACCCATTACATGATTCTCATGGTACTTTATAGCCTTTTTAAGATGGATTTCCATGGTCATTGTCACTTAAACCACCTCTTTTCCCCATTATCAACCTCCTTGTGCTATGGATTTTCTTTCATAAAGGAAGACCTTAGGCTTTTATATATATATATATATATATATATATATATATATATATATATATATATATATATTCCATGTTTAAAACAACATATAAACAAGTTGGGATACCAAACTTTCACTTGGGTCAACATCTATAGCATGCAGATTACTCTCTTGAAAGACAACTACCCGAAAATGATCAAAATTGCTTGAACTTAAGGTAGACTATTCCCTAAAAGGATAGTTATCAAACATGAATAAATCTAAACTTAGACCACTCCCTTGAAGGATGGCTAAGTCAACTTTTTCAAAATCAATCATTTAAAGCTTCTCGCATCGATCATCCTCCCAAACATATCAAATAGAGAAATAATAGACCCTATATCAAAATCAAACACCAATAAATCCTAAGAAAGTTTCAATCAACTTTCATATATATATATATATATATATATATATATATATATATATATATCATTAATAGACTTCATGTATTAATCAATATACACCTAGCATTAGGATATGGACTTGTATATCATGGTTTTTAAGTCACCTACATAATGGATAAGTCATCCCCACAATAAGGTTACCCTACCTATCACCCACTACCTATCATCCATCTCCCATTTTATCTTCCACAAATCAAGGGAACTTTTATCATTACTTGACACCATGTGATAAAGCTACTTTTTTTAACCATTTAACTAACAACAAAGCAAAAACATGATAGGGGTTTATGTTCAGAATCCCACCCTTCTTGCCATCATGGTATTTGTTAATTAGAATGTTTAGCCTCTTATTTATACTTTCATGACCACTTAAGAAGACATGTTTTCTCCCTTTTTAGTCATTTAAGCCAACCTATCAAAATAACAAATTAGTAAACCATTGTGGAGTCACCTTCTCCCCCACCCTTTGGAGATTACCTTTCTCCATAAAAATTTAACCATTAAAAATTACCCTTCTCCACCAAAGCTTTTACCCAATCAAACCAAGTGGTAATATTATCACTTAAACATTCACCCCTTGAGGAGATGACAAGTCTCTCCTTATTTAAGTGTCATAATGGAACCACCTTAGGGTTGTGGGTGACCCAAGTTTGAGGTGGATTTCTAGATTAGGGATAGTTCCCTTGATGTACCACTATAGATCAAACCTTCTACTAACTCTTGGGGGTGAAAATGGGTAATGATAAATAAATAAATATATAATCTAGGGGAGGTGATTCACCAAATATAGAGTCTACTCACAACACTTATAATGCACTTGAAACCAAAGAGAAGCTCACACATACACTTCATTCAATTAAACACTCATCTTCTACATGAATGTTTTAAGCATGGGGTCTTAGAGAGATTATAGGCTAGGAGGAATTAGACAATAGGTATTATAAAAACACTAATGAATGAGCTACTCACTATACCTTCAATCCACATTAGACACTTCTTGCTAACCTACAAAAGAGAGATTTCAATTCACACAAGGCCCTAGGAAGAATAACATGTGAAGGTATGCAAAATACACTTGTACAAGACCAAAAACCATAATATGCACATAATTAAATCTTTAATAAGGTAAAAAAACATTATTTATTAGTTTAAGGACAAAATTTGGTAGGGCTTTGCCATACCCAAGTTGAAAGATTAATATAACAACCAAAAAGGCTAGTATTTATAGCAATTATGAGAGGAAAGAGAGAAGGTGAAGCTCAAGAGTCACTAAGACACTTGTCAAGCAAGAAAAAAGAGTTATAAAACTCATATAATTAGTCATGAGATAGGTCATATAAGGAAAATATGGAAAAATGTCTCCCAAGTCATTAAACGCCTCCATATGTGGCGTAGATTCTCTCTTGCTTAAATACGAAATTGTCTCCATGATTTGCCTTCACAAAACTACCTTACCACTAAATAGGGTTAGGTCTGATGATTGATCTAAATGGGAGGGGTTACCAAAATACCTCACATGCATTAGATTTATCCTCAATCATTCATATTCCTCTGACTATGAGCAATCATTCATGATAATCACACGTAACTCCTTCCCATGCACCTCTCACACTTGGCATTCAAAATCCTTCCAATTTTGTAATTTGATCCATGAACAAGGAGGGATGACACATTTCAAGAGTTTCTAAGTTATTAGGTTCATCAATCAAGCCTTAAAAGGCTTCCTAATTAGATTTTTACCATTTTCACTAAGTGTTCACTACTCATTCACTATGACTGGCTGAGATGAGGAAGATGGTAGGCACACTTGGGAGATTAGATAACTCAATATATGAACATGAGCACTTAAAAAAAGTCCTAATCTCTCTCCCAAAGTTTATTTCATCTTTTGAAAGTTCTTCATAACTATAAAATACACAAATTTGTTAAAATAATCCCTATTGTACCTCTTTCATATAGGTAGGCTACAACTCAATTACATAGGATAGGGACTTGGAGAGTCCTATAAAGCTCCAATTTTTATTCATGGTCACTTTAGCCCATTTTATGCTTCATTTTCTTCATCTTTTCCATCAAGTCTGAGTTGGGTTTTATGAGGGTTTTGTGGAGGTATCTGGTCTTAACATTTACTCATATAGATGGAATGCTAGATTTTCAAATAAATGCCATTTATGGCTTCATATAAACCCTCCATAACACATATAAACACCTTAAAGTTTAATTAATAGTGTCATGGAAGCTCCAATAATTTCAAATTGGCCATTCGAGTCATTTCTAAACATTTTACATGGTCTGTGTGCATTTCAAGCCCAAAAATGGCTTTTTTGTGAAATTTTCTGCCTAATGATGGTTCAAAAACCTTTGTACCCATCCCAAACACATGTTTCAAGAATTTTTATTGGTCATCTGGTCCTAAAAGTGATAGGACTCCTCTCTAGGTATCAGGCCTATATTAGGCCTACTAAGCCTAATTACAAACTTTGTAGTTCAAACCTCCTTGTTGACCTTCCATAACTATAATATGGATTAGACACATTAATTTCACTCCCATTAATGTGTTCCAAATTATTAGAGTGATTAATAAATTCTGAAATTATAAGTGACCTATCATTTGGGGTTTGGCTTGTATCTTGCCTAACTACCCTTCCTACAAACCTTGTTGCCCAAACCACCCTACTTAGATTCAGACCTTCAAAGTTGGTTTTATATTTTTTTTATGTGTATTTAATCTTATAAAATCATATTTATGGGTTTTCTTGACTTTTGGTCCATCCTTTATCTTCAATTCCAAAACTTGTAGGGTTCATGCAAGAGAAAATTGCCCTACCTCTGAGACAGAATAGAGGCATATCACCCTAATTTTTCATTAAATTTAGATATTAGAGGGGATTTTTAAACTCAAAATGGTTACTTGTAAAAAAATTTATCTCTTTGTGTTGATTCTAGACCTCTCAACTTGCTCTATTTGTTTTGGAAAACCTTTAGGTACAAGACTGTGCAGGGTGTTGAATGTTGACAATGTTTTGTGAAATTGGAGACTTTTCCCTTGATATATGTTAATTTTAAATGATCGAAAGATGATTAAATTATCACATAGAGTTCCTATAATCTCTCTCTAACACCTTTGCCTCTCAAAACACCTCTAAACTCTTAAAAGCATAAGACTAGGTCTGTCATGACTGACTGTGACAATTTCTCCTCCTTCCCTGTCTGTAGGTGTCAATGCCTAGTTTGGCTTGATGCAATGTTTTAAAACCATTATATAAGATTTTATAGTCATTTAAAAATTATTTTACTCCCCTATTTAAAGTTTAGACCATATTAACTTCTGTAAATATCACCCTCATTTGTCACTACATGCTTATTGACTGGGACATTCAGCTTACCCCTGCCTGTAGGTGGAGCTAGTCTCATGAAATTATGTGTAGGGTGTGTATGAATCCTCTCAAAATATCCTAAGATAATAATATTTTATTTTGACCTATTTTTTACCTTTAACACCCTTCAACACCATCAAGACATCAAATCCCACTATTTCTTGGCTATAGATGGACTGAGACACCTTATTTACTGACCTATAGGTGTACTTGCATGATTTTGGACTTTGTATTAGGTGAATTAATATTTTTATGAACTAATTTTGGAATAAATATTATTGATTGGATTATCTTCTCCAAAAATAACCCTAAACACTAATCATGCATCAAATCTATAGGTCATTGTTAACTTACCCTGTCTGTAGGTTATAAATTGACATTGTAAAGACAGGGAGTGAGTATGAGAAGTCGCCACACCAAGTTACATATTTTCCTATGACATATTAGTTCAAAATTAATAATTTAACCATTTATAATAATTCATATATGTAAAATAGGCCTAACTGACAACTTTGATGAATAAATGCCATTTTTTTATCTCAGGCCTATAGATTGTTAGTAGGTTAGTATGGAGTCACAAATTGCATTTCATATTGTCCTTATCTTCTTTGGGCACCATGGTATTATTTTCACCCACAAAATTTATCAATTTTATGTTATAGACCTTTGTATTTTTGCTTTTGGTCTCAAGACTCTCGTAGGCTTAGAAACTTGTAGAGGACATTAAATGAATTCAGTGTTTTCATGGCACCTTTAAACCTTTAGATGACTGTCTTCCATTGATATTTTTTCTCCCAAACTTGGCATAATACTTTTCCATACCAAGGGATGAAATAATACCCACTTATTTTCCTTGAGACTCTTTCCAAACATGTTATATTTCATTTTTAAAAATTTCCTTGCCCTTTATTTGGTGTTTTCTGGGTAGGCAGGCCTGAAATCATAGTCAACACTCTTTGATGATGACCTTCAACTCTTATTGCCAACCTATCACTACATGAGGTCTTTCATTCCTTCACCCCATCATAGTACCTCAAGTGGTATTCATATTATTATTCAAAACTCTAAAATGACCATTTCAACCTCTGTTAAGACCACCTATAGGTGGCTATCAGGTAGCAAGTATGGTATTGTAAGAAAATTCATGATTTTTTCACTCCATGTTTTTACCTTGATCATCATATGCATCTTCATAATTCAAAAAAACTGAAACAACATTCAATTCCTTCATCTCAATGTGTAAAACTTCCTTCAAGGCACATGTAGGTGTATATTTATAAGTATAGAGTAGTGAGGGTGAATTTAGACCAAGGACAAGACTAAAAAAGGCTTCTTAAACTCTTAAGACTTCCAAAACTAAGATAAATATGAAAAACCTATGGAGATGCCCTCATAAAAGCATGAAACCATCAACATCATCAAACCAAAGTAAAGAATTATGAAACTATCTCAAATAGTGACCCCTCTTGGATGAAGAAGCATAATAATTTTCCTAGCTTCTTAATGATGATTAATAAAGGAGAATCCATGAAAATGAATTTGACTCAGAGTCCTTTCAACCCCCAAGAGCATTCCTCCCAACTTCACTTGTATGGCTTGCACCAAGCATTCCAAATTGACCTTTCTTGGCTTACAAAAGCAAAAAGGATGAAACAAAAGTTGAAACTGATATTTTTGTCCTTTCTTCTACAAACCAAGTATGGTAAGGACTTTAGGGAGGTGAAGAGGCATATTCCTATGTTTTTAGCTGAAGATGGACTTCACAAGTCTATACAAGTGCCATTAAGGGCCTATTTTAAAGGAAAACCTACCTCTTTATACATGAAACTACTTCTTGAACTAACTCTGACTACCTCTTGACATATCCAAACCTCCTCCATTTTGAAATCTTCCTTGGTGATAAATTTTCTTTTTTGACAAGTTGTACAAGTCATTTAATGAGCCAAAAATGTGACCAAATGGCACTTTTTACATATGAAACATGGAAAAGGGAAAATTTATGACTTATTAACACCTTAGAACATTTAAATGACCACATTAAGATATTTTCAAGATAATTTAGACCTTTGACCTAGGTTGACTAGAGCTGACTTTGGTTGACTAGACAACCACAAGGAAGATGGACTTAGACCAAGCCTAGAGTAGGGATAGGTAAGGTATTTAAACACACATAATACAATATTAGACATATGGGAACTTATGAAAAGTTTCAATATGTAGGGGTTGACCCAATTTGATTAAAAGTCAAATTTGGTCAACACTTTTTGCAATTCCTAGGGGTAACATGCTTGCCTTGTTAAGGACCAGTAGGATTATCCCATCCATTAGGAAAAGGGAGTAAAATGCACTCTAAAATAATAGGATAATACCTTGAATTGACTAAAAAGGTAGCTGATTTACCTCAAAACACACAAAGGAAAGATACCACATAACAAGACCAAGCAAACACACAAAGCAAAGGCACACTTGTGCCACTAAGCACTTATGGAAAACAAGAAACAATAGAAAGTAAAACAATTATGTACATCCAACCAAACATACCTCCCTTCTTGGATCAAAATGAAAGTACCTTGAATCTCCTTCCTCACTAGATGAATGAGGGTGCCAAGCATTCTTCATTTTGGATGTAGTACTAGATGACCCATGCTTCTTTTTTGCTCCTTGGCTTGGCATGTAATTTGATGGAATCATCTCAAACAAGTATCCAAAGTATAATAATTATTATTTACTTTATAAAAATGCCTCATACTGCTATCTCTTTGTCTCATCATGGAAAATTTGCATCTTTATGCATGGGACAACTTGTTGGAAGTCTATGCCTTATTGAAAGGCCTCATTGCTCTTCTCATTTGTTGTAACCTCTTCAAAGCCTTCAAGAAGTGTTGTATCATGGAACTCTAGGAGTGTTTCTTGTTCAAAATCCCTTTTGGTGTTTATAGGAGTAGCTTCACATGTGATTTTAGAACCAAACTTTAAGTCATCTTCAAAAGACTCATAATCATCATAAATTACTCTATCATGGTTTAGAATCTCTTGGTAGTGATGCCTCTCAACATATACCTACTCTTCAACATCTTGAGATTGTATTCTTAGGAGTTTTGTCTTTTGATAATCTTCATATTCCTTGAATATCTACATATAGGTATACCCCATGTCTTCTTCTTGATGCAATGGTAGATTTACCTCTTCAAGTTTTGTTTCTTCAACCTTAGGAGACCCAATTACTTCATTAGAAACCTCCTCTTGCTCATCTCCAACATATTCATAGTCATCATAGATAGGAGACTCAAAATAATAGAATACTTCCTCTTTAGCACTTGATATTTCTTGAAGGAATTTAGCTTGTATCTCACTTATTTCAACCTTTTTGCTCTCTCCTTCCTTGGGTTCCCAAAGTAACTCTTCCCAGACTTCCTCTTCAACACAAGAAAGGTATTCTTATTCATCATCATAATATAATGTTTACTCATAATAAGTGAACTCTTATTCATCTTCAACCCAATAGGAAATTTCCTTCTCATTCTCCCTTTTAGTGATGCCAATATTTGGTATCTCAAAACTAGCAACTTCAGCCCAAGAAAGCTTCCAAGGGGTAATGTGTAGCTCACCATTAGAATCTGATCTTTCTTCATTTAGTTGATCCATATTAGATCCCCATCCTATAAGCCCTTTGTGATAGAAGGTGGTAGAAGAAGGACATAATGGGTCAATTGTTGGAGTTGAAAGGAGGGGTTTAATGGCTTTATTAACTTAAAACTTCTCTAGGACAGATGAGAGCTTCTCCTTTTTGAGTTCTAACTCCTTAATTTATTTGTTAAGGCTCTCTTGAAATAGATTTTTTTGATGGAAAATAGGATCTTCATTAGGAAAGGGAGTAAAATAAATTTGGGATGAAGGGTACAAGGCTTCTTGATGAGGGGTTGGAGGGAGTTGAGTAGGTTTAGTCTTCTCTTCACTTCTAACTTCTCCACTTAGATATCATTTATCTTTCTTTCCACAAGCTGACACTACTTCCTTACATCTTGGGAAACTAGACTTAGAAGATTATTCATGAGGATGAGATGCAAATGAAGGAATTCCACACTTAGAACCCTCATTTTCTACTTCCATGATGGATTGATTCAAATATTGGCTTTCCAACTCAATCTCCTTGTCAAGATGAGTCTCCAACATCAACCTTGTTCTCTCAAAATATTCTTCAATAATGGTATCCCTCTTCTTTTAGCTACTCTCTTGGATGGACCTCCAAGAAGGAAAACTTTGGGGAATGCATAAAGGACTTGGGGAATTTTGAAACATGATTGGATCAACATTTTGAATAGGTATAATTGACACACTTGAAGGCTATTATGGGGTGTATTTGAGATACCAAGACTGAGCTGGTTCATGAGCTTTCAACCTCTCTTCTAGGTGGAAAATTAGACCATAAACATCAAGCATTTCACTTGTAAGGCCTTTACAATTAGCTCTCTCAATGGGAATCCATTCTCTCTTGACTAAATCTAAATCATGCCTCACACTCTTGACACAATCACTAGGGATGACTTGAACACAACCATTTATAGTATATAGGTCTAACATATAGTATTTTTAGCCAATTAGAGTCTTCTTGAAACTTAAAATTGACTAACTTAGAGAGAAACGAGGTGGACTAGATGAAGCACAAGCTTGATAGGGTTGATTATAGGTAATATAGGATTGATAGGGATCATGAAAATATTGGCTAAGGGCTTGTTCATATTGAGAGGGAATAGGCAAATATGGATATGTCTCCCCAAATTGTGTTAAGACAAACTCAACATCAAAATAATCCATGAATCATTCATGAGAAGACCATAGAATAAGAAAACTAGACTACTTAACTAGTAGATTTCTACTTGGAGTCACCATTAGTGTTTAGAGAAATTGCCTCTAAAGGCTGATATCTTGAGGAGAACACCAAAATTAATCAAATTCTTGGAACAAGAGTCCCACCAAGCATGCCAAAAAATTGTTATCATTGGAAATTTCACCCCTTGAGGACATTACATGTCTTTCCTCATTCAATTGTTATAATGGAACCACCTCAAGGTTTTGGGTGACCCAAGTTTGAGGTGGATCTCTAGATTAGGGATAGTTCCCTTGATGTACCACTATAGATCAAACCTACTACTAACTCCTGGTGGGTGAAAAGGGAGAAGGATAACTAAAAGCAAATATAATCTATGGGAGGTGAAACACCAAATATATAGTCTACTCACACCACTTACAATTCACTTTAAACCAAAGATCCCACACACACACTTCATTCAATTAAACACTCCTCTTCTACATCAATGTTTCAAGCATGGGGTCTTAGAGAGATTCTAGGATAGGTGGACATAGATAATAAGTCTTATAGAAACACTAATGAATGAGATACTCACTATACCTTCAATCCACATTAGACACTTCTTTTTGACCTATTAAAGTGAGATTTCAATTCACATAAGGCACTAGGAAGAGTAACATGTGAAGGTAAGAAAAATACACTTGCATAAAACCAACAACCATAATATGAACTTAGTGAAATCTTGAATAAGTTAAAATACCATTATTTATTATTTCAAGGATAAAATTACGTAGGGCTTCACCATACCTAGGTGGAAAGATCCATACAATAGCTAGAAGGCTAGTATTTATAGTAATTATGAGAGGAGAGAGAGAAGGTGAAGCTCAAGAGTCACTAAAACACTTGTAAAGTAAGAAAAAGGAGTTATAATAGTCATAGAATTAGGCATGAGATAGGTCTTGTAAGGAAAATATAGACAAATATCTCCCAAGTCATTGAACTCCTCTATATGTGGCATAGAGTCTCTCTTGCTTGCATAAGAAATTGTCTCCATGATGTGCCTTCACATAAATACCTTACCATTGAATAGGGTCAAGCCTGATGATTGATCTAAAGGGGATGGGTTATCGACAAGCCCTCACATGAATTGGATTCGTCCTCAATCATTCATATTCCTTTGACCATGAGCAATCATTCATGATAGTCACAAGTAACTCCTTCCCATGCATCTCTCACATTTGGCATTAAAAATCCTTTGAATTATATAATATAATCCATGCACAAGGAGGGATGACACATGTTAAGAGTTTCTAAGTCATCAGGTTCATCTATCAATCTTTAAAAGGATTCCCAATTAGAGTTTCACCATTTTCACTAAGTCTTCACTAATCATTCATTGTGACTGGCTAAGATGAGGAAGATGGTAGTCACACTTGGGAGATTAGATAAGTCAATCAATGAACATGAGGACTTATAAAAAGTCCTAATATCTCTCCCAAAGGTGATTGCATCTTTTGAAAGTTTTCCATACTTTTAAAACACACAAATTTGTCAAAATAAGCCCTATTGTGCCTCTTTTGTATAGGTAGGGTACAAGTAAATTTCATTAGATATGGATTTATAGAGTCCTCTACATCTTAAATTTTTATTCATGGTCACTTTAGCCCATTTGGATGCTCCATTTGCTTCATCTTTTCCATCAGGTCTGAGTTGGGGTTTATGAGGGTTTTAGGGAGGTATCTGGTCTTAACATTTGTTTATAGATATGTCACACTATATTTTCAAACCAATGCCACTAATTTATTACTAGATATCCTCCTTAACACCTTTGAACACCTTGAGTTTCCATGCAAAGTTTCGTGAAAGTTCCAAGCATTTCAAATCGACCATTCAAATCATTTTTGAACATTTTGCAAGGTTTGTGTGCATTTCAAGCCCAAAAATGTCTTCTTGGTAAACTTTTATACCTACGGATGGTTCAAAAACCTTTTTACTGATCCCAAACACATGTTTCAAGAAGTTTTAGTGGTCATCTGATCATAAAAGTGATAGGACTCATCTCTAGGTATCAGGCCTACTAGGCCTAGTTGCAAACTTTGTAGTTAAAACCTCCTTGTTGACATTCCATACCTTTTATATGGATTAGACACATAAATTTAAATTCCATTAATGTTATTCAAATCATTATAATTATTTCTAAATTTTGAAATTGGAAGTGACCTATCATTTGGGGTTAGGCTTGTATCTTGCCTAACTACCCTTCCTACAAACCTTTTTGTCCAAATCACCCTGCTTGGATTCAGACCTTTCAGGTTGGTTTTATATTTTTTTATGTGTATTTAAACTTATTTAATCATCTCTAGGGTTCTTCTTGACTTCTGGTTCATCTTCCATCTTTAATTCCAAAACTTGCAGGGTTCATGCAAGGGAAAAGTGTCTTACTCTGAGACAGAATAGAGGCATATTACCTGGATTGTTACTTAAAATTAGATATTTTAGGGAATTTTTCAACTCAAAATTTTTAATTTTACAAATTTTTATCTCTTTTTGATGAGTATAGATCTCTCAACTTGCTCCATTTGCTTTGGCAGGCCTTTAGGTATAAGATTGTGCAGGGTGTTGAATGTTGATTGTGTTTCATGAAATTAGTGACTTTTGACTTGCTATATGTTCATTTAAAAGGACTTATATATACTTAAATTATCAAATATAGTTCCTAAAATCTCTCTAAAACACCCTGGCCTCTCAAAATACCTCTGATCTCTTAAAAGCACAAGATTAGGTCTATCATGGCTAACTGGGACAATTTCTCTTCCTTCCATGCTTATAGGTGTCAATGCCTAGTTTGGCTTGATGAAATGTTTGAAAACCATTATCTAAGCCTATATATTAATTTAATATTTAATTAACTCCCCTCTTTTATTTTTAGACCATACTAACTTTTATAAATATCACCCTCATTTGTCACTACCTACTTATTGACTGGGACATTCAGCTTAACCCTACCTATAGGTTGAGGTGGTCTCATGAAATTATATGTAGGGTGTGTATGCATCATATAAACATATCCTAAGGTCATAATGTTTTATTTTTACCTATTTTATACCTTAAACACCCTTACACCATTAAGACATCAAAGCCCACTATTTACTTGCTTGGTTATAGATGGACTAAGACACCTTATTTACTGACCTGTAGGTGTACTTGCATGATTTTGGACTTTGTATTAGGTGAATTAAGGTTTTTATGATAAAATTTTGGAATAAATATTATTTATTGTATTATATTTATCCAAAAATAACCCTAAACATCAATCATGCATCAAATCTATAGGTCACTATTAACTTACCCTACTTGTAGGTTGCAAATTGACATTATACGGATAGGGAGTGAGTATGAGAAGTCACCACACCTAGTGCCATATTTTCTTATGTAATATCAATTAATAAGTACTAATTAGACCATTTATAATCATTCATATATGTAAAATATTCCTAATTGACAACTTTAATGAACAAAGGCCACTTTTCGATCTCAGACCTATAGATTGCCTGTAGGCTAGTATGGAGTCACAAATTGCATTTCATATTGTCCTTATCTTCTTTGGGCACCATGGTATGATTTTCAACCACAAAATTTATAAAGTGTAATTTATAGACCTTTTTATTTGTGATTTTGGTCTTAGGACTCTCTTAGGCATAGAAACATGTAGAGGATATTAAATGAATTTAGTGTTTTCATGGCACCTTTGGACCTTTAGATGACTATCTTCCATTGATATTTTTCTCCCAAACTTGGCATAGTACTTATCCATACCAAGGGATGAAATAATACCCACTTATATTCCTTTATAATCTTTCCAAACATGTTATATGCCATTTTTGAAAAGCTCCTTGCCCTCTATTTGGTGTTTTCTAGGTAGATATGCCTGAAATCATAGTCAACACTCTTTGATGATGACCATCAACTCTTATTGGAAACCTATCAATTCATGAGGTCTATCATGATTTCACCCCATTCTAGGACCTCAAGTGGGATTCATATTATTATTCAAAACTCTAAAATGACCATTTCAACATCTGTCAAGACCACCTGTAGGTGGCTATTAGGTAACAAGTATGGTATTGTAAGAAAAATGCATGATTGTTTTGCTCCATGTTTTTACCTTGATCATCATATGCACCTTAATAATTAAAAAAAACTAAGACAACATTCAATTCCTTCATCTCAACTTGGAAAACTTCCTTCAAGGCACCTGTAGCTGCATATTTTTGAGTATAGAGAAGTGAGGGTGAAATTAGACCAATAACAAGCCTAGAATAGGCTTCTTGAACTCTTGAGACTTCCAAAACCAAGAGAACCATGAAAAACCTATTGAGAGGCCCTCAAAAACACATGAAACCATCAACATCATCAAACCAAAGCAAATAATTCTAAAACTATCTCAAACAATGACCCCTCTTGGATGAAGAAGCATAAAAAGCTACCTAGCTTATTAATGATGATTCATAAAGGATAATCCATGAAACTGAAACTTCTTACCATGAAAATGAAGCTATCTTATATTAATTTCATCCCCCAAGAGCATTCCTCTTAACTTCACCTATATGACTTGCACCAAGCATTCCAAATTGACCTTTATTTGCTTGTAAAGGCAAAAAAGAAGAAACAGAAGTTAAAACTAATATTTTTAACCTTTTTTCTACATACCAAGCATGTTAAGGACTTTTTGGAGGTGAAGAGGCACATTCCCATGTTTTTAGCTGAAGATGGACTTCACAAGTCCATACAAGTGCCATTAAGGTCCTATTTTAAAGGAAAAACTACTCTTTCTACATGAAACTACTTCTTGAACTGACTCTAACTACTTCCTGACATATCATAACCTCCTATATGTTTAAATATTCCTTGGTGACAAATTTTCTTTTTTGACAAGTTTTACAAGTCATTTAATGTGCCAAAAATTTAACCAAATGACACTTTTTGCATATGAAACATGTCAAAGGGAAAATTTATGACTTATGAATACCTTAGAACATTTAAATGAACACATTAGGACATTTTAAAAATAATTTGGAACTTTGACCATGTTTGACCAAGATTGACCAAAGTTGACTTTGGTTGACTAGATAACCACAAGGAAGATGGACTTAGACCAAGGCTAGAGTAGGGATAGGTAAGGTATTTAGACACACATGAGACCCTATTAGACATATAAAAACTTTTGAAAAGTCTCAATATGTAAGGGTTAACCTAATTTGACTAAATGTCAAATCTGGTCAATAGGTACATCAAATTGGAGTAACCCATTTGAACACCACTAACCAATATTCAAAGATTACCTTTCTCCGCAAACCAACCATGAACCATTGGATAACACCCTCTCCAACCAACCAACCAACATATGACCATGTCCACCTCAAAATTGGCAATTTTTGACCCAACTATTCACATATTTTATGATGACCTTGCCTTGGTCCTTTTGACCACACTAATTACCTTCTCATGTTCAACATTTTAAATTACACCACCTTATGCACAACCAACCATTTTGTGTCTTCCTAAGAGTAATTCCTACCTTTGATACCTGTGAGACACTAAAATTTTCTAGGAGAATTATAGGGTAACCTGATCATCTATGCCTAATGCTAGGGCCTGGTTACTCTATCACTTGTCCTTATAGAGCCAACCTTATTTTAACCAACTATAGCAACTTAGTCTGTGTGATCTTGATTATCATATTTAGTTACATTTTGTGCACATGTTTGTGCCTCAATGCCCAACCTTACCAACCACCCTTATCACCTTCCTTCCCATCCAATTAACCACTCATCAAACCCAAAATTGATTCTGTTTCACCTCATCGACTTTGAATTTAAGGGGGATCACCTCCTCCCATACTCAGGGCAACAAAACCTTTGGCCCACAATCTATTTTTATTTTATAGCTTTTTGATACAAACTGCATAACAAAAAGGGGCAAAATGTAGACATTAAAAAACAACAAACTATAGTTCTAGATGTCAAAATACCCCTAGATACCTAACCTACTATTCATACCCTTTCAAACATAAACACATGTTAAAGCACCCACCAAACTTAACCTCTTGACCAAATTTAACCCTTTGACCTTCAACCCTTCACCCTTTGATCCTCAACCATCAATAGTTAATCTAACTATTGATGGTTGACATTTTGACTACTAACAGTCACTCTGATCACTGACGGTTGGCACTTTGACTATCGATGGTCAGTACCTAAACTTACCAACTTGATCCATGTGTAAGCTAACATGTCAAAATTTAAAATATCCACCTTCTTTGTTTGCTAACACATCATAAGCCTTGATATTATCAACCAAACCTCCTAGGGAACCTTTTACCTCCATCTCTCTTTGCCTATAAAAGGAGGGGAGCAAGAGGTGAAAAGGTATGAAAGAGGATCCATAAACAAACAAGTTTTTAATCTTCTAGTAGGTAAAATAGGGACCTAAATTTTTGCCAAAATTATTCTTTAGATAAAGTACCATTACTCTACCTAAATCATTTCAGACTTCACTAACATCACCCAACTATTACTCTACTAAAATTACTCCATACTCTTCAACAAGTCAACCAACCTTCTTTCATGAGATAAGTATATTTTTTCATGTATTCATTTACCATGCTCCTATTTCAACAACCTACTATACCTATCTACCATTTTCCCTCTGACCTCTAAACTTGTAGATCCAACCATTTACCCTAACCATACCTATCAATAGTAATTACTGATGGTCATCTTGACTCATGATGATCAACTATCGATAGTCACCATGACTATCGATGGTTGGTTGTTAAGCTATTGTTAGTCACCCAACCACTGATGGTTACTCTAACTACTGATGGTCACTGTGTGAACCCTTTTGACCAAAACTAGCAAGCAACAACCAACTACCAACCTAAACCAAAACCTTATATTTTTGGCCTCTGTCACCTCACAGATCAGAAACAACAACCTGACCCTACCTAAACCATTCTTTAATAGTTTAACATTTACCTTAATGTTATTTTTTAGAAAATTAGCATTAATTTATAGAGTATTTATTTCTTTAGATCTATTACTTTTATGTTATGCAACCCTTTATTTGTTACATTAACTTGTATCAAAAGGTGGATTGATAGCCTCCTAGATAGCTCACACTTCTTAGATCTAGCATGCTAGGCAATCCACCCATCTACCTAACTAACCAACCCTTTTCTAGTTCTCTCTTATTACAAGTCATCTTCCCAAGCCAAATAAGAGTATCTAAAACCATCTAGATCATGGAGCATACACCATATCTAGGCTATACCAACCTCTACCCCTATTTTAGTTTTACCTTTCTTCTATAACAAAAAAAGCAAAATTTGAGTAAAACAATAGGCTAAGGTTTGAAACTTGTCTTTGTGTTATAATTACATATTAGGATCACCTAAAGATGTGTTGGACAAGTGTGAATAAGGTTTCAAAATGTTTAACCACCTTACACCTTTTCCAACCTTTCAAACCTTTTCTCTCTATTAGCCTAGGTTAGTTTGCAGACTGAATTGACTATGTGTAGGATTTGTATGTAGAGTTAATCTTGTTTGTTCAACCTTCCTTTACCCTGAGCATCATATGAAATTTTTATCACCACTGTGAGATTGGTTTCAATAATATTCATCCATTTTTTATAGGCTTGGGCTATAATATGGAAACCATTAGGCCTGTCTAGACCTCAAGACACTTCACCATGGGAAGACCAAGTGTATGAGCAAAACTTGGTTCAAAGAAGTTAAGGTAAGTTGTCCCAATTGCAAATTTTCAAATTGTGGACATGGTTCTAAGTCTATATGCCTTCAATATCCTCACCATTATCATCATGATAATTTCTCAATTATTATACCTGATTGAAGGTTTCAAATGAGCTCAAACACCTTCATTAAAACACTCCTCTATCTCATTTAGACTACCCTCAGACCACTGTTGAAGACTGTCTATAGGTGAATACATTATAGGACTGTATGCTAAGAATTGGTTTTCAAAACCAATCTTAAATTTTTGGGATATCTCAGCCCTACTATTTTCACCTTATAATCCTTTTAACCATGTTTAAACCTCCTTCATTCAAGGTATAATCTCACTTGAATGTAGGTGACAGTCACAAGGGAATCTAACTGTGCTTATGTGTTATTCTTTTCACTGCATAAACCATGGCTAATTGAGGCTAAATTTTGAAAGGATAACTAATCACCATGCCATGAGAGGTTGAAAACAACATATTACTCTTGTTTTAAATACCAATGTAGGAAAATAAACTTTTCAACTATGAAAACAATGTCTGCAAACTTTAATGGAGTCTTCTACTAGCAGAATGAGATAGTCCTGCTTATTAGTTCACCTTCACACATGCCATCTAAATTTAAAACCTTTTGATAAGTATGATCATACTCCTCAACATTACGTGCACCACTATTTGCATAAAATAATGTAAATAGAGAAGAAACCTGAAGCCACTAGGGATGTGGAGGGAGAAAAGAGTAACCAACCTTATTAACAATGTTTTATGAGGCATAGATCACCAAACTTAGAAGTATGATCATGAATTTGTAGTACATAGAGAATACTATCACCCACCAAAATCACTCACTTGAAATCTACTCCTCCTAGCTATATTGAAGGAAAACCATTGACCTATTTAACCTTGTCCAAGAGATTGATGTGAAAGAGAGGCTATTTTTTGGCAATTTTGAACCTATAAAAGCTTCCTAAGCATGGAAGTGAGCTAAGGGGACCTGAAGAAATTTTTTTAAGGTCTTCTCACATGCCATAATTATTTTATAGGTTGTGTAACTACCTAAAACCACATGAAACTACTTGATCTTCTCTTTTCCATATTGAACCTATAATTATCAATCTCAAAACTACCATCTCTGACATGTTCTAACATGTGGGGTGTTAGAGTATCTCTTGACACATTTTTTTTCTTATGGAAACTTTACCACTTCATTAAATGACTCAAACTTGACCCCTAGATGACACAAGACCAACTATGCAAAAGTGACAAGGGTGAAAACATAATAAATGATCTCATTAAGACCATGGTACACTTACCCTATAAAAAGTTTCAACTATATAGGGGGTTGACATAATTTGACTTATGGTCAAATTAGTTAATAGGTTGTGTCACTTCAACTTCCTTCCATATAGTAGAATAATGTATGAATTCACAGTTGAGGGTAGCCTCATCAAACCTTATATATGTATACTGCCTAGGTTTTGTAATGGAATATGTAGAGGAAGGTGGTAGAAAGTGTGAAGCAAAAGCCATTGTTTTGAACTTAAGAGCTCTGGTTCTCTAAAATTATGGAATTTATTAGTTTTAATAAATCTTGAATTAGCACTAGCAGCTACTCATTACATTGAAAATATATCTATAATTGACTTAGTTGATCACATATATTACCTTTTAATTATTTATTATTATTAAATTGAATGCACTTTATCAACTAATTCATGTAGATTAATTGCACCAACAACCCTATCTTTCATTGATTTCTTTTACTTGACAAAGTGGGTCCTTGTTTAAAAAAAATTAAAATGGGACTATGTTGGGACATAGCAAATGGCAATTCATAGGGGGAATATTCTTGAATATTCAAGAACCCATAATCTTTGATTAGCAACTATAAACGAAACATGTATTATACCATAGAAATATAATTAAACTATAAACATGAAAGAGGCTCCCAAAACCATATGCAACATACCAACCTTGCTTATACCTTGGGTCTGTGTGTGGTAGAGTGATTTTATTTTATCCTTGTTTTGAAAAATTTAACAGATATTTGGAATAAATTATAGCTTTCACAATGGCTTCTATGAAGCATGAACAACAAAAAAATATTAGGGGGCTCAGACACTGCTCTATTGCCACCCAGGCATTTATTGTCTCAATAAAGTTACCTTTTATTCCCCCTCTTCTCCCTTCCTAAACTTGCATGATGCATGATACATTGATCTTATTTCATCATGTGAGTCTTTGATCACCTTTATATTTTTATTTAGGTTCATTTGATAAGTCTTTAGGATGCATTGATCCTCTCTTTCTCTTTTTTTATAGTATGAATGGAAGTGAGGGTTGGGAACCACTGTGATAATGGTGTATGGGAGAAAAAAAAATTAATTTTCTATAATGTTCCTATCAGTGGCCTCTGTATTAATGGTTATTATCTCAAAATAAGTATTAGCATGTAAAGTTAGTGTATGGGAGAAACAAAATTCAATTTTTTAAAATGTCCCTGCTAGTGGCCTCCATATCAATGGTTATTATCTCAAAATAAGTATTAGCATGGAAAGTGTGTTGGAGCCAAAAATTAAAAAAACTTTATTAATTTGCATGCAATAATGAAAGAAACTTTTACTTACCTGATAAAATTATTCAATTATGATATGACCATAGTCTATTTATTATTGCATACCTAAATCTTAAAAGTCTCAAATATAGTGGTGTAAAAAAACTTGTGAATCAACTAGTTTGCACACTCTACTTAGGATCTTGCTTCACTTACTCTCCTTTGGTACTTGCCTTATGGATTTAGTATATAAACTCAAACTTGCATATGAATCATAGTAGATTTTATATTCCCTTGATCATTTTGGAAAGAGCCAATTAGGTTGTTTTGAAATAAAAGACACATACTCTAGAAAATAGGAAAGTTGATTTAAGGAAACAAAATGTTGAAATCAAGAAAGGTTAATCTAAAAAGCACAAAAACTATCCTAATTATAGTGAAAGATAAAAATCAAGAAAGTTAACTATGAAAGTAGTAAAACTTATTCTAATTTTACCTCTACCATGATGTCTAGAATTACTCAATACATCCTTAATGGGAGCAACCCTAAAGTAGTGATTCAAAAACTTCCCATTGACTAGGTAGGCTAGGTTATTACCTTCAAGTTATTTTAAACAAAAGATGTTGTTGCCTAAAATATTTGACACTTGATAAGTTCCAATCCACAAGGGAGTGAACTTATCATGTTGGCCCTTTTTCTCATAAACTTTATCTAATAGGAGAACTAGGTTTGAGATCTGAAAGGCCTTAATCTTGGATCTTTTATCGAACCACCTCTTAAAAACATCTTGGTGTTTGTTAAAGCTTTAGAGTGCTTTAATCCTTTCATCTTCAAGCTAGAATATTTCTAATAATCTAGACTAAATTATTGGATCCTCTTCCATGTAGTCTTGTATAAAATAATAGGTTGGGAGTTTAAAAGACATGGGGAAAATAGGTTATTGTCCATACACCAATAGGAAAGGTAAAGTCTTGAAGGCCTATTTATATCTTATTTTATCTACCCATAATGAATTTTTCAATAGTAGGTGCCATTCTCTTGGCTTGTCTTGGGCTGACTTATCAATAACATCTATCAAGTTCTTGTTCATATATTTTTCTACTCATTCTTTTATGGGTAATAGTTTGAAGAGGACTTGATTGTTATCTGATTATTGTAGGCTCACTTAGTGAACTCAATAGATTGAAAATCTAGGCCATTATCATTGACTAAATGTATGGGAGTACCAAACCTAGTCAGTATATACTCCAAAATGTATTGACATCTTAAGCTTTAGAGTTCTTAGTGGCCACTAATTCAATCCATCTAGTGAAATAACTAGTGGCAGTAAGGATGAAGTTATGCCCTATAGAGGAATTGGGTTTGATTACTCCAACAAAGTCAAGAACCCATTGTACAAAAATATGACCCTCAATGATAGGGTATAGTGGTAGGGAAGCATTAATCTCTCTCTTCCAAAAGACTTGGAATTCAAAAAAGGTCCTAACATGTTTGTGGGCATATCTAAAAATAGTGGGCCAATAGTACCTTATTCTTAAGATCTTATGAGCTGTTGTGGTCTCAAAAGGATGACCAATGCCTAGTTTTTGGTGTAGGTTGTCCAAGATATCCATAGATTCTTCTCTTGAGACACCTTAGAAATATTCCCTCATAATTTTTATGGTAAAGGACTCCCCCTTTTATCATGTAGTGAGTAGACTTGAGCCTTAAATCTTGCCTTTATTCTCTATTCATCTTAGGGGGGAATGCTCCTATGAATAGAAAATAAATGATTTGAGCTTGCCACTCAAATCCTGCCACTAAACTTAATGGATTTATTCAATCCAAATATATGGATCTATTTCAATGATTAACTAAACAATTCCATGGCCTCTTACCATCTTGGCTGGTATGGTCTCTAGATCAAACTCTTATAGCTTTGCCATCCATTTACCTCTTATTTCACCAAAGTCATTTTGACAGAGGGTGAGATTAATTTTTGAGTCTAAGACTACGGCATGATTTTTTTTCTCAAGATATGGTGCCTAAAATTCTTTACAACCTTGACCAATGCATAGATTTGCTTATCTATAATTGAATATTTCAATCCTGCATCTTTAAAATTAGTGCTCATAAAAGCAATTGGATGTTAATTATCACTTACCTTTTGGGTGAGTATTGCATCAATGGTATGCTTTAAAGTAAAGGAACATAAAAATAAATCCTTGGTGAAGTCAGGAATAATGAACACTAGAGCCTAAGCAATAACTATCTTGATATCTTGGAAGGAACTCTTAGCCTCAATTATCCACTATAGTTTGGCATCTTTTTTTAGTATATAATTTAGTGGCTTGATAATTTTTACAAACCCAAGAATGAATTTTCATACAAAATTTAATTTACCAAAGAATTATTTCAATTTTGTTATGCTATTAGGAGGTATTAGCTTTGAAATGTCCTAAATCCATTCTAGATTGATGGAAATCCCATCCTTGATGATGATATGGCCAAGTAACTTACCCTCTGTGACCTTAAAGATACTCTTCTTTGGGTTCAAGGATACTATATATATTTTTTATCTATCAATATTTTTATGCATGTGATTTGCATAATCTATTCTATTTTTAAAGAATATAATGAGGTCATCTATATAGATGATGATGCACTTACCAATAAGTCCTTGGAATGCATAGTCCATGGTTCACTATAAAGTTGCTCTCACATTGATGAGGTCAAGAGGAATCCTTTTATAATCATAAGTTTCCCACTTTGTAGTGAATCCCATTTTCATTTGATCTTCTACTTCCACCATCACTTGGTTGTATCCTAAGAAACCATGTAAGAAGGACATCATCCTAAAAACACTAATGATTTGGATTAATGTATCTAAGGAAGCTAGAGGATAATTATCTTTATTTGAGGATCTATTCAGGTTTCTAAATTTGATGTATAGCCTAACCTCACCATTCTTATACTAGGCACCATTAAAATGGAGCATCCATAGTTGTGAAGGGCTTTTGAATTCCTGCTTATGAGGCTTGTGCTTTGTGGTGAATGTATAGACACTAGCATGTGAGGATACAAAGTTGACCCTCTCATTTTTAGCATTGTACTCTATAATCAAGTACTTCATCTTTGGTTCTCTATCTATTGTAAATATTTTCATTGATGTCAGAGGTCTAGCATTACTGGTGACAAAGGACCTATTGCATCTAATGGTGTTTTTAATATTCATATCTTGGCTAATGTGTGTTAATATTTATTTAATATTAATGAATATATTTTTGGTTGCATATAAGTCAAAAGAGGGCCCATGGAGAATTCAAAGAGTCATGAGGTAAAATACAAAAGAGGAATGGGATGAATTTTATCATGAAGAGTCATCTTGAGGAATTCCAAGAGTCACCATGTAAAGACAAAAGAAGGTATGGCACATTTTTCCATGAAGGGACACTTTAAGCAATACAAAAAGTCACCAAGATAAAGATAAAAGAGAAATGGATGATTTTGCTTATGAAGGGTCACCATATGACTTTTAAAATTCAAGGATATGAAGGGCCATGCAAGTTTGGCACCATTTTCCATAAGGATTTAGTGATTTAGAAGAAGAAGAGATTATATTCATGGCCATACATGAAGATGCCTTTGCAAGCAAAAGTACAGTTGATCAAGAAGAATAAGATGATGCCAAAGTAAATCTGGAAGGAGAACTCATTTGTGCCTTAGAAGAGTTAAAATATCTTGAAAATAAGAATCGAATATTAAAGCTCTAGATCAAGAAAAATGAAAATGAGTCAAAGGGAATAATTAAAGATCTATAAGCACTCTTTGAAGAAGCTAAAAAGAATGAAGAAGATCTAATGGCATAGTTGCAAATAGTAAGTAAAGAATGTGAAAGGTATGCTATTGAAATTGCTTCTTTAAAAGTAGATCTTGAGGAAACAAATAAATAAATCAATGATAGAGTAGCCAATGATTCAAAATTTGAGAATAGCACTAATATATTGAATAAGATATTAGAAAATCAAAGATCAATGTCAGATAAGATAGGTATTGGATTTTAAAAAGAGAAAGGGGATGTCACTACTTTCATAGATAAGGAAAAAGGAAAGATCTATGTTGAAGCTCTTACAAAAGAGGAAATAAAAAGGGAAGAAGTTAAGAGTACAAAGGAGATCTCAAACAAAGAAGGCTGGAGGGAACAAAGCTACAAAAGGCAATCAGGTCAAAGATATAAAAATAGGTCATATTTTTATGGTTACTATTTTTATTATAATGGATATGGTCATAAGAAAATATAATGTCAAAAAAGGGCTAACGATTTCAAAAATAAGGAGAAGGAAAGTCATGCAGAGTCAAGCAGAAGCCACAACTCTTTTGCTCCTCTATCAGGGTTTAATGAAGAGGCCATAATATGTTACACGTGCAACAACTTTAGACACATATCCTGGTACTGTAGAAGCATGTTTGAGTCAATCAAGAAGGACTAGAGTTTCAAGGATTCATTCTTCAAGAAGAAAGTTTGGATAGGTTCATGGTAGAAGAAATAACCTAAAAAATCTATGTTGGTACAGATAGCTTTGCATGCAAGAAATGAAGAAAAGCCATGGTTCATTGATAGTGGATTTTTAAGACACATGATAGGAGATAAAAACAAGTTCATAACCTTGAAGAATATAAATCGTGGCACAGTGAAACTTGGAGATAATACTACTACCAGAGGTACACTAAGTTTGGATAATGGTAGAACTAAAAATAAAAATGTTTTGTATGTAGAAGGTCTTAACCATAATCTTTTGAGTGTAAGTCAAATGTGTGATCAGGGGTACACACTAAAGTCTTAAAATCTCCATAGGTGAAAGCAATCACATCTTTGTACTCCATTAGTATATTTTTCAGCTTTTGTTTTTCACCCTCAACATAAGCTAGGATTATGTTGACATATTGTGTATGTTCCTCAGTCCCCAAATTCTCTCTGACAAAATAAAATGAATTTATCTTTAGTTGTTTTTAATTTTAAGCATGTGGGTCTATGTAAAATATCCTTTCCAAGGACACCATCCCCATGAGGATCCTATTTCCCTTGAGATATATGATGCCATTATCCTTAAAATATTTTGCTTCCAAACATATAAAGTCCTCATCTATAATTTGGTCTTTAAAATCCCCATAATTATTTATGAATTGGATAGTCTATTGATCATCCTCAAAGACTTAGAGATTTTATATATAATCAGGGATAGAAGGGCAAGGTATTATTTCCATATAAAAATTTATGCATCTTGGACTCTTGAAGTGGTGTTAAGTTATTGACTGATGTTGCCAGTGAATCTTCCATTTGGTTTTATTCTCTTAGAATAGCTTTGATGTTGAAAGCCTTAAAGGACTCAATTAGGTCCTAGGCTCTATGTTTATATTTCTTTAGATATGCTAGCTTGCATTGATATTTTCTTATGATTTGGTTGACCACCAGCTCTAAATCACCAAATATTTGTAGTTGATTGACATCCTACTTTAATGCAAACTATAGGCCTAGGATCAAGGGTTCATATTTAACTTGGTTATTGGTGCAGGGGAAATATAATCTATATGTGGCTAGGTATTGCTTTCCATATATATTTATGATATCTACCCCAACACCAAAACTTATTTAGACTAGACACCATCAAAATAGATCATCCACAATTATGAAGGGCTTTTGAATTCATGCTTATGAGGCTTGTGCTCTGTGGTGAATGTATAGACACTAGCATGTGAGGATACAAAGTTGACCCTCTCATTTTTAGCATTGTACTCTATAATCAAGTAATTCATCTTTGATTCTCTATCAACTTTGATTCTCTATCAACTTTGATCTATTTAAGCATCCCCTTCCATGGTAACCACATGTGTGAGAAATTGACCATGTAACCTTTCGATATCTTCAACTAATATTTAATGAGAAACAAACCAAAAGATTTAGAATGTAAACTAATAGGATGTCTATGTACTACTATACACATGGCTAAGATGCCAAATATATTTGTATATTTAATAGTCCCTAACACAAGGTACTGAGGACTTATCTGGTTATAGGACCACTCTTTTTGACATATCTAGGGTTATCCTTAATTTATTGTAGATGAATATATGCACCACATTAGCTAAAGATTTTGAGTCTAGTAGATAATTATGAACATTATTACCATTTATAGGAATGATGGGACCTTAGGCTTGTCTTTGTAAATCATTACATTTGTATTTGTATCCTTTGACTTATTAGTTGTAGAGGATATTTTGGTCAAGGTTTTGAGCAATAGTTCCCTCTAATTAGTGATCTGTGCTAACTCATGTAGAGTGATATTAGCCTTGATCTTATTCATGTCTTCTATGATGTTGTATCCTCCTTTGATTTTTGACTCAGTGGGATACAAATAATCATTTTCCTTTAGAGGAGGTGGATTATTTTCACCCCTTGGATCTGTAGGAGTAGTATCATTGTTATTGGGAGGCTTAGAATTAATGAGAGGTTGTTTTCTCCTTAGGTTGTAGTTACCCCTCTAAAATTTTTAGAACACATGGATCTCATCTATGGTATCCTATGTATAATTCTCATTTTCCATAGAGAATGGAAATTGTAGGTATTAAAGACCACCATCATGATGGGTGACCTATATCATCAAAAAGAGATGGCTTAGGTGGATTTTCCAGTATCTCTTATCTATCCATTTCCTTTTGAAATATCTCAAAGACTGTGTAGACCTCTATGCAATCTAGTTCTCCATGTTTAGCCATGTTATGTACCCTACACTAATTGGGAAATTATACCTCTACGATGTTTATCTTAGGTATATTATTGGACATCTACTCAATGTTTTTCCCTAGTCTGTTGAAGAGCTACTTGTACCTATGGTCTAAAACTCTGGTTGGTGTTTTGGCTACTTGTATTTCCCATACATTCTTGCTTAGTCAATATTTTGTTACTCAATTTATGTACCATATTATGAATGATATCTATCTTAGATTTATTAGAATTAGTAAAATCACCTTGGGTGGTATAAGTATTGATTGGAACTAAAGTTTTGCCTCTATGGGGAATAGTTATTTAGACAAGATTATGCAAGAAAATCATACTCTGGTTAGGTACAATGTGAGACAGGGGTAGTTGCATATGATTATGGATTTAATTATGAGCCATAACATTTTGGGTGGCATTTGGGCTAGATTTTACATGGGATAGGTTTGATAAACATTGGGTCCTACTAAGCCTTATGACTGAGGGTTCGTTTGTTTGTCAATCTCTATAATCTTGGCATATGCATAGGTTAAATCAACAACTCTAGCTTCCCTACATAAAAACACTATAGTTGTAGATATAAAACATTTTTTATACCTATTAAGAACAAATGAAACATTTGGATTACATGAGTTGTCTATCTAGCTATACATCTTCTAGAATATCATATTAAATACCCTAATGGGTTCATTAGGCTCTCTTTTCATGCTAGTGAAGAGTTAGTACACAATGCTAGGAATAGTGACTTGACTAAAACATCCTAAAAAGGTGGTCTAACACTAGTTCTAGGATTTAATTGAGCCTTTGGTGATATTGAGAAACCAATCATAGGTGGCATCTTATAGTATATAAGGGAAGAACCTACAAGCTACATCCTCATGGACTACATTTAATATTCCTAAAGTGATCCTGAAGGCTTGTACATGTTCTTCAATGGTCCTGCCTCTTGAGGGAGAAAAGTTAGGGAGGTATTTTTGGGGGTTTCCATGTAGATCATGAACATCTCCTATAATGTTAAAGGTATAGCTGGTTAACCAAGGCTAGGCAATTGGACATGGGAAGGGTTGCTTGTTTAGAGAATGTGATTGAGTCCAAGATCTTCTTAAGATACCTTTGCCAGTCCTAACCTTTATATGGGTCTATAAGGGTGGATGTATTAATTTTTTATAGAGGTGGACCTCTTCAATATTTTGGATATATCCAATACAACTCAAGTGATCTTTACATCTTGGGGATGAAAGAGGACCTCCTTTTAGCATGAAAAATAGGTCTTACCTAATGATATGGTTTTTATGCACACCTAGGAAGCCTTTATGAATTAACATCTAACATTTTAGAATCTTAGTGGAGGTAAAATCCACTCTAAGGCATGAGTTATGGGGTATTGGGTTTTATAGTAATCTATGGTGGAATGGTAGATGGAAAAATAACTATTAACCCAAATGGTTCAGATATGGATATAATTCCTAGATCTACTTTGAGGTGGACAAATGGATTTTTTATAAAGTGGACATACCTTAAAGAAATAAAAAACAAAGGAAAAGGTAAGGTAGAAAAGAGAAATTATAAATAAAGAGCATGTGTTATTTCTAACTAGATTTAAAATAAGGGCAAACACCACATACTAATGCTTGTAGTTTGTTATTTTAGCATATAGTACTAATAAACATATTAAGGAGGTCTAAATATGCAATCAACTAAAATTTATTAGCTAAATATTGATGTTACTAAGATTTTTGTTGCATCTCTTAATAAAATATTATATCTAGCAAGTAAAAATACCCTTTGACTAGCTATAGCTCAGTCTAAGAAGTTGTATCAAAATGGTGCTTCTACACAAATCTAAATATTAGCCTAAAAAACCTATTGCATGAAAGCAAGATTTATCAACCTAAAACTGCTAATGAACATTATTGATTGAAAAAATCCTACTAATTATCCACAAGCTATTCAAAATTTATATAACACATATCAAGAAACTAAACTACCAATTAGAGCAAAGTAAATAATCAATATGGAATATAAATGAAAGAGATGGTCATATAACATAGACTTTTAGAATAAACTAAAGGATTTATTATCTATATTGAATGTCATAAAAATCCATCCATTGAAAATGTGGGAGATACATGTATATATAGGATTGATATGGGGGGGGGGGGTGGGGGGGGGGGGGGGGGGGGGGGGGGCGGGGGGGGGCTAATCCTTCAATCCATTCTCAAAGTTTCACTTCCATTAGGACATCTCTCAAAGAGGCATGCATGTCATACATGCCCATAATGTAGTTAATCATTCATAAGAAACAAAATTGTTACAACAACATTTTTTTATAATCAACTAATCTAATTACAAGGTAAATTGCCTACAAATAGGCCAATGTAGTTGTTGATGCTTGGGCTCTGGTAGTCATTGCATTTGTAACCAAAGTTGTAACTATGGTTAGCCCAAGCATTTAATAAGTAGTTGTAACTAAAATAGATGACATAGATAGGGTAGCTGAAGTTGTCAGCTAGATCACCTAAATTTGTAAATAAAGAGTGTGACGCACTTGGAAGTTCATTTCAATTGCCTTGAAGTCTAACATGGGTATTTTAAAGGGTTGGGAGAGTCTATCCATGAAATTTTTATGTGCTTCTAATGTATCCCAAAGCTCCACAAAAATATTCTCTATGTTAAGGACCCTACTTTTAGCAAAATTTATCAATTGTAGTAAGTGATCCTTGGTCTTATACATTGTGCCCTTGACCTATTCCTTGAAATTATTTGTTATTATTTGGATAAGGTCTTTAAATATATCCCTAAGGACTAATTACCCACTTGGGTTAATCAAACCATTAACTCTCATTTCCCCTAAAATTGTAATGGTCTGATCCTTGTGATCGATGAGTTGTTGAGATAAATTCCACATTTTTTATGCCATTTTATTAAGCTATATTTCTTAAAAGCTATGTATTTCAAGGCCCATGCTACATCCAGATTATTTATTAAGTTTAAATGGTCATAAGTCTTATTTTGGGTTCCTTGGCTTAAGAACTAGAGTCTGGGCTCCATTTTCTTCATCTTATTAGCAATGGTGTATACATCTTCCCACTTAGACTATGACTCCTTTGCACTTATTATTAACTGGATAATGTCATACAACTTTTGAGATGTTCCTTAAATGTTATCCATAATGTCCCTTAGAGGTTGTATGGTACTTCTTCCTTGTAACACCTCCACAACTTGATCAAAGCCTCTAAACATATCTTTTATTACTCCCCTAAGGTGTAGGATTCTTCTATGTAATTGATAATATTAGAGAGGAGAAATTTTATTCTCTTGGTTAAATATAACACATCTTCTCTTTGTTCCAATTCTACCTTCTATACTTTAGCCATTATGGTTTTCCTTTTGACATTCCTCATAGTCTACATTTATCTATCTAAATGAAACTTGACCATTAGTTTTTCAACAATAACTAGGTCCTACCTACCTTCTTCTACCCATTATATTTTATGGATCCATTCAAGAACAGTTTAGGCACTTGATTTTTTTAAAGGTTCTGCCTACTCTATATAGGAGTGTTAAATGGGGATTTCCCTAGAATGAGTATGGGCTTAGAAGAAGAGGTTTTACATTGAGGGAAAGAGATAATAACTCTTCTCTAACTAGTGACCTTCTTTGGGGACATTATGTCAATTATTAAATTTCTTTTTTCTAACCCCTTCTATGTTGTAATGGTTGCAACTTATATTTGGGTTTCATGACCAATTTGTAGGCCCAATTGAGTGGATGGTTGGGAGGGAGTAACTAGGAAATCCAAAATGGTGGTGGAGACCAAATATTTTATATGCACTTGCTTATTTTGTTCAAAGGACTAAGGACTTGAGGAAGCAAAGAATAAATACCTAGGAGTGGTATTGAGCAAAATTTTCAAATAATCCATCACAAATGTTATAGCAAATCTAGTAGGTTTTTTTAAAGATTGGTTAGGGGGTGTCATTTTTATGAATAAAAATACTTAAATATAGATTTACTATTACTATAAACTAGATCTAAAGCTATGCAATAACATGCATCATGGAAACATTCCTTAATTCACCATTAATATGAAAGCATAAATGAGAGAAAAATCTAATTATATAGATAACACAAATCTAACATGGTTCACCAAATGTGGGCTACATCCACCAATGAAATTCCTCAAATAAATCAGCAATCTAAAACAAGATTACAATGAACTCTCGTAGAGATAGAAAAATATCCTATAGAAAGTGCTACACAAAATATTACACTTTCACCTGCACCTACACAATGTTGTATCTCACAAGTTGCTAAACCACACCCTATAATAAACACTTGCACTTTGAAAAACACCTGTACTTTGACTTTGATCCTCAAAGCCACACCCTGTAAATAAACCATCAACCTCTAAAGGCCACACCACACCCTATATATATAGTAAAATGAAGAATATCCACAAAAGGAGGAGAAAATATGAAATGCTTATCTAAGATAAGCATTATCTAACAAGTGACAACCCTCCTCCACCTCATCAATCCTATCCAAAAGCTCTCCCAAGGAGGAATTTTCCATATTCATCTCTCCACATTCTAAGGGTACATTTTGCAAAAAACATGTGATCTCAACCAACTCCACTCAACAAGGAAGGAGTTCCCTTTTCAAAAAAACAACTAGCTTCCTCAAAATAAGGAAGTCAACATAAGGAAAGGCATCTAACAACTAATTCCATGAAATATGGAATACATAGAAATTAGGAATACAAGAAATATTCCACTCACATGTGGAGAACATGAAAATTATGCCACCCACATCCTTGGAGCTCTTTAGGCCCCCAAAATTTATTATTATGGTCATGTGATAGACCCAAAGGTGTCCACACTCAATAGTCATAGCCTTGATCACAAGTGCTAGGACCAAGCCTTGTAAAATCAGCATTGTAGCAGATGTAGTGACTAGAAAAATAGTTGTAATAGTAGGTAAAGACTAAGAATATTGTGTACTTACAACTTGAGATGTATAAATCAGGGGAACTATTACTATAGGTGTCATTGTTGTGTTGGGTGGTATCAAGGTTGGAGATAGGTTCAATGATTAAAAATGTATAAAATTTATAGGTTTAGACTTTGATTCATCTTCTTTGTCTACATCTAAGTCCTAAAAGAATTTATTTTAGACTGAACTATTCTTTAGGATCTCAGTGTCACCTAATTGAGTATCCTCTAGTAACCATTCATCCTCATGATCTTTTCCCATGGTCTCACTAATGATTTCAAATAATGATGCATATATTTTATCCTCCCACTTCTCTTTAATAAACCACTCATTTTCATTGTTTCTCACTTCTATAGGTTATGTTGCTTTAGAACCTTTTCTTGTACCCAATCCTCCCTCTAACTTTTCTTATGTAGTCTCCTTTGTTGGATCTCCCTGAAGAGAAACTTAAGGAGCTCCTTGCTTCATCTTGTATATAATGGGGGATTACATTTGATGTTGGAAGGGGTGAAACAACAAAAATTGAATTGAATGGGGTAATAGGTGGTGATGTAGTGAGAGTAGCAATGACTTTTAGGGGTGAGCCTAGGGAAGTGGATGATTGTCTAGGGGAAGGGGATATTGACAGAGGTGGTGGTGTAATGGTTTAGAATAGGGGCATTAATGGATCCAAACTATAAATAGGAGGGAGGAAATATGGGAGACTCACCTACTGCACTACCATGAGTGGAAGAAAGGGAAACATAGATAATGACCCTCTAGACTAAGTTATAGTTGTGAAACCCTATGTAGTGACATCCTATTAAGGAAGGGTAGACACTAGGGTGGTGGCTATGATGGTAACCACTAAGATATGATGTTAAGGGGGCCCTTGGTTGGTTTATTATTTACTTCCCATAAATGTTTGTCCTGATGGACCAACCTATTCTTTTCCTTGGGATCTAATTTATGGGAAGGATCCTTGAGGAGGTTTTGGAACCCAATGTTCTGCCTCAATTATCCTAGTTGCTTCCTTGATGGTTTTTGGATGATATTGCATGTTCTTAGCCACCACTTTGGACATATTTACCCTATTCATTCTTGTGTGGACCTATATATGATTCAAATCATTCATTAATACTTCATAAAATGGATATGATATGTGTTTATAATTAATCTTCACCTTCTCCTTAACTCTTCTGGATGATATTACATGAGCCTAGCCACCACCATGGACAGATTTACCCTATTCATGTTTGTGTGGAAATATGTATGATTTAAAGCATTCGTGAATACTTCATTAGATGGATATGATACATGGTTGTAATCAATCTTCACCTTCCCCCTAACTTTGTTTAAGTTATTATTGACCTTGTGTCTGGGATGCCATTGCATGTAAGGTGCCACTTGAAATCATAGTGTGTTTTGATTTTTACCATTAGACGGAAATGCTCCCATTTGGTATACTATATCCTACCAATGTTGATGGGAGGTGTGTGTGAATCTTCTTATTTTTCACTCCTTAGTTTAACATCTATATAATCAACTAGCTAGGTTACAATTTCTTGATTTACCACCTTACCTGGAACTAATCAGGGTAGATACATAGGAGGATCCTTAGTTTCCTCTATTATTATGACCATATGGTGTGGATAGTGTCAATAATCACCAATATTTTCAATGGATCTTTGGATTTGATCAATCAATTTGGGCATGACCTTCCCATAAATGGCTTGGTATGCCATTAGATAGAAGGTCTCAGTCAGTGTGGTCATATACTTCTTGAATTTGTGTATATGAATAATATCAATTTCATCACAAACTTAGTTCTTATGATACTAAGTTGATGGCTCCCAAGGTTCCTCAAAACATGAGTGACCAATCCACGTTTTGACATCTACTATATATGACATCATATAGAATTTTTCATTTGGTCTATTTATTGAATTGAGGACTTGGCTAATCAAATTGGCACTAAGTATCTCACCAATAGCTATGACCTTTGTGTAAGTGAGGATGGTGTCCATCAGGGGAATCCAAACCTCATTGACATGGGTTATATTGGGGAAACCATAAATTTGGTTTAGCAAATCCATAGTAATCCTAATTCTAGGCCTAAAGATGGTAATCGGGATAGTAGAAATAGGGCCCCTAACTGTGAAGGTATTAGGGTCACCATCCCATTCCCATAATTTAATAGTTATATTATTTACATACATCCATAAATTAACTAGGGCTTGATTATAGGCCATTTCAAAGAAGGGGAACCTATAGTATTTTTTAAAGGTAGGCCCACTAATATACACTTCTAGGGTGCTAAATTGGTAGAAATGTAGGGTTTTACCTAAAATTTGGCCATTTGTAAATAAATCAAATAATAATACAATGCATGGAATTACCTTAGGTTTTTTCATATCATTATTTAGGCCTACTAATTTTATTACCACTAGGTCTTCTTTGTATCTTCATGTAAAAGTTGAGAATTGATGTGCAAGGCCATATTGTTATACTACATCAACTTCCTCCCATATAGTATAATAATGTTTGAATTTCTTGTTGAGGGAAGCCTCATCAAACCTTGTATATGTGTAATACTCAGGTCCTATAATAGAATATGCAAAGGGAGGTAGTGGAAGGTATGAATCAAAACCTATTATTTTGCACTTAAGAGCTTTGGTTCTCTGAAACTATGGAATTTTTTGGTCTTAATAGAGCTTGAATTAGTGCTAGTAGCTACTTGTTAGATGGAAAATGTATCTATAATTGACTTCATTGATTGCATATATTGACTTTAGATTATTTACCTCTACTAAATTGAATGCATTTAATTGGCCAATTCATGTGAATTAATGGCACCAATGGAGTTGGCTTTCTTTGCTTTATTCTATTTTTGTATTTTGAATTTGCCTAGTGAATTTTCATCCCCTTTTACTATCTTTGATGCTAGATGGGTTTTATTTATTTTTATCTAAGTGCTTTGTCATTTATATTTCACACTTGGTGATATTTTAATTCCTCAAAAAACATTACATTATTTTTACCCAAGTTTTTTCTTTGTTGATACTTGTTACTTTACTACCTCAATTTTGCAAAATTATGGCACATAGAGGGATGTTATGGTTACTATGTATTTTGAGTTTCATACCCATTCCTTCATTATGTAGGCTGTGAATGATTGACATGATGATATGTGGAAACATCTCAATGCTTTACTCACCTTTGAGATTCAAAAACTTCTCAATCTAGTTTGACAGTGGTGGGTCTATGGGATCATAACAGATGGATGGTTGTCACTACTCCATTAGCCCTATAACTTTCATACACTAAAATTAAATCTACTAATCACTAGGTGAGTTGGATTGTGACATGTGGATAACTGTCACTGTTCCATTGGACTTATAACTTTCATACATTAAACTTCAATATGTTAGTTGCTGAGTGAGTAGGATTGTCACACTTGGAATTATCCTAACCTTATTCTTGCTTGAGAGTCATTTTTATAAATTTATAAGTGTCAAAACTATTTTATATATTAGGTTTTCATTGAGTGATGTGAAACCTTTTAGAGTACTAAAATATAATGCATACTTTACTTGCCTTTGGGGCTCTAAGAGAATGAGGGAATGCCACATGGCAAGATTTGATGAATCGATAGGTGTTTGAGTAAAAATTATAAATAATTATAGGTAAAGGGCCATATGCACAAGATAAAACACAAATCAACAACTCTTCAACAAACACATAAGTTGATTAGTCTGAAAGAGGTAGAACTCAACATGCTTTTGGATTAAATGAGTGAACTTCATGAATCATTAATCTAAGAAAAACTTAGACAAACATGCATGAAATAAACCAAACACTAGAGATGTAACTTGGGAGAATCATAAGCATAGATCTGGTTTTTAATAAAAATTATTATCATTTCAATTTAATCTTCAAGAAAAAAACTTAGGTTACCCCATCGATCCTAAAAAATATAGGCTATTTGACAAAGTGGGTCCTTATTTTTTTTTAAATAAATGGGGGTATGTTGGGACACAACAATATTGATAAGGATATTAGGATGTACTTATTTGTCATGATCTTACCATGCAATTACTTCTCATTTATCCTCTATTCAATTGGGGTGTAATCATTTACTAATTATCCTTGATTTATGATACAATGACATATCATCACGTGGAATGATTTCACTCATCCAGTAGTTATTAAACCTTAGCTCAAAATTTAAGAGGTAATAATTACCATGGGGCTTCAATATATTAATAAGTGATTACATATCATACACTTAAAAGGTTTAGGACTTGCCTTTAATGCTTTAAAGGGCCTAGGGAAGTAGGTTAACATGATTGAGACATATGACCTCACCTCGTTCACTCGAGAGCTCATGAAGAATAAAAATAATCATTATTATAAGACAAATAAAATAGTTTTTAGCCTTTAAATTCAAATAAAAATGGCTAGGTATAAATCTAAAAGACAAAAATTAAAATAAACACCTCCATGAAAATGCTCATTTTGCTAATCTTAAAGATAATTTTTTCCATCATGACTAAAATGAAGAATAAAAACAAATAAGCACTAAGTTATTTTGATTTAAAAAGGTAGAATAAATGGGATAAAAATGAGATGAACTCAATGGAAAAAACAATCCCACTTGGGTCATGATTCAACCCTCTTAGTATATTTACATAAGAAGTGACTTAGCTATGCAATAAAGCCTTACAAAGACTTGGTCAACAAATTGAAATGGAACATCAAAATGGACTATGATTCTAAAGAAAAGATTACCAAAACCTTGAAAATATCCAAAAAGCCTACCTAACTCTAAGGCAAAGTGGTCTAAGGTGATTTTAATTTATTTTTAAATGTGATCCAAAATAGACCAGGACTTATTATATTTAAGCAAATTCAGATAGTTATAGCAATGAAGTCTTAACTACAAATTTTGAGAACAAGTATACACAATGAAAACCTTACTTTTAAACTTGGTCAAAATGGAAAAAAATGAATAACATTCAAGTTCCACACTCCAAGTAATTTCTCAAGTTAGATAAATAGATCAAATAGGCTAAGGATACCAATCCACCAAAATAACAAACTAGACTCTGGATTAAAAATAGGTCCTATGATTTCATGATGAAATTAGGGTGTGTTATGCAAGAAACAACAAAATCATTGTAGAACATCTTCTCGATCTTATTTTTAGATAGATATTTAAATAATTAGTTAGATGTACACTTTCATTTATGATTTTTTATTGCTTCTCTCTTTGGTATTGAATATTATGTTGACCAACATTGACACAATTTTATGTTATGTGAATTAACTAGATCGACAAACATCAATGTAGTGGATTGTGTTTGAATATAATAAGTTGAATAGGATTAACTTAGTATTCAATATTTTTCTTATTTACCTTTATTTTCATAATACATCATCTAGTTGATAGTAAAAAAAATTAGATCTAAATAAGTCAACCAGGCTCACCCTATTTATATTCTATTTTCTTAGTTTGTTCAACTAAGTCGACCCTGGTCAACCTATTAGATTTCAAACTCTTTGTTATTACCTCATAAAATAAACTATGTTGACCCTATTTGACCTAGTAGGTTTCTATATATCTATTTTTACCTCCTAGAATCAACTAAGTCAACCATGGTTGATTACTAACTATCTAATTAGATCAACCTAGGTCAATCTTGAATATTTATAAACTATTATTTTTTCCTTCTTGTGTAACTAAGTCAACCCTAGTTAACCTAGTGCATTTTTTATTTTCCTATATTTTGAACTAATTTGATCCTAACTGATCTAGTTCAATAAGTGGTCGATCATGTTCTATTTCCTATTTTCCCTTGATCCTTAGCTAGTATTATGAAATCACCTTTAAGAATATTTATTGATAGTATTAACCCATTCATATTTTATATGGTTTGTTCTTTCTTACCCACTTTTTATACCCAAGAGGATAATTTATCATGGTGAAACTACTCCAAAATACCATATAGATAAATGAAATGCAACATGTTACACATTACACAAAAGGATGATCCAGATGATTCTAATATATTCAAAAATCTTGATGACAATATCATTCATACCTTTACAATGAATGTTCCCTTATCCAAAATTCATCATTTTACCATTGGATTAATTAATACTAACATAGGGAATCCTCTCACAAGTAACCCTCCTATAAGGAACCCTCTTATAGGAAATCCTCTAATCCCTAATCTCAGGATTGCTTCCCTTACCAACACTAACATTATACCTCCTACCAACGTTAACATTTCACCTCCTATTACTAGAAATCAAAATCCACCCATAGATACAACTCAAATTCTTGCTCAAATGGTTCAAAAAATGAATGTTATGGAAATAACTAACAATTCCCAAATTCTTCAAATGCAAAATCATATCTTATAAATGTAAAGTCAAAATCCTATGGTCATGCCTCAAAATAATCAAAATTTTGTCCCCCCTCCTCTTAGAGATACAAATGGGAACATCATACCTCAAACTCTCATGCATAAAAAATGCTCCAACATATTTAAAATGGACCTTTATCTCCATTCATCATATCCATAGATATTGGAAATATCTCTCTAACTATTATGTATGATGGAAATAAAGATCATATTATCTTCCTTAAATAATTTGGTAATCTCTATAAGGAATGGGTCCAAACCAATGCTTTCACTCCTATAAAAACTTTTATGGGATATTTTTTAGAATGGTATAATAAAATCCTAAACATTCCATATGAAAATTAGAGGATATTGTAAATGTTTTAGTTAAAGAGTTTATATAAAATGATCTTCCTAAAAATTATCTTAGTAACTCATCAATAATAAACAATTACCCTCTGAATCTGCTCACACTTTTATCAAAAGATGAAAATAATTATCTCACAAGGATAACCATAACATGAGTGATGATAATATTTCAAAACCTTTAACTATTACCCTTAAGGTCCCTCTCCAATACAAGGTCTAATATTTTTCTCCTCAAAACTTAGAAGAATATTTTGATCAAGCCAAAAGCCAATATTTACTTATGAATCAATTTGAACCATCTATTATCAATCAAATAATGTTTCCAAACTTCAACTAACATAATAAATAACATAAATATCAATATAAATATCCTCCAACACAAATGGGAGCATTTAAATCCAATAATAAAACTCCCTCTCACCCACCCTTAATGGTCTCGAGAATGAATAAATTACTATTTCCATCTAAACATTTCATCTATAATAATGTTACTCCCCCATCATGGTATGATCCCAATAAATTTTGTTGGTTCCACACTATCATTGGCCACTCTCATGAAAGATGTCATGCTATTATAATTTTTTGGGTTGATTTCACATAAGGAGATGCATTTGATCATGATGATATGATCAAATTGCATCATCTTGATTATCTCAAAGCTTCTCAAAAGAGAAACTTTACCAAATCTACTACCCAAAAATCTCAAAAACTTTATTCTGATCCTAATACACAACATTGTAATGAAAATGCTTTTATGTTATTGATGTTTATTATGATCATTTTTATACTAATTCTCAATATGTGAACATGGCTAAAATCTATTATTGTCATAAACCAGTGCACAAAGTCCCTATTACCAAACCCAAGAAGTCATATTCTGAAGAATGACTTATTAAATATACTACAACTTCTCAACCTTTAACTTTAGAACCAAACACTAGTGAATATCCAATTCTGCCAATGGAACCTCAAATGATTCCAAAAATTACAAAACATAATCAACCTAAGCCTCACACTCTTTCTTCTAAACATCACTAGAATTTTTTAAATGAACTTAATTCGATGCCTTGTAAAATTCTTGTTATGGAGGTAGTATGAACTTCTCCTTATCATTATAATTTCTTATGTAATAGCTACAAGACATCAAAAAACCTTTATCTAATGATTAAGATTTTCTACCTGAAGTTTCTCATCCTGTAGAGGTACATGCCATAAAAATAATTTTTAGACCAAACCCTCCATAGAATTTATTGAAGATAATATGATCAATGATAAAATTAGATTTTAAACTGATGATCCACCTCTTTTTATCAAAATGTCATCAATAATAATTTAATTTAAAAAGTCTTAACTGAAAAAGGATCTAGAACTAATGTTACTTCTCTTTGGTTAATTAAAAAATAGAATATTCCAAAGAAAATATCAAACAAACCCAAATCACATGTTTTGGATTTGACAAAACTAATCAAAAAACACTATATTGCATCTGGTTCCCTCTTATTATTGGACCCAAGACATTCTAAACCAAAATCATGATTCATGATCTTCCTTTATCTTATAACATGTTCTTAGGCTATCCATGGACTCACCGTATTTGAGCTATTGCATCTTTAGGTAGCCAATGCATTAAATTCATACATAATTGGAAACATTAAAAACATGAAGCTAATCCTAATCTTTAGAGCATCTAACATCACAATCCCAAATTTTAATATCATATCCCTACTATTTCTCATAACAATATTCCCCCTCTTCCTAAATTTTTTAATATGCATTTAGATATACATGTAACTCTTGAATATTTAGATGACGATAAACCTAACAAACTATAAAACATTTACAATACCACTTGATTGCCTCCATACATCACATAATGGTTCCCTCCTTCTCAACTACCAAGAGATTGAACCATTAATTTAATATATGCTACCAATGATAATCCTTCCTCATGTAATGCACATGAAGCCTCTTATACAGAGGATGATTTTATTTGTAATGATATGGGGTATCCAAACTATTTCAAGATCCTTTAGCCATGTTTCCTCATACCTTTAGTAATATGGGAATTTATACTAAATATATCCCTATTGAAAGTAATAAATGTGTTATAACTCAATATTATGATGATACATACATTATGGATCAAGCTCAGTCCTAATATTTAAACATCTTATACTGTTAAAAGACATTAACAAAAATGCATGCAATCAATCATAATTTTCATGTCATTCATATATACTCTAATAGTGAATAAGAAATTAAAATATATGTACCAAATATCAATGAACCTTTGCTATATACTCCATGTATCATCCAATATATCAAATAATTTGATATATTCCAACCTATAATTCTTAGTAACATTGATCAGATCAATATAGTGCATCAAGATTTATTATCTCTAATTGATCATATTGGCAAAACCAATCCTATACCTATTAATCATAATCCTATCACCATTGCCCATAGTGATTCTCCTATTATATTGATACCTCATTATATTGAACAACCTTCTATCTCTACTCTTGAAATTATCGTAGATGCACAAGCTACAACTATTTGACAAATACATTTAGAGTTTAATAATCACATAAATAAAATTTTAGTTCTTGAAGTTGATGTTCAATATTATGAACCTTTATCCATATTCCCTATTGATGACATAATTTTATAACTACTTAATTTTCATGAACCTCAAATTACATAACAACATCATAAGCTTGGTCATTTCTAAAAAAAAGTGCCCTTGTTTTATAATTTCATCACTAGTGTCGATCCTAAGTCACATCCTATTTCCATGTTTCCTCTTAATCCATATCATTTCCAAGATGGAAATGATATGCTATTGAAGAAATTATTTCAATTAATTATGGAACTACTATTGTCCCTCAACCTATTCTCATCTCCAAAGAACAATTTCCTACAAAACACAATAATTTTAATTTAGTTTTTGACAAATACCATGAAGCTTTTGCATGATCATATGAATATATGCTTGGTATTGATCCTAAAATTGTGGTCATGATATCATTACTTATCTTGATGCAAAACCCATGAATTAAAAGCAATGTAAATTACCTTATAAGATTTTTACCTGGTCATAAAGAGATCATTAAGATTTTAGATTCTAAGTTCATCAAACCTATAGACTAATATGAATGGGTATCCAATATTGTTCTTGTGTACAAGAGAGTCACCATGGTTATCCGCATTTGCAAATAATTTCACAATCTTAACTTAGCATGTCCCAAAGATAATTTTCCTTTACCATAAATGTATGCCATTGTTTATTCCACCACTAGCTATGAAATATTATCCCTCATGGATGGTTTCTAGGGATATAATAAAATTCATATCACTCTTGAGGATCAACATTAAACCACTTTCACCACCGAATGGGGAACCTATTGCTAAGTTGAAATTCCCATTGGACTTAAAAATGTTAGTTCAAATTATCAATGTGTCATGACTCATATTTCCTGATCTCATTCATAAAATAGTCAAAAATTATGTAGACAATATTATCTATAAATCTAAACATCATGAAAATCATCTACATGATCTCGGTATCATTTGTGATCATCTAATCAAATATAAAGTTAGACTTAATCCTTATAAATGTGTCTTTATTATCTATTAACCAAATTTTGACCTCAAGTCAAAATTGGTCACCACCTCTAGGTTGAAACTTTGTAGGGTTGTCAAAAACTTGTCATGGTCTTGTTATGGTCCTAAATAGTTCCATATGGTCATATTTGCCCTTGTCTAGCATTGTCCAAGTTTGGTCTTATGTTCAGTTGTCTAGTTCTAGGGGTCAATTTCAAGGTCTTGATGTTTTCAAAAATAATCAAAGGTTTGATATGTTTTAAAAACACTATAAAATGTTATTTCTATGTTATTAAAGTCATATTATCATGCATTGACCTTTTACTATGTTTTATTGTGCTAAAATGACACTTTGGCCACCTTATGGATTATTTTGAGGAGTTGCACATACCATTCCAAGAAGAAAATATTTAAAAAAGATTAAAAATGTACATGATGTTAGAATTGGGTCAGATAATGTTCAAGGATGGTCAGACACTGACAACATCTATAGTTCAATGCCTAAACTAAGCGAAAAGACACTTTACAAGCACTTTTGGGCACTTGTATGACTTTGAAAGATTATATTTAAGTTTTAAATGGTTCTAGAGTATCCCTTAGGATCCCTTAGATAATTTTATATGTTTGGACCAAGTTTTAGGTTTAGTTGACACTACAAAAATTCTATTTCCTCCATTGTATCCTTCATAAGATTAGAAAGGCAAATTTGAAGTGAATGGTATGGCCAGGAGAGAGAGACTTAAGAGATGAAAATTTGTCCATTGTTATAGGTAATAGTAAGATTGAAATAAGTGGAATTGTTTTGCATATTCATGTCCCCTTATTTATGAACAATTGTTAAGAGTGATAGTAGGTCACTATGTCCTATCCATCCAAGCAAGGTTTGTTCTTTCATTTATTATTCCACATAAAAATTCCATGGAGAATATTGGTTTTAAGGCATGTTTTTATAGGTAAATTATATCCTTTTCATGGTGGATTCATCATATAAGTAACCTCTATGAAGTGCCTTCACTTGGAGGAAAAGTGTCTTGATGTACAAGGTATTTCAGTCAATCTTGATGCAAGTTTTGTTTTACCTAAGATATTTGTCATCTTCAAAGGTTCCAAATGCTTCACAACTCATGGAATATAACTCAAATTCAACAATTTCATGTGTTGTTTTTATAAGATTTTTTTCTTGTCCATGTTCTTTAAGTGCTTACTCTTTGGGGATATGGTATGTGTTTAAATAGTCTGCTACATGTTTGATTGCCAATTTGGATCAAATGTCAGTGATATATCATAATATAAGGTTCTAAGATAACATTGTACTATTGGAAGCATGAGAAAATCAAGAAAGTGGTCTAAGCACACCATTTAATGAGACTTATAAATGTTTCTTCCATATAGAGGCATGTACAAACTATAAAAGTAGGTTGAATATGCTTAGATCCATGGGGGGGACTTGATACATCTCCTCATACATTCATATGGCCTTGATTGTCCCACTACCATCATTAGGTGATTCAAATTGATTAGTATGCAGGAGCATTGGGAGAAAAATATTGTAAACATGTAAATAATTGTCAAATTGTAATGTAATAAGTCTTGTGAAGTCCTAGGGGTGTCTTAGGAGGTTTTGGAAGGTCAAATAAAAAATTTAAATGCTTCACTTATGCTAGAATAGAGTCAACTAGTATAATTGAAGTTTTCATATCAAAAGGTAACTTTGAATATTAGAAGTATATATATGATTTATAAGGCGTATGATCCTCTTTTAACTATGTAAAATTAAAATAGTTCATATAAGTCCAACCTACATAGAAAAAAATTGAGACCTATGCGTTGGAGAATATCTTGGAGAAGACAACTATGTTTAGCATAGTTGTTGGGAGAGAATCAATATCAAAGAAAGCTTAGAGGAGATGAATAAATTAAATTAAAAAATATAAATGTTGAATCATGGAAGAGATTAGATTTATGGATGAGTAAGGAAGCTTAAAGCCTTTAGGCCTGTGTTGTGACTGCAAGTGTGTGTGTGTGTGTGTGTGTGTGTGTGTGTGTGTGTGTGTGTGTGTGTGTGTGTGTGTGTGTGTGTGTGTGTGTGTGTGTGTGTGTGTGTGTGTGTGTGTGTGTGTGTGTGTGTGTGTGTGTGTGTGTGTGTGTGTGTGTGTGTGTGTGTGAATATTGGTTAATAAAGGAGAGTGGTTATACTTAAGAGAATTTTTAGATAGTATGAATGAATAAGCTTATTTTATTTTATAATTTTTTTATTCTATTTGATGATCTTATGATAAAATCCTGACTACAAATTGAAAATAAAATTCTTATGGATAGTCTACCACTAGGGAACTCAAAGGACTATGCCAAATAAAATCAAATTTTGAATAAAATAGGATTATGGTATAAGGTAAGATTTAATAGTATATCATATATTTATATAATCATATTCAATGATCAAACAAAAAAATATTGATTTTTTCCGTTTTTGGTCTTAAGATTATGTTCTACCTTAGAAGGAGAGATTGTGCATGATAAATAGAAGTCTATGTTGTATCAGGTTTACAAATAAAAGGAATTAGTTATATTTTAAGTTTCATGATCACTAAATAATCATTTACTAGGAAATAAATATGACATTATTATGTTTATATTTATTATTTTGGATTGGTTAGCTAAGAAATTGATAATCGACATCATTATTAGCCTCTCAGGTCAATGAAGGTTATCACAATCATATACAGTCACTATATTCCACATATAAATGAGTGTATGAGCTAGAATATAATTTTGGAAAGGTAATAAAGGATATTATTTCATTTATTTAATATTTTTTATTGGTGGATAAGTCTTATATTTGATAATTCTATCACATTATCCTCTCGGGTTCACAAGCAATACCAAATCTATCTGACAGTCCATATAAGTGCATTGAAAAAAGTGATTTTATGTTCATAAAGTAAAAAAAGATGATTGGAATGGAATAATATGATAATGAATAAAATATTAAAAGTGTAAATAAGTCCTTAAGGACCATATACTATATAAACTATTGTTTTATATTTCTCATGCTACATAGGACTATGTAAAATCAGAATTAGGGCACAATTAGTAAATGCATCATATTTTGAAATTTATTCAATGAAAATTTCTAAAACTTGGGTAATAGGTGAATGTTTGAATTAATAATCCAAAAAATCTAATTAGAGATATATTGGTTATATATCGAGGGAGATATAGCCAAAATACAGTTGACTATTGAGATAATTTAAATTAAAATCGTGTAGAACTGTGTTTGTTTGAATTGAATTAAAAGGTGGATTGATTGAAAATAAATAAATGATAGTGAGATATAAATTATTTATATAAATCAATATTGTATCAATAATAATATATCAAGAATTATTTTAATGTCTTGTCAACAAAGTGGTAGACTTTTTAGCAGAGAGAACAACAAATCAAATAAACAAGCAAAGATAGTGAGTGACAGACCTTAAAGTAAAGTACAGACCTAAGAGGAGCAAAAGAGTTGTAAATTTTTTTGATAAATATGTGAGTGAGACCTGTTAAAACACCAAAAATCCAAGTTTTTTTATTGTATGTATGTTGTTCTTGATAGAATATAGGCATGAGTCAGAGAATTGACATTGAAGTATAAAAACCTATAAAAGAAATATGTAGATTTGGTATGGACAAACATAAGGAAAATAGAAAAAATCAACTATAAAAGTGTATTAGATTAGATATATAGATTGAAAACATCAAATTTAATTATAAGTTTTGAATTTACCATTGGTGATGTTCTTGAAGAGTGAATAACAACTTGTGAATAAAAAATTATAGACTTGCATCATTTCTCCTATCAAAGCAAAGAGCTCTTTAGGAATGACATAAAATTTTGGAATTGTTTGAAAGTTAAGTTAGATGTTAAGCTCTTGATGTTTTTAAAATATTTTAGTGATCAAGTTTTAGGTGGTTGTAGTAGAAGGATTCAAGTAAGGGAGATTTAGTACACAAAACTCTTGGAAAAAGGTATGAGATTATTTGCAAGGATTTGTTGAAAAGTGTAGATTATAGTAATTGTGATAATAATTCAGAAGGAAACAATGCTCTCAAATAGAGTGACCTAGTGAGAGGTTTTGAAACCTTAAAAGGTAAGAAGAAGAGTGTAAAATCCCTATATCCATTAAGGCTTAAAAGAATGAATAGAGCTAGTGCAATATCTTAGGTAAGCTCAAGAGAAGAGCTTAAATAAAGTGAATGAGTCCAAGGGAGAGGACTAGAAAGTTACCAACAAACTAGGGTGAAAAATACCTAGGTGAAGTACTAGATAGTAATGTGAAACAAACTTTCTAAGAAAAATAGGTCCAAGTGAGGCCTAAGATAACGGTGAGGTGAAAGAGTAAAGAGAAGAAATGATGAAGGGATTAGAAGAAGTTAGTTGTCACATGAAGATAAAATAAGGAGAGAGAGATTATTGAGATGAGAATGGTCTTGGAAATCATAATGCAGGTGATGGAAGAATCTAGACAAAGATTTTGTATAAGAATCAAAAAAAGAATTAAGTGGCCTCTTAGAGAAATTCTTAAGAAAAGGAAATGGAATAAATAAAAGAGATTGTTAACAAAGCAATCAAAGGAGGAAAATAAAGAGGCAAGAAATCCTCAAAAAAAAATTAAAACTAATGATTTATTTGTATGTGTGCATGCAATTAAGAAGATAGATGAAGAGAGGGTCCAATCTGAGGGCCTAAATGATGAAATTAAAGTGTTGGCAATAATAGAGAAGCATGGACAACATGTTTGTATTATGGAAGAAGTGAACATGTTATTGGAGCATGAAGCAATTTTTTTTTCATCCAAAAGAAATATAATTTCTTAAAGACATGGGAAAAGGAGAATATCTCATCAATGATGTAGAGCTTGTTCAAGAAAAGTATGAAGTGAATAAAATTTATTTTGTTTGTCATACTGATTTTGCTAATATGCATGTGGAATTGTGTAAAGATGGTGATGTATTGTAGGAAAAGGAGATGAAGGATAATTTGAGCCTATGTATGGGCTTATTCAAAGTAGATGTGAAGAAAAAGAAACACTTTTTTTTCATTTTAGCCTTGTATTTGATAAAGAACATGTAAATTGTCAAGAAGACATTTTGTATGAACAAATAATAGCATTGTTAAATAGACTCATGATTGGTGGCTGCAAAGAAGAAGTACATATCAAAGTTCTTGAAAAATATGATATTCTATAGGAAAAGGTGTCTCCAATAACACAAGATGAATACAAGTTAGCTATGAGACAAGATTTGACAGAGTTCAAGGAAGAAGAAGACATGATCTGGCATCAAATCAAGATGGAATAAAAAATTTGAGCCTCATAGGTGATGAAGAGGATATTAAATAAGTTGAAATTAAACTTTTTAAGCTATTAAATGAAAAATATGTAGATGGAGGGGTAATAATGCCTCGATATTTTCAATCTAATTACGTTTTGAGCTTTGCATATGTAGGTGTGAAGGATTTAGAAGATAAGGAGATGGAGTTCTATTTACTGGACTTTATTAAAGAATATAAAGATAATATTGATCCATTTGAGCTCATATATTATGAATAATTTCAATTAAATAAAAAAGGAAGAAGATAAATTCAATTAAGTAAGTTGATGAATTAGAAGAAGCGAAAAAGAAGATAACAACTCTTTTAAGGAGGAGATCAAAACTTTTCCTCCTAGGGAGTCTGATGTAGGAGCATCAGAATAACAATATTGTAAACATGTAAATACTTGTCAAATTTTAATGTAATAAGTCTTGTGAGGTCCTATGGGTATCTTAGGAGGTTTTGGAAGGTCAAATAAAAGTTTTAAATGCTTCACTTATGATAGAATAGGGTCAACTAGTATAATTGAAGTTTTCCTATCAAAAGGGAAATTTGAATATTAGAATTATGTATAAGATTTATAAGGCATATGATCCTCTTGTAACTATGTAAAAGTATAATAATTTATAGAATTCCAACCTACATAGAAAAAACTAAGGCCTGTGCGTTGGAAAATATCTTGGAGAAGAAAACTATGTTTAGCATAGTTGTTGGGACAGGATCAATATCAAAGCAAGATTAGAGGAGATAAATAAAGTAAATAAAAAAATATAAAAGTTTAATCATGGAGTAGATATGGATATGAGTAGATTATATTTGTGGATGAGTGAGTAAGGAAGCTTAAGGCCTTTAGGCCTGTGTTTTGACTGCAAGTATATATATGAAGATGTATATTGGTCAATAAAGGAGAATGGTTGTACTTAAAAGAATTTTTAGATAGTATGAATGAGTAAGCCTATGTTATTTTATAATTTTTTTATTATGTTTGATGCTATTATGATAAAATCATGACTACAGATTGAAGACAATATTCTTGTAGATTCTCTGCCACTAAGGAACTCAAAGGACTGTGTCAAGAAACACAGAATTCTGTATAGAAGAGGACTATGGTAGAAGATAAGTTTTAATATTATATAATCCATTTATAGAATCATATTCAATAATAAAAAAATAAAATATTTATTTTTTCCATTTTTGGTCTTAAGACTATGTTCTGCCTTAAAAGGAGAAAGATTGTGCATGATAAATAGAAGTTTGTGTTGTATCAAGTTTACAAATAAAAGGAATTAGTTATATTTTAAGTTTCAAAGTCACTAAATAATCATTAAATAGAAAATAAATATGAGCTTAGTATCTTTTGGATTTATTAGTTTGGATCGATTAGCTAAAAAAAATATAATTGACATCATTATTAGCCTCTCGAGTTAATGAAGACTATCACAATCATATCATTCACTATATTCCACATATAAATGAGTGTATGAGATAGAGTATAATTTTGAAAAGGTAATAAATAATAATCTTTCATTCATTTAACATTTTTTATATGGTGGATCAGTGTTAGATTTGATAATTCTATCACATTATCCTCTTGGGTTCACAAACAATACCAAATCTATGTGACAGTCCATATAAGTGCATTGACACAAGTGATTTTATGTTCATCAAGTAAAAAAAAGATGATTGGAATGGAATGATATGATAATTAATAAAATATTATAAGTGTAAATAAGTCCTTAGGTCCTATACAATATATAAACTATAATTTTATAGTTCTCGTGCTACATAAGACTATGTAAAATTAGAATCAAGGCATGGCTAGTAAATGGATCATATCTTGAAAGTTATCCAATGAAAATTTCTTAAATTTGGACAATATGTGATACTTTGAATTAATAATACAATGAATCTAATTAGAGATCTATTGATTGGATATCAAAGGAGATATAGCCAAAATATAATTGGATACTGAGATAATTTAAATTAAAATCCTACTGAATTGTGTTTGTTTAAATTGAATTCAAAAGTGGATTGACTAAAAATAAATAAATGATAGTGAGATATAAATTATTTTTTTGAATGGATATTTTATCAAGAATAATAAATCAATATTTAGTTGAATATCTTGTCAATAAAGTGATGGACTTCTTAGCAGAGTGAACAACAAATCAAATAAACAAGCAAAGATAGTGAGTGACAAACCTTAAAGTAAAATATAAACCTAAGAGGAGCAAAATAATTGCAAAATTTTTTGATAAATATGTGAGTAAGATCTATTCGTTTTATAAATTGGAGTTGTTTGATTGCATGCATGTTGTTCTTTATATAATATAGGCATGAGTCAAAGAATTGACATTGAAGTATAAAAGCCTATAAAAGAAATATGTAGATTTGGTATGGGAAAGCATAAGGAAAATAGAAACATTCAGCTATAAAAGTGTATTAGATTAGATATAGAGATTGAAAACATAAAAATGAATGACAAGTTTTGAATTTATCATTGGTGATGATGTTCTTGAAGAGTTAATGACAACTTGTGAATAAAAAATTGTAGACATGCATCAACTAGATGCTCCAATTCTCAATACACAGACCCTATGTATGGGTTGATTATACCTATAGGTCTATACAAACTATAAGGTGAGTTGAATATGATATGAGGAATTTTCATAAGGCCTATAGACCATTGAAGGAGTGACAAGAAATTGTGGTGAAGTTAACAAGGTTGAAGGGTTTAAGAACTCAAGAGGTGATCTTTTGTAGCCCTAAAAAATCAATTAGAGACCTATAGGCCCTAATCCTATAGGTCCTCATTTTGGACCAAGATATCCATGGTCACCTCAAATCTATACATGCAACAATTATACTCATTATTTTGTCTCAAACCTTGCTCACTCCATTATCAAGGGGCAATCTTGAGACCGAGAGGTCTATTTGAAATAAAAACACAAAATAAGCAAGTCAAACTCCATGGAGGGACCTTGATGTGATATATAAACATAGAAAATGTCTCAATACACTTCTTAGGTTACATAAAACCTTAGTTTTCAATCCAAACTCCCTTGAGGGATAGTAAGGAGGTGACAGGCCTATAACCTCAAGTCGCCTAACCAATGCACCAAATGCATACAATGGAGTAATAATCATTAAAAAATCATGTATAACTATGAGTAATATTGTTTTAAAAATGTATGAATCTCTCCCAATAATGGGATCGAGTTTTGAGACCCAAAATCCAAATTAGACCTCTCTTCAGTTTAAGAGATCTAAGTCTACCACCTGAAGATCAGTTTCACACATTCACACCATATCTCACACTTTGAATGGGAATATGAGCCATTTTGAATAGGTGGGGGGGTTAGTAAAGAAGGTTCTACAAGTGGAATGAGGCCAATTGGTGGCCTATGCTTTATGAATGATTGTTGAGACCCCAAATAGGTCTTAAACCCTACCCAAACCTTTGGGTGAATGTGATGTGGGAGATTTTCCTTATAATGGATCTAGATGCATTGTTTTATCTCTAAAAACACTTTAACTTTGTCAACAACACTCTGATGATCTTCACCATGAAATTGGATACTGATGTCACATGTATAGACTATAATAAATGCCCTATTTTACATTTTTTTAGTGTTTTATAGGGGTTATAAAAAGGGGAGAACTTTTCAATAATTAGATGAGCTAATTTTGGATGTGTTAAATCCATTTAATTTAAAAAATCTACACTATAGATTTTGAAAGTGGTCAAATAAGGCTCATTTTCTAAGGCATTCTCAAATAGGCCTAAAATGAGACTAGGTGGTAAGGTCATTTCATGGTTATCACACTTCCACAGGGTCTCAAGACCTAAAACTTTTCTTGGAGATTGGTGATATCATATGGAAAGTTAATCACATGCTTTTAGGTTATTTCACATGTGTGGCAGAGGTTTTGAGCAAGAAAATAGAGTTCTAGGCAAAGAGGCCTAATTGAGAAGAGAGAGATAGGATAAATGGACTTCCACTCAGAGTCAAGACATGAAATTTGACATGGAGATGTAAAGCTATACTAAGTCCTACAATATGCATTAATTTTTTTAATACCCTTTGTATATTTTCCTGTACAATGAGGTTTTTAGGACTATAAGGAAAATATGCCTAATGAGGGATTGAGGAGAAAAGTGGAGTCTTGGGAGTTATTCCAGGAACAAAAATGGTTTTTTTAGGTATCATAATATATTTTAAGGCCATCCATGAAGAAAGAGTTTTGGGCAACTTAGACCAAGCTACGCATGGGAAAGGAAGAGTTTCACGACTCATATGCACATGAATGATGAAATGTCAGATCAAAGGAATTTATTAGGGCATGTAGGTTTCAAATGATTTATTTTTAATACATTCATGGTGAATTCATGATTGATAAGTCCATTTATCACTCCTCTTATGCAAGGAAGGGTAGTTTTCAAGAAGCTAGTCAAGGTGTCAAGCCAATTTCTAACTCCTGCACCACATGGAGAGGTATAACACCTTTAGGAGTGAGATACATGGATTTGGAAGTCTCTTTATGACTATTCCATAACCCCCTTTCTTTTTTTAAATCACATTGGCACTTTTTGATCCTCTTCTATTATTCCCCTCTCTCTCTTCATAATTCTCTATATAAGTAGCCACTTTTAACTTTGTAAAGGATCCTCCACCTAGATATGGTGAATCCCTACCTATTTTCAGCTTTTGATAAATGAATAAAAACCTAATTTTGCCTTCTCTATGGATTTTTTCAATGTGCATTTTATACTAGTTGATCTTGCTAAGTGATAGATTTACTTCCTTAGCATTTTGTCCTTGTTAGCATTCATAAAGGTCTTGTTATAGGTCACTTGAAGTGTTAAAATGAAGTGTATATGTTTTTATTGAGTTACCTCTTCATTATTGGCATTTCATTACATATTTTTTAGTCTTCCTAGCTCAAGATTGATATACAAACCTCCATGAGAAATAATAATGTAGAGAGACATATTTGGATTAGTGTCATGTGCAGGTTAGTCTCTTGTTTGAAGTGAGATTATAGTTGATTGGTAGTGATCAGTTTATATTTAGTGTATCACTTCATTAGATTAAGTTTCTTTTATGTTTTCTATATCCCTTTTCATCTCAACAAGTTAGTAGCATAGGTGATGAGATTAAATAGATATATCAAGGGAGCTAGCCCTTCAATCTATAGGTTTATCCCCACTATAGATAACCCATAGGTCTAGGGGTAATTCAATTATTTCACTCAAATTATATTAGGCTTAAACTACCTCTCCAAGGGTGAAAATTTGAGTGACAATAGTTCTATCATGTCTGGTGGGACAATTTTCCTAAGCACTTCTTGATAAGGTGAATGCTAGTTTTGACAAGACCACAACTACATAAGTGTTTCCTACTCAGCATTTGGTGAATCCACTAAATTTACAACATTTATTTGTAGACAAATTTATTATTTTCATTCTTAATGTAAAAAATATCATCTACTAAAGGCATTACTTTTGATTTTTTAGAGCTACCTTACTATTCTCTTAGAGCAAGGAGATTTGCTAACTCTCATCCATACTCCAAAAAGTCTTTGGTTAATCACTTACCCCTCTTTATTCCAAAGTACCCAAGTTTTCCTAAGGCTAATAACATTGCTATATGCTTTCCTAAATTTTAATACTAAAAATCCCATCAACCTTGTTGCCTATGATGATATCCCTCCCAATGCCACCAAAAGTGTCCTTATTTTCAATATGGAAGGTCCTATCACCCCAAGTGAGCACATTAGATACATATTCAACTTATTAAATTTACATAATATCATAGAGATTAATATAACAATCATGTTTCTTTCCATGTCCCTTAGGGTAAAATCCCTTGATTGGTATAAAACCTTACCTAGAGGATGCATTACTATGTGGGATGAATTTAGGGAGTTGTTGACTAAAAATTTTGAAGATTGGAGTGATCATACATCACTGATCCATCAGCTAAATGTCATCCAGGAGGGCCTACAGAATCCATTCATGATTTCAATGAAAATTTCTAAATCCCATGAGACCCCCTACAACTTTTATTTTTTGAACCTACTTTAGATCTATTGGGATTGATATAGATGTCATGTTGTAATACATTAGAAGGTATACCTTTCTCGATGCCTATGATGTGGTTATTAGAGATAATAATGGTATGATCCAAGCCAATAAACTCCCTCTAAATGTCTCAATGCCTATCTTGACTAACATACCTACTACCCCTCCAAGCCTTGCTCCATTTCCAAATCCAAATAGCAATTATAAAGATGCTATAAAGAACATAGATGATGCAATTGAGTAGCATTAAAAATATAAGGCCTTAGAAGCTTCAACTAGGCAATCAAATAAGCATATTAGAGCTTACCAAAACTCCTAAGATTACCCTCCACAAGCAAATAAATTTCCACTTTAGCATAATTATCAAGGGAGGGGATAAGGTCAACTTAATTTCAATAGGTCACCTAATGCCTACAATCTAAATTTTGCTCCCACCATAAGAGTCATGGTTCCAATCCATAGTAACCTAGTTCAAGGAGAAGAATGGCCAAATTCCTAGGGATAGCCTCAAATTAATTACATTAATTCTAATGAGGGGGGAGGTAAAGCCTTGGTAGTTCAATAAGGGACTACTCCTTACTTGACATTAGAAGATGATGTCTTCATGTAAGTAGAACTATGTGGAGAGTGTAGTAATTCGAGAGTAAGCTTTGTAAACTTCCAAATAGAGGATATATTTGTTCCAAACTAGTGTACCTCCATTACAGCCAAAATAAGGTCAAAGAGGAGAGATTTAAGAGATGATCAGTATGTGGATACAACTCCAAACAACCCCCCTTCAAGGAAATAAGGGATGGATGCAAATATGGCAGCCTCTTCAAGTCCTATACCTCTTCAAAATCATAACTTGGGAAAGGTGGTCAAACTTTAATTGACTCAAACTCAAGGTAATTAGTTACCTTCAAGGATGCAATAAAAGGTTAGTGTATCCCCTTTGAATATTAGTGTCTCCTTGAAGAACACAAAAATAAGTATATCCCTTTGGGAGGTACTCCATATGCCTAGTCAAAAGGACTTATTCCAAGAATAACTATCCCAACTTCATATTTCCCCCTAACGAGTAAAGCATTTTAGTGTAGCCCTTATAAATGCACCTACTCATATTTTAGAACCTTCCACAAAATCTAAAAAAACATACCTTTCTATCTTACCATCATTATGGGAGATAAGTTGGTCTATAATTGCATTATGGATAGTGGGGCAAACACTTCAGTCATGCATAAAATAGTTGCAAAAAAGTTGGGCTTAGAGTATGAACCTTATAGTAAAGGAGTGTTGTATCCAACCAAGTATATAGGGCTCATTAAAGGATTGAAAATGTTCTTGCGTGACATCCCAAGTTTTTCAATTCTATAAGACATAATGGTGGTGGATCTACCTGCACACTTTGCCATTTTCCTATCAAGAGACTTGACTACCAAGATAGGAGGGTATGTTATTTCCAATTAGTCTTTCTTGGCTTTTATAATGAGGTATGGAGCTAAAGTGATAATAAGAACATGGACATTGGCCAAGTTACACATTGAACCATAGGAGAAAACTAGTTCTAACCTAAATTTCACTATCAATGAGCAAAAGGAGCATGCCATAGATGATGGAGCATCTTCTTTTTGAAGGTAGTTATGATCTCTTCTTAGATGAATATGGTACTAAGGCTTATGAGTATGATCTCTATGATTTCATTAAAGAGATAGGTCTTGGCACATATATCATTAATGATGAGGATGATGAGTATCCTAAGGTAAGTATTAATGATCCTCTTCAACAAGTAGCATGAGGTAACTACCTTCTTCATATTGATAATGATGATGAGTCTCAAAGTGTGATAGAACATGATAATGAGGAGGATAATGCAATTCTGACTACCCAAGATGAAGAAGTCCATGAATGTGATAGAGAAAAAGAGTGTGATGATATGTGGCAAAATTTTCATGTTATAGTTTAAGAGTTTGAATGAGTAAGTAAGGAAACTCTCCCTCAAAAGAAACATGAGCTTGATAGTAAGGTCATTAGTGGACCTAATGGATATGAAGAGGAGTGTCAAGTCACTGACAAATAGGTTACAATCTTGGAGGAATGCAATCAAGCCAAGGTAAAAGTTTATGTGGTTGAAGATCAACCTAGGCCTCAATTTGATATTGAGTCACCTGAAGACATGTTTGGCCAGCAAGAAGGAAATTATGATGGTCTTAGACATCAAGCACATCATGTTCTAGATGAAATTGAAGCTAAAAAAAATTATGACTCCTAAGAAGCAAGTTGAGAAGCATCAAATGAGAATAATATCAAGTAGGCTACACTATCAAGTAGACCTCAAGGAGAGCTAGAATGACCATTCAAAGGAGTTTCAAGTGATTCACTTGTATCTAGTACAGGTCCCATGAGTGGTAAGTCCTTTGATCACCTTCACAAGCAAATTTTCTTTGACAAGCATCCATCATATGGTGACTTATTCTCATGGAGCAGTTGTGACTCAAGGAATATTATTTTTGATCTTGGTTAAAGCAAGAGGAATTGCTTCATCACCTCAAATATATTGAGGTCTGTACATAGTAGGTTAGGTGTGTTATTTTGAGTCTTTTTTGTGTGTTTTCCCCAAATGCCTTTGGCATAGTGTGTGTTTTTTTCTTGTTGTAGGTTTGGTGTGAGTTTAAATTATATATAAGGCACATTAGTTTCATATTGTAGCATAAGAGTGACTCTATTACTCAATATAAGGACAAGGCTACTAGTATGTTAGTATTGCAGGCATGTTACCCCTATGAATCACCAAATTTTGACCTCAATTCAAAATTGGTCACCCCCTCTAGGTTGAAAATTCATAAGGTTGTAAAAAAAATTTCATGGTCTTATCATGGTCTTTTTATGGTCCTAAATAGTTCCATATGGTCATATTTATCCTTGTCTAGCATTGTCCAAAGTTTGGTCTTATGTTCACTTGTCTAGTCCTAGGGGTCAATTTCAATGTATTGATGTTATCACACATGGTCAAAGGTTTGATATGCTTTAAATTCACTATAAAATTTTATTTATATGTCATTAAATTCATATTATCATGCATTGACCTTTTACTATGTTTTATTATGCTAAAATGACAATTTGGCCACCTTTTGGCCTATTTGGAGGAGTTGCATATACCATTCCAAGAATAAAACATTTAAAGAAGATTCATAATGTACCTGATATCATAATTGTCTCATATAATGTTTAGGCATGGTCAGAGACTAATAAAATATGTATTTTAATGCCTAAACTAAGCAAAATGACACTTTACAATCACTTTTGGGAACTTATACAACCTTTCAAGATCATATTTCAGTTATAAAAGGTTTTAGAGTGTCCCTTGGGATCACTCAGATCATTTTCCAATTTTGGACCAAGTTTTAGGTCAAACTAACACTTCAAACATTCTCTTTCATCCATCACTGCCTTCACAAGCTTAGAAAGGCAAATTTGAAGTGAATGGTACGAGCGAGAGAGAGAGAGAGAGAGAGAGAGAGAGAGAGAGAGAGAGAGAGAGAGAGAGAGAGAGAGAGATGAGATGAAACTTTAGAAATTGTTATTGGTCCTATTAATATTGAAATAATTGGCATTATTTTGTAGATTCATGGCATGTTCTTTATTAAAAACCACTAAGAGTGATAGCAGGTCACTATGTCTTATCCATCCAAGTAAGGTATGTTATTTCATCTATTTCTTCACTTAAAAATTTAATGGAGAATAATGGTTTTAATGGATGTTTGTAGAGGTCAATTATATCCTTTTCATGTTATTTTCATCATCTAACTCATCTCCATGAAGTTCCTTCACTTGAAGGAAAAGCATCTTGATGTAAAAGGTATTTCAGTAAATCTTGATGTAAGTTTTGTTTTTTCCTAATATATTTTTCATCTTCAAAGGTTATAAATGATTCACCACTCATGGAAGATACCTAAAATTAATTAAATTCATGTTCTATTTGTTTGATATGTCATTTTTCTCCATGTTCTTCAAGTGCTTACTCTTTGGGGACATGGTCTGTGTTTGAACAGTCTACTATATGTTTGATTGCCAATTTGGATCAAATGTTAGTGTTATATCAGATTATAAGGTTCTAAGATAAAATTACACTACTATAACCATGATAAAATCAAGAAGGTATTCCAAGTACACCCTCCAATGAGAGTCATAAATGTTTCCTCTATATATAGTCTTGTATGGATTGTAGAAGTAGGTTGAAGATGCTCATATCCATGGGGGAGACTTGATACATCTCCTCATACATTTATATGGCCTTGACTTCCCCACTTCCATCATCAAGTGATTCAAATTGACTAGATTTTCTAATTCTCAATACATAGACCCTATGTATGGGTTGACTATACCTATAGGTTTATACAGACTATAAGGTGAGTTAAAGATGATATAAGGAATTGTCAAAAGGTTTGTAGATTGAAGGAGTGATAAGGAAGTCTGGTGAAGTTGATAGGGTTAAAGGGTTTAAAAACTCAAGAGGATATATTTTGTAGCCCTAAACAATCAAGTAGAGCCTTATAGTCCCTATTCTTGTAGGTCCTCATTTTGGACCAAGATCAACATTAGATCAACAAAAGAACAATCTAAATAAGTGATTCAACTTCAATGCAAATGAAGATAGTGTCACCACTCATTGGATATCACCTAAGTGATTGGACAATCAAGAGAAGGGTTTGACTGAGCTAAGAAGCCTAAGACACTCCTACAAGTAGAGTCTATAATGAACAAAGACAATTTAAAGAGTTAAGTTTTTTGTAGCCTGAGGGATCTGATGAATGTGTTAAACTACTCACAAGTTCTACTATCTTCAATACCAATAGCACTATAATATAGTTCAATACAATAGTCACATGCTCAAAAATCTCAAATGAACACCATTTATAGCTTATATTTAAATGGTAAGGATAAATGAATGGAGTTTCAAAATTTGAGGTCTTTTGAGATAGTTGAGTGAAGCTCAAAACATAAAATTATTGATTTGAAACTAGGATGAACCCAACATATGCCTTTAAGACAACAGAGACTAGTCAAACTTAGATCTAATATACTACATATAGTCCTCATCCTCCACAAGCCATCCCAACCTAAATGATGGATTACACTCAGTGATACAAGGGATAAAAAGTCTACTAAGTATGCATTGAAAGTTTTCAAATGGAAAAGTTATCTTAACTTCTTTGACCAAATAAATGGAACCTTACATTGGCATCTCATGATGAATACCTAGAAAGCCTATATGAACCTAAGGGATTTTTTCACATGTTATAGACCTAAAATCAACATCTTAACACATGGAAGAGATTGATAGATTGAAGTTTGAATTGGTGTTTGGAATTTTCAAATCTCTTATTGAGTCAACTAAGCTTGCAGGGTCAAATATCCAAAGGAGTTTCTAAAACCCAGTAGTCACTACCCATAGCTAGGCATGAGAGAGATTGATGTTTTGATACCTTCATAGGCATGATTACACTTTTTGAATGTATACAAAGGGTGGTTAAGAGTGGACCAATATTTCTATGGTCACCTCAAATCCATATAGGTAGCATGTATTCTCATTATTTTGTCTCAGACCTTGCTCACTCCATTGAGAAGGGGCAGTCTTGAGATTAAGAGGTCTATTTGAAACCAAAACACAAAATAATCATGTAAAACCCCATGGAATGACATTGAGGTAATATATAAACATAGAAAAGTTATCAATACATTCTTAGGTTGCACAAAACCTTGGTTTTTAATCCAAATGCCCTTGAGGGATAGCAAGGAGGTGTTGATCCTATAACCTCAAGTCCCATGACCAATGCACCAAATGCATACAATGAAGTAATAATCATTATCAAAGCATTTATAACCATGAGGAATATTTTTTTCAAGATGTATGAATCTCTCCCAGTAATGGGATTGATTTTTGAGACCCAAAACCCAAATTAGACCTCTCTTGAGTTTAAGAGAGCTAAGTCTACCACCTAAGGAGCAATTTCACATGTTCACACCATATCTCACACTTTGCATGGGAATCTGAGACATTTTCAATAGGTGGGGTGGTCAGTCAAGAAGTTTATACAAGTTTAATGAGGTTAAGTGGTGGCCTATGATTTATGAATGATCTTTAAGACCCCAAACATGTCTTCAACCCTACTAAAACCTTTTGTTTCTCTCAATTTTTATTGCTTTTCTTAATTCTTTGAAAAGAAAGAAACTAGTGATAAGGGGTGTGTAGAAAAACTTATTAAAAATGCATGTGTTGAATCCAAGTGATTATGGAGAGATCTCTTTGACTTGGGAGGATGACCTGTAAATAAGAAAACACTAAAAGAAACTTGTTAGTTAGACAAGTAAATGGATGGATTACCTAACATGAGCTAGATCTTAGAAGCAACAACTTTTTAGGAGGTTGTCAATATACCTGCTTTAAACACTTAAGTTGAAATGATGAAATAAGAGGATTTTTCATAAAAATAGCAAATTATTGATATTAAAAACAACAAGTAACTAAATTTGAGACAATGAAGTTAAATGTTTTGCTAAATTAATCAAAATGAAAGAACGAGTTTGATTATACTAATGTTGAAAATTGGTGAAGGCAAAGTTATGGTTTTGGGTTTGGAGATGGTTTGGTTTGTCTTGTGACAAGGGATAAAGTTTTGGTTAAGGTTTTTAAATGGTCAAATTTTTAAAAATGGTAAGAAAGAAAGAAGGCAAAAGGGATAAATTGTGAAGAGGTAAATAGATGAAAGGGATGAGAAAGAAAGGAGGTAAAAGGGGATAAAGGGATAAATGGTGAGGAGGCTAATGGGTAAATGGAATAAATAGAAAGAAGAGGTTAAGGGTAAATAGGAAAAGGGGTGAAAGGAGAATAATAAGGCCAAAGGGGTTATGGTTTTGAGGTCAAGAAAGAAGAGGTCAAAGGGGGTTAAGAAAGAATAAATTTAATTTGCAAAACAATACAAATTACCTTGATGTTCATTGAAGATAGATTGAGGATGGCTTGTTGAGGATGCTTCTTAAATATTTTGGTAGAGTTTCACTTCTTGAGATCTTCTCTCTAATATTATGATGACCTTTAAGATGATTACCTTCTCCAAAAACCTGCAGCAATATGCTAAGAATAAAAGACTAACTTTCCACTTAACCTTGGGTGAAGGAGATGGGGGTATTTATATCATTTCTATGTGGGAATTCATGCCAAAATAGAGGAATATTAAAGCAATTCAAATTTATCTAAGTGGGATCATGATTTAGTCAAGGTGAGGTTGGTGAATATTTCCATGTGGGTTGGTGTGTCTCACATGGGTTTGAATGCAACTTAAAGACTTTTTGCCATCCTTTCTTGCTTTCACACAAGCACTTAAATAGGTGGCACACTAAATATAGCACAATTTTCCATGTGGGGGATGAAAATTCTAAGGTGAGGTTGGTGGGGATTCCCATGTGGGTTGGAAAATCTCCCATTTGGGTTGGTGAGCCTCCATTTGAGCTAAAAACTCACAAATAGATGTTCTTTATCTTTTCCAAAGTCTTAAAGAGGTAGGTATCTCTGTTAAAGTCTAATTTCATGTGGGAAGACAAAAATACATGTTGAATAATGATCCCTTACAGTAAAATTCACCACATTTCATGGGGGGGGCCTTGTGATGCTTGAAAGAGGTCATCAAGCACTTTGGAAAGGGTCCCAAGTGGGGTATGATGTCCCACATGAAGCCACATCACTTCTAAGCCATGTCACTTGCCACATCATGATGAGGCCAAGATATGCTCGATAACTATATAATAAATGACCTCATCTTACTCTCTCTTTCTATTAAGTTTGATTGCATTTTGTAACTTTTATTTTGATCTAAAATGAGTTAGGATGCGATTATCCATATTTTGTTGACTGTGATTCTAACATTTTAAAAGACCTATAATTCCTAACAAGTGTGTTGGAAAATTCTAGTTTTGTAATAAAATAGGTCATCATCAGGCTAAAGAGTAAATGTGAAGTAGATTACATGTTTTGGAATCATTGGACTCAATTTAGATTAGTTATGGAACCTACAAAATCTATTCTAGAATCATCACAGTTAGTCCTAAAATCTACAAAATCTATTCCAGAACCATCATAGTTAGTTCCAGAACTCCACCATACTATTTCAAGTCATCACATTTTTGGGCTTAGCTCCAAAACTCTATATTTAACTCTAGTACTCTTATAGATAAGCTCCAAAACTTTTGTGGCTAGATATGGAACTGATGAGGATCTATTCCAAATGGTTGGTGATCTATCGAATCAATGATCCCATTAAATCAGGAACAGATTCCCAATTTTTTGAATTTGTAGAATCAATACATGTATCACATAGCTAGACATCTAGCCACATCTTGATTCAGCATCTAATCTAGGTGCTATTCAGTTCCATCATATCTATGAAGCAGTTACAGCCATCAAAGCATCTATATATATAAACCTAAGAATATAGAAAAAAAAGGAGAAAAAAAAGTAGAAAATCATTGAAGAATAGAGAGATAAGGACAGATTGGTACATTTTGTAATAAAGAACATTTTATCAATGAAATAGCCATTTTTGTTTTGAAAGCAAATTAAATTGTTTAAATCCTATTCTAGGTGGAGCAAGGGCCCATTCCTCCAAAGAACCAGGATCTTTATTTTGTTAGTATTTATATTTCTAGTTGTAAAAGTAAATAGGTAATTATGTTAAATTTATAAATACTTCCAACTCCTTACAGTTAAGATTTGTTGTAAACTTATTCCTGTAGGCATTTTTAGATTAACTTTTCATTTCTACAACGTGTGTTTGTTTCCAGCAACCAATTTCATTTCTACAATGTGTGTTTGTTTCCAGTAATCAATTTCATTTCTGCAATGTGTGTTTCTTTCTAGCAATCAATTTCATTTCAACAACATGTGTTTGTTTCCAACAATCAATTTCATTTTTGTAGAGTGTGTTTATTTCTAACATATTTGCATAGTTTGATTCCAATAAGGTTTTAATCAAGAAATCTTCAAGACATTAAAATCCCCCAAAACAATAAAAAAATATATACAAATACCCCCATCCAATTACTAAATTTCTATGATTCCTCTTGTTGCATATAGCTTTAGACACAGCCCTAGTTAAATATGATATCAATGAAAAAGTTGATTAAATGAAGGGGATGACGACACCCATCATTTTTGGCACCGCCACTGGGGATCACTAGTTGGAATTTTCTAATTAGGTGTCAACAAGAGTAACAATCATTTAGTAATTAAATAAATTTTCCTTAATTTGTGAGTAGACCATGAGATTCCAAGGGTAGATTTCTCCCCAAAATATCTGAACAAGAAATTCCATCATCCTCTAGTTTAAGAAAAGACGTTGAGCAAGAATTGGAGGCACCATTATCTCCTACAAAACAAGAAGCAAAATTGCCATTTTTGGAATTTTTGGATTAGTCACAAGAACCATGTAGAACCTTAGGGCTCAAGATCCATTGAGGGAAAGTTTTGATTCTCAATTGAGTAGTCAACCTCCTACTCCTAACTTTTCATTATCCCCAAAACAGACCACATACCACATTGATTGGGAGAAGGGACTAGAAAATACTAGAGAGATGGCACGAGACGCTGGAAGAGAACCTGAGAGAACATTTACCTATCCCATTCAGATTGAGGATGATGAAACCACTATGAAAAACAATTCACCTACACATTTTCCCATATTTAGAGGAATGTCATCTAAGGATCCTAACCAATTTTTATTTGAATTTAAAGTACTATGTCAAACCTATGATTACAAGATAGATAATCAAAAACTCAAGTTGTTTCCATCTACTTTGAAGGAAGCAATACTGAGGTGGTTTATGGGATTAACATCTAATTCTATTACCAATTGGGAACAAATGGAAACTATCTTTCTAGACAAATATCAAGATTATTGTAGAGGAAGAAATCAAAAGGAAGATTTTTTCAAAATCAAATAGGAAGAAAATGAGAATATGGAAGATTATTTGGATAGATTCCTCTTTATAAGTAAAAGATGTGGATCTGTACTTCAAGAAGATTTAAATAAAACCATTTTTCTCAAAGGTCTGGATGATGAATCTAAGGAAACCCTTGATTTAATTGGCGAAGGAAACATTGCTCAATTAAGAATGGATAAAATCATAATAATTTGTAGAAACTATTCAAGAACAAGAGGTGGACCTCGAAAAGGGAAAATAGTTAAAAATTCAAATCTAGATATGAACAAATTGATGGATGAAATATAAAACTTTAAAATTGACATATTAGTTCAATTAACCTCCACCATGGATGGATTGCAAGCTAAAGCAAATGCCCAACTTGAACCATTAGCCATGTATTATCCTAGATGTAGGAAGAAGCATGCAATAAGGGAATGTCCTTTGGATAAAATAGAAGTGTGTCTTGTCTGTGAATCTAAAGAACATGACACTCATGCTTGTTCTCTTCTTCTACTCATAAAAAATCAACTCAAAAAAACCAATACATCATCCACTACTGAAGAATTAAATTTTGTTCAGAGATAACCTAACCAAGGACAATTTATGCCAAGACCAGCTCCTAATCCCTGGATGATGCCATGGGTAGCTCAAATAGTACCACAAAGTTGGGAACAACCACCTTGGGCCCCTCAACCGACATGGCATCCTTAGGATTGGGTAAGTCAATCTTGGTTTACTCAAGGACATCGGCAACCTTGGGCTAGACAAGGAAATCCTTATGCTTGGTTGTAACCTAGATGGAGCACTAACAATTATGTGCAAGGAAAAACATATCCAAATCATAACCAACAAGCCATAACGGGACCTCCAGCACAAAATCCACAAGTTAAAAACATAGTCCAAACACAAATGTCAGCACAATCAATAGCAAACCCAAGAAACAAACAAATAACTCCTGTTTACAAAATAGAACCAAAAAAATTAGTTAATTTAAATACATTGGATTGTAAAAACATTCAAACTAGATCTGGAAAAATCATTAGTAGTCCACCTATTATAATCACAGAGATGATAGAAGAAGCTATAACCCCTAGCACAATTACACCTAAGGAAGATGACAAAGAAAAAGATAAGGAACCAGAGAGTAATTATGTTGAGATTCCATTTCCAAAAAGACTTAAAGAAACCATAGAACTTAAGGAATCTGAATTGGTGCATGAAATAAGAAGATTGAATATTAAAATACCATTGTTACCAGCAATTAAGGATATTCTAGTGTTAAATAAGTTAATCAAACTGTTATGTTTTTAAAAACCTAGAAAAAAGAAGCAGTTTCCTAGGACTATTCAGGTAGACGAGAAACTTGCTGATTTATTAGCAAGAAAACTCGTACTACCCAAATATGGAGATCTTGGAAGCCCTCTTATTTCTATTTTTATAGGGAATAAGGATATACATAACATTTTGGTTTATTTGGGTGTATCTATTAATGTAATGATAGTGGACACTTTGAAAACATTACCATTAATAGCCATACAACCTACTAACACCATATTGCAGATGGCAGATCAGTCTGTAGCAAAACCAGAAGGAGTTATTGAAGATGTGGTAGTAATGGTGGAATCATGGGAATATCCAGTTGACTTCCTTATATTTTAGCCTAAAGGTAACACACTTGGTTATCCCATTATTTTGGGGAGACCATGGTTAGCTACAGTTGCTACCTTAATTGATTGTAGGTCAGGGGATATGACTATTTCAAATGGTAAGAATTCTAAGCAAATTTCATTATATCCATTTGCACGACCTTTTATTAATAATCAAGTGAAATTATGGGTTTATAATCTTGATATTAATGAGCAAAATATGTCTTCTTTGGCTATGATAACATTGCAGGATCATGTACAGGAAATAGGTGATATGGTTAATCCTTCATTAAATGAACATCAATCATCATTTGAGTAGTCAAGATTAGTTCTAGAACCATCACAGTTAGTTCTAGAACCACCATAGTTAGTTTTGGAACCTTCACAGTTAGTTCTAGGACCATCACATTTAATTCTAGAACCTTCATAGTTAGTTTTAGAACCACACCAATTTTTTGCAAGTGAAGATAGCTTCACTTCAGAGGAACATGATTTCTCTTGGGAAGAGGAAGGATCTATAGCATCAACTTTACAGATATCAGGAGATGGTGAAGAATTTTTGGAAAACAACAGTAACAAGGAGTTTGATCTACAACAAGATAAGTATTATAACTCTTCATGTTGTCCTTTGTCCAACATTCTATCTCAAGGAACTTTTAGAGATGTTGCTACATATCATATGTTGTTACCACATGCATGTCTACTAAATACCTTAATGGAACCTCTTCAAAAAATTAGTTCATCATATCCTGGAACCAAACATGTTGAGATTCAACTAGGAAAATTTTTGAATATTAATAGCTGGTTAAAGAACGATGAAGAAGCTAAACTATTTGATGTTTTGAAGGATCATACTAAAACTTTTGCTTGGGACTATAGAGATATGAAATGAATTCATCCAAGTATCTGCACCCATCACATTTATACTAAAAACATTAGACCAATTAGGTAACCTCAAAGAAGGATTAATCTAGCCTTAAGGGATATAGTCAAACAATAAATTGAAAAGCTATTACAAGTAGGTTTTATCTACCCTATCTCAGATAGTCAGTGGGTGTCTCCTCTTGTAATTGTCCCTAAAAAAATAGAAAATGGAGAATTTGTGTTGACTATAGGGAACTGAACAAAGGCACCCTGAGAGATTATTTTCCATTACCATTCATAGATCAAGTCTTAGACAACCTTTCAGGTAAATAGTACTTTTCCTTCTTAGATGGATTTAGCAGATATAATCAAATCAGAGTAGCTACTGAGGATCAGGACAAAACTACATTTACTTGTCCATGGGGTACCTTTGCTTACAGAGTATTTTCATTTGGACTATGTAATGCTCCATCAACCTTTCAAAGAGTTGTATTAGCAATTTTTTCTGACCTAACAAATGAATGTGTAGAGGTATACATGGATGATTTTACTATGTATGGAGATACATTTGATGATGCCTTAAAAATTTTGGACAGAGTATTAACAAGATGTGAACAACATCACTTGTCTCTTAGTTATGAGAAATGTTTGTTGATGGTTGATGAAGGGATCATATTAGGGCACCATATTTCAAAAAGAGGAATTCAGATTGACTAAAACAAAATCAAGATTATTTCAAACTTGCCTATTCCTCAAACTCCCACAGATATCAAATCATTCCTAAGACATGCCAGATACTATAGGTGGTTTATCAAGGATTTTAGTAAAATTGTTGCCCCTATTACTATGAATTTCTTTGGGATGAACAGTGTCAACATGCTTTTGAATAAATTAAAGAGAAATTAGTAACTACCCTAATATTGCAAGGACCTAATTGGGAGAAACCCTTTCACATCCAAACTGATGCCTCAAATACCTCAATTGGTATAGTTTTGGGACAGAAAGATGAAGAAGGAAGAATGTATGCTATTTACTATCTCAATAAAAATCTTACTCCTACTAAAAGAAATTACACTACCACTAAAAAAAAAAATTAGCTGTGATCTATGTAATCAATAAATTCAGACATTACATTATAGGGTACAAAATATTTGTAGATACAGATCACTTAGTAATTAAATATTCAATGAACAAACCAGTGGTTGGAGGTAGAATAATTAGATGGTTATTACTTCTACAAGAATTTGATATTACCATTATGGACAATCTAGGTAAATCTAATGTGGTAGATGATTTCTTGTCAAGATTGACCACTACAGGGGAGTAGGATCCAGTCAAGGATAACATTTTAGATGAACAATTATTTGTTATTTTAGTTAACACACCATGGTTTGCTGACATGGAAAATTATCTTGTAATAGGGAAGTTTCCTCCTTTCACTAAAAAACAAATAAAAAAATTAATCAAAACTAGTGCACAGTTCAAGTGGCTAAATGGGATGCTATTTAAATGTGGTCCTGATTTGGTTATACACAGGTGTGTAAGAGAAGATGAAATTTTTGACATCCTCCAAGTATGTCATGATGAACCAAGTGGAGGACAGTATTTAGTGAAAAGAATAGCTCACAAGATACTTGGCACTAGTTACTATTGGCCATCTTTGTACAAAGATGTGAAGAGATATATTAGGCAGTGTGATCCTTGTCAAAGGATGGGATAGCCAACCATTACTAATGAAATGCCTCTACAACCACAAGTAGTGATTGAACCATTTGAGAGATAGGGATTAGATTTTGTTAGACCTTTTAATCTTCTTTCACAAGGAAAAGAGCACATTCTTGTGTGTACTGATTATGTAATAAAATGGATAGAAGTGCAAGCTTTGACAAATGCCATTGAAGAAGTAGTTGCTGATTTACTTTGGCACAAAATTATGGTAAAGTTTAGAGCACCAAGAAGCTTAGTTTCAGACCAGGGACCACAATTTATGTCCAACATGATCTAGGCCTTCACAATGTATTATCAGATCAATCATAGGAAGTCATCTCCCTATCATCCGCAAGCAAATGGACAAGTTGAAGTAATAAATAGAGAATTAGAAAACATCCTCACTAAAATAGTTGAAGCTAAAAGAAGAGATTGGGTAAAAAGACTACCTAAAGCTATATGGGCTTACAATACAACTTGGAAAACCACAATAGGGTTTTCACCATATGAGTTAGTTTATGGGAAAAAGCCCTTGTTGCCTATTGAGTTTGAACTATAGACATTGAGGACAACATCTAAGGTGGGAATTGAGTTGGATGTAGCTCAAAAGGAGTGAATCCTTCAACTCAATGAATTGGATGAATTTAGAATAGAAGCACTTCACCAGACAGAGATAATCTAAGGTCAAAGGAAGCAATGGTATGATTCACATATCAAGGAAAGATAATTCAAAGTAGGAGACTGGGCATTGCTATTTGATTTTAAGTACCAACAATTCAAAGGTAAATTAAGAACTAGATGGTTGGGACCTTCCCAGATCAAGCAAATATTTGACAATGATTCTATCCAGTTACTTCCCATTGATGGATGTAGAAGAATACTCTTGGTCAATGGACACAGGCTGAAACTTTATAGGAAGCCTCCTACTAAAGATGAATTCTTGAAGCATATTGAAGCAAACAAATAATTTGATCATATGGAAGAACCCAGTTCTTCTAAAATGATCAAATAATCAGATCAAAAGATCTAGAATAAAGGGAAGATGATGAAAACCAATAAATGGCATTCTCTTTTCCAAAAAAAATATATCAATTGAAAACCAGTGATGGCAATTGATCTTCTCAAATAAATACCTATTTAAATAAAAACTTTTTTTTTGAATCCTAACTATTTTCTAACCATTTTTCAAGAATGATGAGTCATCATGATGGAGGGACTACATCATCAAGGACAATAATTATGTTTTTAACTTGTTAAAGGTTTAGTGAAAGTTTGCATGTGTGATTAGACTTGATTTAAAAAGAATAGTATGATGAGTCATTTATTTTACATCATGGTTAAATGTGCAAAATCATGAGAAGGATATTGATGATGGAATGGGTAGATAACCATAAAGAATCATTCTTATGATTAAAGCAATTGAATCTGCTGATTTCGTAGCTAGAATTGATAAGTTTCACAACTGAGTATAGTAGTTTTACATCTAAAATTGATAAGTTCCATAGCTGAGTATAGTAATTCTACAACTAAATTCACTAAATCAAAAATTGAATCTGCTAGTTTCACAGTCAAAATCATCAATTCTATCAAGACGAGAAGCAATTTTAGCTAACCTATGAAAGATTCAAATAAGAATGAATCATGTGAATCAAAAATAAGTCAGACCCAGATAATGATACCCAACTCCTTGCAGATGAAGAAGTAGCAAATATCTTTCAACAGGCAGGATAGCTAGAATTTTTGAAGAAATTTCTCAAATACAATGATGAACTTGTAAGAGAATTTATTATCAATCTAGAACAAAAAAGAAGAAAAATTAGGAAGGTTTTCATTCCTTTTTCTATGAATATCATAAGTGAGATGTCTGGAATACCAATAATGCATGTCCCAAACCTTGTCAAAGGGAAATTGAAAGACCTGGCTAAAACCCTATTGAAAGAAGGGGAAGCTGAACCCCAATATATTTATAATACAAAGAAAATCATTAAGGGAGTCAAAAGGGATAGCCTACCTAAACCTTTTGACAGAGTAGCATTTTGGGTAGTCAAATATTTAACCTGTGATGGATAGTTTGGGATAGTAGGAAAAGAAGTTTTAGAAATCCTTATACACCTTAGGTATGGAGCCACAAAACCAAAATATAGAGTAAACCTTCCAGGTTTTCTTTTTGACTCAATCCATACAATGGACCAGAGGTATTGTTTGGGTGTAGGAACAATCAGACATCATGGGTTAGTGCATTTGGTATGCCAACACCATTTCCTTTCCAAGAAAAATGGGGAAGAAATGTGGGACAAATTTCTTGGCAAATTGGGACAAAACCCTGGTATTCCTAGAAGAACAATAGCAACTCCTCCTACTTCTTCAGTTCATTCAAAAACTGCTACCATCACTAAGGAAAAGAAAATATTAGGGGAAGAGGAAATACCCAAAAGAAGAAAATCTGAAAGAAAAATTCAAATTATAGACCCTATGCCTTCTCACAAAATTTATATTGTTGAAACTACAGAAGAAATGATATCTGACAGTGAGGCTCCTCAATAAATAAAATGTCATAAGAAGTCTAAAGAAAGTTTAGAGGAGATGGAAGAACAAGAAAGGCTAGATCCTGAAGCTACCAATATTTTGGGTAGCATGGCCATGACTCCTCATGAACCAAGCCAAGCAAAATAGGAAAAATAAGATGAACAAAATGTTGAGACAACAACACCATCACATGTAGAAGATAAACAAGATGCTAAGACAACAGAACCATCACATGTAGAAGATGAACAGGCATCTTGGAGAAGAAAAGGGAAATCCCCCATGGTGGAAGAGGAATGTTTAATTTCCCAAGAAATTTTAGAAAAAGAACAAAACCAGTAGATTAAATAGGCTCTATTTTTGTCCAGAGTATAACTCATTATCAAGGAAAAGGATGAGGAATTGAACTTCCTCAAACTCAAGTTAGAACATAATGAAATGCTCCTTGTAGAATTAACAACCCAGTTCACAGCCAAGAATGAAGAATTAGCAGAAACTAAAAGGCAACTAATGGAGAATGAGGAAAAGTGTACAAGATAGACCCCTGTGTCAATAGTCTCTGCACAGACTGAATTAACTTATCTATCACTCAAACAGTTATGAGATAACACATGTAGAGAACTCAATGAATCAAAGCATCCAATATAGACTCGAAAGGTGAATTGGCAGAAGAAGAGAAAGCAAGGAAGGAATGGGAAGATAAATTTTATTAGGAAAATGATAAGTATAAATGTCTTGTGAAAATACAAATAGTTTGTATGATGAGTGAGAAGTTGCTTACATGCAGAAGACCTTCTCTTATTTATAACATGTTTTTAGAAAAACAATTCATCCGTTGGTAGTCGGCAAGGATAGCATGTGGCCTTCCACATGAAATAAAAGATGAAGTTGATTTTTTGACTGCCTACTCCTTAGCTAATACAGAACAGAAAAACCTTCTTTGTGAATTTTACCTCTACAATTTTATGCTAGAAAGAAATACAGGTTTTATGATCAATTTATATGTAGGAGAAAGCCAGCTTAACACATTCATCTCTGTTCTTCAAAATTAGATTGCATGGAAAGAAAGGGAGTCAGAGCATTGGTCAAAGGCTAGTTCATCTGGTCTCTATATGTTGGTCACTATGGTAATCCATCCACCTTTGCTACATATTTCCAATCCCATGCATTTAATGATAAATTCAAGGGACCTTATCTTTTTAGTTTACAGCAAGGCATGTATGTCTTCACCTCTTATGAAAGGGAAAAATTTTATAATATCTATGATGCATGTTTTAAAAGATGGGAATTTCTCCCGGTAGCATTGAAAAGAAGGGAAGTGATATCCCCTTCCAATTTGATCTAGAGTTTAGAAAGAGCAAAAGATTTATGCACAACAATTCCCTAGATCAATGAAATTCCCCTAAACATATGGATAGGAATGCAGACAAGGCCACCTCTAATTCTCACCCCATGTCTCCTTTGAAAAATAGAGAACCTCAACATCCCACTCAATTTGAGGAATGGAAAAGAAAAGTAGAAGCAAGAGCAGGGTATAGTACTTCTGAGTCAAAGCATTGGGATATTCAGTTTCAGCCATTTGATCTAAGCAATCAAATGGAATGTAGGATATACAATCCTGAATTAGAAGAATGAAGTTTGTAAAGGGACTTACAAACAAGTATGGGGGAAATGATGAGGCCAGGATATGCCCAATAACTATATAATAAATGACCTCATCTTACTCTCTCTTTCTATTTAGTTTGAATGCATTTTGTAACTTTTATTTTGATCTAAAATGAGTTAGGATGTGATTATCCATCTTTTGTTGACTATAATTCTAATGTTTTAAAAGATTTGTAATTCCTAACAAGTGTGTTGGAAAATTCTAGTTTTGCAATAAAACAGGTCATCATCAGGCTAAAGAACAAATGTGAAGTAGATTACATGTTTTGGAAGCATTGGACTCAATTCATATTAGTTTTGGAACCTACAAAATCTATTCCAAAATCATCACAGTTAGTCCCAAAACCTAAAGAATCTGTTCCAAAACCATCACAATTAGTTTCAAAACTCTAGCATACTATTCAAGTCATCGCATTTTTGGGCTTAGCTCTGAAACTCTATATTTAGCTCTGATACTCTTATAGATAAGCTCCAAAACTTTTATGGCTAGATATGGAACTGATGAGGATCTATTCCAAATAGTTGGCAATCTGTTAGATCAATAATCCCATTAAATCAGGAACAGATTCCCAATTTTCCAATTTTGTAGAATCAAGACATGTATCACACAGCTAGACATCTAGCCACATCTTGATTCAACATCTAATCTGGGTGAGATTTAGTTCCATCATATCTATGAAGTAGTTATAGCCATCAAAGCATCTATATATACAGCCCTGAGAATATAGAATAAAAAGGAGAAAAAAAAGTAGAAAATCATTAAAGAATAGAGAGATAAGGACATATTGGTACATTTTGTAATACAAAACATTTTATCAATGAAATAGCCATTTCTATTTTGAAAGTAAATTAAATTATTCAAATCCTATTCTAGGTGAAGAAAGGGCCCACTCCTCTGAAGAATTAGGATCTTTATTTTGTCAGTATTTCTATTTCTATTTGTAAAAGTAAATAGGTAATTCTGTTAAATTTATAAATACTTCCAACTCCTTACAGTTAAGATTTGTTGTAAACTTATTCCTATAGGTGTTTTTAGATTAATTTTTAATTTATGCAACATGTGTGTTTGTTTCTAGAAACCAATTTCATTTCTACAACGTGTGTTTATTTCCAGCAATCAATTTTATATTTGCAACGTGTGTTTGTTTCTAGCAATCAATTTCATTTCTGCAACGTGTGTTTGTTTCTAGCAATCAATATCATTTCTATAGAGTGTGTTTATTTCTAGCAGATTTGCATAGTTTGATTCCAATAAGGTTTTAATCAAGAAATCCTCAAGACATTAAAATCCCCCAAAACAACAAAAAATATATATACAAATACCCCCATCCAATTACTAAATTTCTATGAGTCCTCTTGTTGCATATAGCTTTAGACACAACCCTGGTTAAATATGACATCAACAGAAAGTTGATTAAATGAAGGGGATGATGACACCCATTACATCACCTCCCAAATCACCTCCCATATCACTTGACATGTCACATGCTATGTCACTTGTCATATCACATGCCATGTCACTTGTCATGTCATCATGAATAGTGATAACATGTCCCATAGTGAATAGTGATGATGAATAGTACTTTCAAATAGTGATTTTGAATGATATTTAGGACTAGGAAAATAGTGATTTGGTTTTTTAAGAGGGTTTTTTGGAAGGTTTAAGAATTTTTAGGGGATCCTAAGGCATTTAGGCATCAAAAACTATAAGTGTGTAGTTTTATAGTGTCTACATTTTTCCCTTTTTTGTTATGTAGCCTTAAATTGACAAGCTACAAAATAAAAACTACTTGCTTGGTCAAAGGTTAGGGTACCATAAGTATGGGAGGAGGTGTTCCCCCTCAAATCAAGAGTTAATGAGGAAAACTTGAATCACGTATAGGTTTGATAAGCAGTTGATGGGGAGGCACTAGGTGGTGCCACAAGGTAGCTAGGTATGTGAAATGCCAATGGGTTCATAAAATATGACTAAGTGCAATAGTCAAGATTATGCAAAGACTAAAGGTTCTGATGTTGCTAATAAAGGTCAAGTTCTAAGATAAATATAAGGTGACTGGTCCCCAACATTAGTCATAACTGATCAAGTTAGTCTTATCAAGGTTCTTAGACAGGGTCGGTTTTGACTCAGGTATCCAAGGTAGGAAGTGCTCATGAGAAAAAAATGGTCTTGTTTTGCATGAGATGTTGAAAACATTTAAAATTTTAACATGGCAAGTTGGTCATTATAGGAAAAAGTTATTGCAAAAATTTCCAATGTTTTAGGTAAAAAACAACTTACTTCAAGGTGCACATGGTGAAAGTATGGGTGGATTGGGTATGGGTTGGAAGGGGATGTCTAATTTGACTCTAGATGCACACAGCAAGTGGACGTTACCTACATAGTTCCATGGATAGAGATCTCAAAATATCATCAAGTCAAATGTAGCTCTTTTGAGGCAAAGAATGTTAGTTAACCTAGTTGTCCCAATTGGATATCATATAGGTAGGTCCAAGTGAAAGACATTGGAAAAAAGGGAAGCACCAAAGGGTGGAAAAGATGGCTATCAAATAGTTTTTAATGGGTATGGTATAAATGGTGGATGAGATTACCTAAGATGTAATTAGATGATTATATCCACTATGCAAAAGGAATCGACATCCATGGATAAGTAGGTTGAAGCAAGAAATTATGGCCACCTATTTAAAGAAAAGAAAAGGGCAAAATATGCTTTACTAGGCTTCTCTAAATTTAGAACTACTTAAATTTCCATAGTGATCTAATAGGTTCTTTCATCACCATCCAAATAAGTTGACATTGTGCACATTCCATAATAATGTCATTAACAAGCTACAAAAGGTCATTATTCAACAGTTTAGGGAAGAAAAGTAGCAAAGTGGGTAAATGAGAAGTGGTGAAGATTCAAACCCTTGATCCTTGAGTCAGTGGGGCCCCAAAATAAGTAAGCATTGATTTTTTGAGGGAATTAGAGAAAGACATCAAGGGGTTTTGGAATATAGAGTGAGGTGAATAATAATTTTAATTAAATGAGGAAGCAAGTTGTGGATTTCATGCATTAAAGCAAGGGCAATCCAAGGCATAAGAAGATGTATTCTGAAAGGGAGAATCAAGGGAAATTATTGGTTGGAATGTTAGGGCATGTGAGAGGATGTAGTTATCATCCCCATATGGGTATCCCAAATCTTCCATTTGAAGGTGGTTTTAGTTTTGATTATAACATCTTCAAAGGTCAGAGTAAAAGGGGTTTAAAATAGGTAAGATGAGAAAAGGTGGGGATTTTCATCCCATTTGCCTAAATGATGCTTAGGTTTGTTAGTTGGTCATATGAGCCCATAGTCTTGGATAATTATGTTATAGAGCTATAGGACTGGTATATATCTCACAATAAACCAAAATTAATTGGAAGACCTTGGAGGCCATAGCATGCTCAAAATGGGTAGAGGGTTGAAAAGGAAAAAGTTGATAGGGAGGGTGAAGGGAGTAGTTGGAGAGGGACAAAAAAGAGAGTTTGAGCACAAAATATAAAAGTATTAAAAGAAAAAAGGGATGATCCTAAAATAAGGAAGCTAACCATATTTTGTGCATTAAGGCAAGGGCATGGATGATATAAGGAAGTGGACAAGGAGACGTATGTAGAAGCAATACAACTAGTGACCATACTCTAAAGAGGTGGAGGTGAAATTGGAGAGCATAAAGGAGATCCAAAAAGGGATGAGGTAAAGGTAGACCAAGAGATGGATAAAGACAAAACAATGAGATCACAGATAAATAAAAAGGTGGAGAAGGATGGAAGAAGCTAAGCATGGTCATATAGGTTGGGAAGAACAAGGAAGGGCATCAAGGGAGATGAAAAAATGAAATGAAAAGAGAAGAAAATAAAGGTCAAATATTGGGGTTAAGAAATGCACTAAAGAATGACAGAATGGAGAATTTAAAAGGATGGAGAGAGAAGTGTAACAATCATGAAGGGTAAGGGGAGAATGAGGGATATGGGAAGCCATGAAAGGTTTGAAAACAAGTCTAAAAAAGACAAAAGCGAAAATAGTTTGGTGATGAAAATGAAAAACAAGGAAATAAATAAAAGAAAAGGAAATATGAGGAAAAAATAAGTGAAATGAGGACACAAAGAGGATGAGGGGAGATGGAAGAAGCAGGTGGTATCTTAACCAAGTAAGCATGGGTGATGATATGCAAGGAGAGGAATAACAAAGCAAAGGAGATGGTGGTTTTGGAGATGAAAATGGGATCAAAAATGGGAAAGGGTTGAAGAATGAGGGGAAGCAAAGGATGGGTGGACAAGAAGGTGAAAAGAGAAGGTAGGTGGTAATCAACTTGTTAGAAGAGATTGACAAGTTGAAGGGGTGATTAAATGAGATTGAAAAACTAAAAAAATGGTGAGGTGGTAAAGAAATAGGGGGACACAATGAAAGGGAGTGAGATGAAACTAAGGAATGAAGATTAGAGATGATAAGAACAAAAAGGAAGAATTGAAGTAGGGATACAAAGCATATATACATATGCAAAAGATAAGTGAGTACCAAGATGGAAAGAGGAAAAGGGGAATGTAAAAAGGGCCATAGGAAAAAAGAGATAATAAGAAAAGGATAATTATGGAAGGATTCTCAAAGGATAAATACCTAGGGAGAAACTAGTTGTGGAGGAAAAAGGGGAAGATAAAAAGGATGAAAGGATGGAAAAAAAGAAAACAAGAAGAATGGAAAATGTGTATGATGGGAAGAGTGGAAAAATGGCAGAGAGTGGTGGTACACATAAATAAAAAGTGAAGCAACAAAATAAACAAAAAGCTTGCAAGATGCACAGTATGAAGTGGAATGGGTGAGGAAAAGAGAGTGATAAAGGGGGTATGACAAATAGCCAAGGGGGAGGGGAGATGATGAGGATGGAGAAAGAAGTTGAAGGGGATAAAGGGTAAGGTTTTCAATAAGGTGAAAGAGAAGAAGAAAATGCAAAAGGTGGGTGGGGAAGTGGGTTGCAAAGCATGCACAAGGAAAGATGACAGGGAGGCCAATGAAGCAAAGCAGGAGGTAGCTTTATGGGAGGTAAGGGGGGCCAATGGGGAATGTTGTCAACCCTTGTGTTAAAAGAGATTGACAAGCTAGAAAAGTGATTAAAATAGATTGAAAATTTGGAGGTACGGAGATGATTAGAAGATAGGCAAAGAAGTGGAGGAAGAGATTTTAAGTGAGAAGGGACAATAAAGTAAAGGAAGTGGCCAAGCTAACCTCAGTAATTGAACACTACCTACATAGTCCAAAAATACCTCAAGTTAATGTAGTTCTCCAAAAAATAGGGGAAATACTTAAGAGGAAATATTAGATGGTTTTAAAACATAAAGATGTTGAAGAAAGAATTCCAAGATTCCTTGATGTAGGATACCCTAAGCAAGAGGGCATTGTTAGTGGAAGAAATGAGTGAGAAGCAAAAAAGGGGATGGGAATTAGTTTTTAGTGGTTGAGCTACTCCTAGAGCAATGCCTACATAATCTATGGATATTAGCCCAATGTAGTTTAACAAGGTTTGGATGAGTGGTGTTCAAATTGGCTACCCCAATTTGATGGACCACATGGGCTAGTTTGGGTTGAGGGAGAAGGTTTAGTGAAAAAATAGTTTTGGGTTTTGGTGAAGGTGTCAATGAAATTGAATAGGGTAGGTTGGTAAATAGTTACCACAATGATCCCACATTTAGTAGTATGAGATATACGGATGGGCAAGGTAGGATAAATTAAAAGGGAACATAATGCAAAGTACCACAAATAATCTTCAATGAAGCTAATCTAAAGAAGAGGTGTTTTTGTAAGGAGGTTGCACCTTCTAAAATTGTGTGAGGGTAAGAGTTTGGATATAGTGTCTACCACTATGAGTTGAGTTTTAGGAGGTGGGGGTCTATCCAAATCTGCAGTGTTGTTGTGTCCAAGGTTCATCACCACTATAAGCCAAGTTTTAAGGGTAGTAAAAAAGTGATGACCTACAAAGAATTTCTTTGATGGTCAAGTAGATTCTACAAGTAAGTAAGTTATCATCATGGTGAGCGACAAAATATGGACCTTGCCTAACCCAAGAGTTTTATGGGTAAGCTAGACAAATAGTGGCCATATCTTCATCCTATGCCCTAGTTGCTTGGAACCACAGACATGAGATCCCATTTAGAAGAGGCACTAGTATTAGGGAGCTATGTGGTCTAGGATATTAGTGATACAATTAGATTAGATATTCATTCCCCTACTATGAGTGGACTCTCAATTGGTACAAAAGAAAACAATTCCATGTTTGAGCAGACATTTCCAATGGTTAGGTTTTGATGTTTAGAGATTGTGTCAATGGGTTGGTAGGAATAGGAGGGTAATGTGTTGGATATTGTTGGTTGAATGTTATTATGCATGAGTTTGTATGGATACTTATGAATTTTATGGTTATGGTTATGATTGGTATGGTTATGGTTGTTTTAATCTTGCTTAATGTAAAAGAAATGACCATTATTGTTACAATGTTGGATGGTACAAGTCATGGTGAAAACATTGAACATGCACACTAAGATAAGAATAGGGCTTAATGCTTTGTTTTTTATAAGGACTAAAAATAGACCCAAAGGGAGATCAACTTAATGAATATAAGCCCGTCAAATATTATGCATGAGTGGTCGTTACTTGATAAAAAAAGGTTTCATGATCACAAGGTGTCAAATAAGATCTAAATATCTTGATTTATAAATAGTCAAAAGGGAAGATGGGTAATAGGTTGTGTGAAGGGTAATGGGTGATATGTATGATAACCTCATGTGAATTAGTTTTCCCCTTCTATAGGTGACCTAAGAATGGTATTAGACAAGTCCATGTCATATGTTAGATGTAGATTGATCAATGCGAGAAGTCTACATGGGAAAGATGATTGTGGCTTCCAACTTATTATGTTGCTTGAGAGTCAATTTCAGCTTTAGAATTGGTTTTGATAGTAGGCCTTTTTCTTTATTATTGTATATGGGAAGTTGATCGATGCAAGAAGCTTCCATGAAATTGCTCTACTTTTGACAAATTTAACTCATCCATCCTTTAAGGGATTAGTCTAAGATTATTAGCTTTGTTTTAATGTTCTTGATAGTTGTCCTTCAAGGGAGTAGTCTACCTTACATGTGGTAATTTTTATTTTTGTTTCTGGGTAGCTATCCTTTGAGGGAGTAGTCTGTAATGCTTAAGATATCGACTCAATTAATTATTTCAAGATGAAATGTGTTTAGACATGGACCGGTCTAATTAGGTTCAGAGGTTTACCTTTATGAGGGTAAAAATTTACACAAAAAGGTTTATGGTATGTGAAAGGGTGTGGTTTTGAGAGATAATGACCATGGGATTCCATCTTGTTAGAGATGAAAAGTATCCATGAGAACCATGCTATGGTAGAGCCATGGTACCCATATTTAGGATTAGGCCATGACTATCATGATTAATCACATGGTTCTATGGTTTAATCAATTTTCCTCAAAAGGGGAGGAGGAACGTGGGTGAAGGTGAAAATCTCATAATCAAGGGATGACCTTAAGTTAGACAAATAGGTGAGCTTGATCTTTCTTTAACAAAAAAATGGATGCAAATGTGAAGCATTGAGAGGCTCAAGTTTTGGTTTTCCTTCGAGAGAGGATAAATGATAAGCTCCTAATCCATACTTATGGGTGATGATGTAGGGTCCAAGCCAATTGAAAGCAAACTTTCCTCATTTACTCTTCTCTATGTTAGTCACATGTTGGTTTTATTTTAGGATGAGATATTCAATATTGAATTCCCATTGTTTGAGGTACTTATTATAAGTGTATGTGATACACTCTTGATAGATACGAAGGTGGGTGAGAACTACTAAATGACGCTCATCAAGTAGCTCAAGTTGAGCTAAATGATGCTGACAAAAATCTTCTTCATAAATGAGCTCCTTCAAATATATGTGAAGAGAGTGGATTTGGAATTCAAGAGGTAAGATTTCCTCTATTCTAAAGACTATAGAGAAAGGGGTAGCATCAGTGGAGGTTTGAATGCTACTGTGATAGGCCCATAAGGTGAATGGGATGTACAAGTGCCAATCTTGACCAAAAGCACTGACAACTTTGGTTAATATTTTGGTGAGGGTTTTATTAGAGGCTTCCATTTGTCCATTACTTATGGTTAGTAAGGCAAGGAAAATATTAAATCAATTCCAAATACATCACATAAACTTTGGACTTGCTTATTCTTGAAGGATTTGCCATTATCAGTGATGATCTTATGAGGAACACCAAAGTAACAGATGATATGGTGGTTGATAAATTCAATGATATTTTTTGCTTTAGTAGAGATTAGAGGAATAGTTTCCACCCACTTGGTGAATTATTCAGTGGCTATGATGATGGAGTTATGCCACTACGAAGAATAGGGGTTAATTTCCCCAATGAGATTAAGCCCCAATTGAGAGAAAGGCCAAAAGTCCTTAGATACTTGGAGGCTATTGGATGGTGCATGATGTAAATTAGCATGTTGTTTAAATTTAACACACTTTTTTACATAATCACACTAGTCTTGGTTGAGGGTGGGCCAATATCAACTAAGGCAAAGGATACGTTTAGCGACTGCTAGGCCACTAAAGTGTCCCCTATAGATCCCATCATGTGTCTGTTTGATGTCATGGGAAGCTTTATGGCTACATAGGAAATGAAGAAGGAGACTATCAAAACCACATTTTTAAATGATTCCCCCTAGTATGGTGTAATGAGAGGTACTCTCAATAAAAGCTCTTTAGGCATTCCTAGAGAGGTTGGGAGGAATAATGCCTAGTTGAGGTAGTTGAAAGTTTGGTCATACCAAATATCAGATGGGGATTCCTCTACATTAAAAATAGTAGGGAGGTTGGATTGGCCATAAGAGGGTATGGTAAAATGATGAACAATGACAAATATTTTGGAATTGGAAGGCTGAGAAGGGATCTAAGAAGTAGGGTAGGCTATTGTAATGACAAATTTATTAGTAGATTGAGGAATGGATTGGACTAGGTAATGCTCAAATGATTTTAAGATTTTATCAACTAAAAGTTTATATTTTAGCAAGACATCATTCTTACATTGATAGGACCCATTGACCTAGTTGACCATAAGCTAGGAATCACCAAAGACATGGATTATCTTAATTCCCAAGCTTTGAGTAGTTCAGAGACCTATCACTAGGGCTTTATACTCAGCCATATTATTGGTGTATTAAAATTCAAGTTTGAAGGAGAGAGGAAGGAGTTCACCATAGAGAAGTATGAGAATAACTCCATCACCCCCTCCTTATTGGTATTTAGAGACATCAAAGAACATGGTCATTTGGTAGGTTATGTCATCTTCTTGAAAAAGAGTCATGATAGACTTGTTTGAAAAGGCAAGAGAGGGTGGTTGGTTATTTTCTAGAGGATCTTAATCCAATTGATCAACATTGACCTAACCTTTAATTAAATTATATTAGAGGAATTCAAGGTCAAATTCAACTAGGAACATGAGCCACTTAGCCATACGCTAATTTTGGTATGGTTTAGAGTGCATGTATTTAAGTGGGTCAATATTAGTGATGACATATTTTTTATGGTTAAGAAGTTAGTGGAAGATTTTGGTGGCCATGAAGGTTGATGCTAAGTAGATTTTCTCAATGTGTGTATATCAAGTTTTGTATTCTACAAGCATAGGCTAATATAGTATATGGCTTGCTCTTTATGTTATTCATCTCAGTGAGCCAAAATTACCCCTAGGGAATGGTCAATGGTATAAATATATAGGTAAAAGGGTGGTCATCCTTTAGAGGGATGAGGATAGGTGGTGATAAAAGGTACTATTTGAGCAAATCAAAGGCCTTTTGACAATCACTACTCCATTTGTAAGAGACATCCTTCTTCAGAAGGTGATGAAAAGGTTGGCACCAATCTAAAAGTTGGGAAATGAAATAGAGAATGGATTAAAGTCTTTCGTGAAGGTTGTAGAGTTGTTTAAGGTTGGCTAGAAGAGGCATGTCCAAAATTACTCTAACTTTAGCAGGGTCTACTTCAATTCCATGAAGAGAGATGATGAAGCAAAGAAGATTTCTTGAAAGTACCCTAGAAATGCATTTCTTGAGATTTAGGCAAACATTATAATGGATGAGGAATTCAAATATGATTGTAAGAATAGCCAAGTGGTCTTTTTAGAGTTTGTATTTCTTCAGAAGGTTATCCACATAGTCTCCTATGATCTTATGGATGATATCATGGAAAATATAAATCATGGCACATTGGTAGGTTGTACCAATGTTCTTTAACCTAAAAGGCATGAATCTATAAAAAAAATTTACCTAATGGGTCTTAAAAGTAGTTTTATGTTGATCTTCAGGGGCAATCAAGATCTGATTATAACCCAAAAACCCATCCATGAGAGATAACATCTTCTGGTCGATCGTAAGATCAACAATCTAGTCAATGTTAGGGAGAATGAAGTCATCTTTGGGGTAGGTGAGGTTAAGGTCATGAAATTCCACACAAATACATAAACCCCCATTGACTTTGGTGATAGGTATGATGTTTGAGACCCATTAGGGGTAGTTAATAGGTTGAATGAAGTTTACAGATAAGAGATGTTGAAGCTCTTCTTTGATGATAAGGGCTATGTGAGAATGCATGCATAAAATTTTCTATTTAAAAGGCTTATCATCATAGTGAGTGACTATGTTATGTATAGCAATGGTGGGTTCAATCCTAGGAATATCATTGTAAGACCAAGTGAAGGCTATGTTTCGGTCTTGGAGGAAAGAGGAGAAATCTTGAAGTTCCTTGGTATTCAATTATTGGCCCAATTTGAAAATTTAGGGGTCATCTAAAGTACCCAAGTTAATATCAATGGTAGATTCATTCAACATAGTCAAGGCCTCAGGAGGAAGGGATTTGCAGATAGAAGAATTCCCTACAACTAGGTGGGTAAGAATGGAATCATCATCTTGATTTTAGATGGTGTTGATGGTGGGAGAATCATTCTCTACCATTTTAAGATGTACGAGTGGAAAGACCTTGGTTTGGCCACTCTTTTGGTAGATGAGAGGGCCCAAAATTGTATTATTGATAAAAAAAAGTTAGGAGGGATGATATCAGGGTCTTCAGGTAGATAAAGTGATTGGGTTGGAAAGGATGGGATATCTTCCTCTATGGTGGTAAATGTGAATTGGTACATTCTTGATGTGGTTCATACTCAAGGCCAAATGACTCATGAGGTTTCAAAGTTTGGAAATGGGGTAACTCATGAGGCCCTTGTTCATAGTGATCGAGGCCAAATCCTTTCCAAGCACATCTATGAAGATATAACTTAGCAAACTTTAGTTTGCCAAGATAGGAAAAGTTATAGGTAAATGGTTGGATGGATGATGTAGTGGTAGGGGTTAGAAGTGGTTGATCAATTCCCCCATAAATGAAATTATTTTGATGGTTAGGGAGAACAATGGGGATGATGGTTCCAATGTTAGAGTTGTAAGAAGGGTCATGTCTAAGATTCCCATATTCTTGGGGGGTAAGGAAGGCATATACAGCTAAGAGTTAATATTCCCTAAAATAAAGACATTGGAATGTGGTTGTCATAGGGTCTTTTATAGGAATCTAGGAAGAGGGGATAGATGAGCTAGTGAAAGCTTCATCAACACTAGGTGTGGAAATTCTATGGGTTTTGGCTGGTGAGGTTGTGTTTTTGGTAGATGGTTGTGTGGTAGATAAGGGAGGAAGAATGACATCATTGGGATGATATGTCATATTGAAATATGTAAAAGGACTAGGGTTAGCTTCAATAGTCACAACTTGCCATTTGTGTTCAAACTTGACACATTGATGTAGGGTGGAAGGGACACAATTCATAGCATAAATCCAAGGGCATCTAAGTAAAATATTATATTTAAACTCTACTTATACAACATAAAATATTTCAAGAATAGTATGATTTTTTACATAAATGTGGAGGACAACTATCCCCAAGGTGGTAACCATAGTATCATTGAAAGAATAAAGAACCATTGAGCTTTTAGACATGATGTTTTCAGGTAACTATAGCTAGTCATAAGCATGGGAGGAGATAATATTGATGTTATCTCCCCCATCGATTATCACCCTTTTGATGTGGGTTTGATTGATATATGTTGTAATAAAGAGAGGGAGATCAGGATCCTCTAAATGAATAGAAGGTATTTTTGAATTTTTAAATGTGACAAGGTTGGAAATCTAAAAGGTACCCAAAAAAGTGGCTAGAGGTTGAGGATCATTGAGTTAGACATTTATGGATTTTAGAGCCTCTATGAATACTTGATGGTGATGGGGGGAGGTAGAGATTAACTCATACAAGCTCATCATTGTTGGATTTTGGTGAAGTTACCTGAGGATAGCTTTTTAGATGGATATTGTTATGGGTTAGGGTATGGAGGGTTAGATAGAGAGGCACCTAAGATAGACACCTTGGGTTTGTTTAGAGATGGATAAGGTTGGGTATTATTATCTTAGGAGTTTAGGGAGGGGTAATTCTAAGGAATGGATGCCTTAGGTTTCCCTTTATCCTTTTTTTGGGCTCGAGATTGGGTAACCATGTGAATAGTGTGGATAAGGGGGTTCCCTAGGTTGGATGGTTGCTTCAATTCCTCCTCTTCAATTTTGGGTGAGACCAAAGGTTGGATGGGTTGAGTACATGGTTGGATTGGCAATGGGGATGAAGGAGGTTTATCCAATAATAGATCATCATCTTTGTATAAGTTGTGAACCAACATATATAGAGATGTATAGTTTTTAGTGTCATGTCTTGGTGCCCTATGATATACACATATCAAGTTATCATTAAACCAAGAGGGTTTGGTATGTGAAGGGTCAAAGGGTTTTATGGGTGGTAATATCAAGGAATAAGTTTTCAATAACCAGTAGAGGGTGGTCAAGTAAGATTTAACTAAAGGTGGTAAAGGTTTAGTGGTGTTTGTTTCAGGTGTTGAAGTAGAAAGTTGTGGGGACATGGGTTTGGTGATAGGTGTCTTGGGTAAAATGGTATACTTGGTTGATGGTTTTGGTTTGGGTAAGGTGTTAGATGAGCTAGATGCAAATGACAGTAAGGTAGATAACTTAGGGATTATTGGTGTAGTGGGGAAAGGTGCTTTAGAGAGCAAGTATGAAGGTGTGACTAATAAATGTGGTGGGAATTGGTTAAAATGGTGTATTTTTTATTTAAGGTAGAGGGATGGGTACCCAAAATGGAGGGCAAGGTTGAGGGAGGTAAAATCTAAGTTTTTGGTCCATTTGGTGATTTTACCTCTTTGGTTGTTTTAGTTGTTGGTTTTCGAGGGGATTTGGTCACTTTAGTTATCTTGGTGGGTTTAGGTGTTTGAGGGTGAATCAATTTGGAAGGGTTTTGGTTGGTTGGGTGGAGGTTTTAGTTTTTTTAGAGGGGCTAGTTTGGTCTATCAAAGAAGGGGTTAGAAGTTCCAATTTGGTTCCCTTACCTTTATCTTGACATTTGATAGAAGGTTTTACAATTAGAGGTTGGGTAGATGGAGTCATTTCTCTTGTGAGATAGCTTCCAAAGAGGGGGTGGATGGTTTTGAGATAGGGGAGGCAAGTGTGGTATCCTCCAATAGAGGTGTGGATATGGTTGATTCCTTTGTTTGGGTGTCCAAAGGAATAAAAAGTAGTCTTTTTTCTTCCAGTAGAGGAATGGGGAAAGAAGTGGTTGAAGTGACATTTTCTTCATCAATGGGTTCACTAGTAACCACATTAATAGTATGTGCCTCATGAGATGGTCAAGTTTTATTTTCATGATGAGTGGTAAAAGGAGCATGATTAGGGTAAGGTTTGTGGAATACGTCAAGGGCTTGGTTTAGTGGCACATTAGGATTGTCTAATGTGAGATCCCCCTTGTAAATGAGGGATTGGACAAGGTATTTAAAGGTATTGCATATGTTGATGTCATGTCCTATGATTTAGTGAAAAGCAAAATGGTTATTCTCATTATACTAACTGGGCACGAGGTGAGAAGTATCAAACTATTGTGGTGGTTTAATTGGTGGAAGTTAGATGATTTTGGATTTTAGTAACTTTTTCAAAATGGAAGGATAAGGCTCCCCAAGTGGAGTTAATAGCTTATGGTTATTCCAATTTTGGTTCTTTTGGTTTTGGTTTGGATATTTGAAGGGGTCAGAGGTTTGGCACCTTGGGTTATATTGGATGGTAGATGGCAGAGGTGCAGCTTTGAGTACAATAGCATTAGCAGTGGCTTTGCTCTTGGAATTGGTATTGGTTGTGTTGCTTAGTTTAGAAGGAGAGGGCTCATTGGTTTTGGAAGTAGGGTTTTTGTTCTTCAACATTAATCTTCCCTCATCAATGGCTCTATTCTCTAGTTTGTGAGCCATGGTAAAAGCTTCATCAAATGTCCAAAAGCTTTGGACATGCAATGTAGATGAGATGTGTTTTGCACATGCCTAGGCAAAGATTTCTATAAGCTCAAGTTGATGAAATAAAAAGGAAAGTTAGTTGATTAGGTCCTCCAATGAGCCACAAAATTGGAAATAGATTCATCTTTGAATTGTTAAATGAAGTAGAGGTTGGTAATATAAAATTTTGTGGATATATTGATCGAGAAGTGATCTAAAAAAGTTTGGGATAGTTGGGTGAAAGTGAAGATGGAGTGTTTTGGGATGGCACTATACCAATCTAATGTTGATCTAGATAAGGACATAGGAAAAATATGGAGAAGGAGAGCGTAATCATGGGAAATCAAGTAACATGCATGCCTAAATGATCTTAAATGTTGTTCATGTTCCTCCTTGCTTTGAAATTTAGAGAATTTTGGTAATTCCCATTATAGAAGATATGGTCAGAGAGGGACAGATAAATGGATGGGTTCATTGCAAATTTGGTCATAAGAGATAAGGTTATGTGATCCTAAGATGGATGACTCAAGGGTAGTCATCTTCTCCATTAGCATCTTGACCAAGTCCATTTGGGGTTGTTGGGTTGGATGGGTATATGACATGTTTTGTTGGGGCTAGTGACATGGGAATAACTAGTGGATGGTTGGGATGATGTTATGTGTGTGTGTGAAGTCATGTAAGGTTGGGTGGAAGGTGAAGGTATATATACTTATGTGATAGGATTATATTGATAAGATGTCATGGGTACATGTTGGAAGGTCAAGGTTGGGGGGTTTATGTGTGGCATCGAAGTGGTTAGTGGGTTAGTTGGTTGAAGGTGGGTAGTGACCAAAGTGTTTATAGGGGAAGTTTTTATGGTATGGAGAGCACTATATTTTTAGATTGGGTTGTAGTTGAGGTATTAGTTGCTACCAAAGGGAGGATGGAAGCAATATTGGAGGATAATGCCATATTAGGTGGGGTGTAGGTGACTAAGGGTAGGTTTGAACCCACTTAGGGTGTGATAAGAGGTGTTTGGTTGCGGGGGTGGAAGGTTGGTTTGGGTTTTGGTGGATGGGATGTTGAAAGAGGTGTGGGTCAATAATGGTTGGGTTGAAGTGGTACCCACCAAAAGGAAGGGTGGTATGCCAAGAGGGGGTTTGATAGAGGAAACCAAAGCAAAAGGGGTGTGGTGTGGCATGGTATTGAGGTAGTGATATAAAACCACCTAATTATTATCAAGGAAGATAGTAAATTTAGCATCCCCTTTAGATATTATTGGGACCCTAGAAAAAGAGGGAGGAGGGTAACTCTCAACATGAGGGGAACTCTCAATGTCTGAGGTATACTCCATAGGTGAGGAATAAGATGGGGGCTACTTAACTTGATTTTTGAGTTGTTATCTAGTAGTGACCATATGAGAAAATAAGGAATGAGAAGGTGAAGCTCTCAACTCAAACAAGAAGCAACCAAAAATATTTCAAAGTGATCAACACAAACACTAGAAATGCATTTAGCCTAGGATTACTTTTAAATCATTTTTGGCTTATGCCTTAAAGAGTGTGGAGGGGAAGTTTATCTGATATGGGTACTAAAAAGGCAAGTTATAGTTGGTTTTGAGTTGTTTAGGTGCTCAAAATAAATATATATGTTGAACTTCAATACGTGGCTTGGTATTGGGACATACCCCCTCACTTCACAATATCATAGTGATAAGGGTGTTGGGTGCTTAGCCAAGACATATTGAGTCCAGAGTTTATACTCAACCAAAGAGTTGAGTTGGTTCTCTCTTTGGTGGTGAAATCCAAGTGGGATAGCTAAGAGGGGGTAAGGTTTCTACTAGGTGATGAAATCCCAGTTGGTCTTTGTCTCAAGTATTGTTTTGATGTGTTGATTATTCAGTGGTTTGGGTTGGTGTGTGAATACAAGTGAAAGATATGATAAAATTATTGTTCCTCCTAGTTACTAGATGAACTAAGATCAGTAAGCAATTCAATGGATGCAAAGTGTTTGTTTTAAACCCAAAATAAAATTTCAGATTTATTTAAATGCATAAAAAATCTCTAAATGAAATATTAAAATGCAATTCCTAATCATAGGATGATTGTTTTTTTATTTCTTTTAAATATGCAAGGAAAATAAACTTTAACTTTTCTAAAAATGCAACTAAAACTTGTGTTTTTTCTTTTTTTTTTTTTTTTAAGAAATAAAATAAAATTTAATTTTATTATAAATGAAACTAAAAATTCAACTAAGAATGAAAGAAATTATGCAACTAAGAATGTAATTAAATATGCAACTAAACATGTAATTAAAAATGCAACAAAATGATTTTTTTATTTTTTTTACTAATGCAACTAAATTAAAAAAATTATACTAATGAAAATAAATGAAATGTTCACTAATGCATTTAAAAATGTCTTAAGACAACTAATGGACCTAATAAAAATCAAGCATTCCACCGAGCATGCCAAAATGTTTCTCTCAATTTTTTTTTTGCTTTTCTTAATTCTTTGAAAAGAAAAAAACTAGTGATAAGGGGTGTGTAGAAAAACTTGTTAAAAATACACATGTTGAATCCAATTGAATGTGGAGAGATACTCTTTGGCTTGAGAGGATGACCTAAAAATAAGAAAACACTAAAATAAAATTGTTTGTTAGACAAGTAAATGGGTGGATTGCCTAGCGTGAGCTAGATCCTAGAAGCAACAGCGTTCTAGGAGGCTGTCAATCCACCTGCTTTAAACACTTAATTTGAAATGATGAAATAAAATTATTTTGCATATAAATAGAAAATTAATAATATTAAAAATAGAAAGTAACTAAATTTGAGACAATGAAGTTAAATAATTTGCTAAATTAATCAAAATGAAGCAACTAGTTTGATTATACTAATGTTGAAAATTGGTGAAGGCAAGGTTGTGGTTTTGGGTTTGAAAATGGTTTGGTTTGTCTTGTGATAAGGGATAAAGTTTTGGTTAAGGTTGGTAAATGGTCAAATTGGTAAAAATGGTAAGAAATAAAGAAGGCAAAAGGGATAAATTGTGAAGAGATAAATTGATGAAAGGGATGAGAAAGAAAGGAGGTCAAAGGGGATTAAGGGATAAATGGTGAGGAGGCTAATGGGTAAATGGAATAAAGAGAAAGAAGAGATTAAGGTTAAAGAGGAAAAAGGGTAAAAGGATAAGAATAAAGACAAAGGGGTTATTGTTTTGAGGTCAAGAAAGAAGGGGCCAAAGGGGGTTAAGAAAGAAGAAATTGAATTTGCAAAACAATATAAATTACCTTGATGTTAGTTGAAGATGGATTGAGGATGGCTTGTTAAGGATTTGTTGAATATTTTGGTAGAGTTTCATTGCTTGATATCTTATCTCCAAGATGATTATGAACTCCAAGATGATTACCTACTCCAAAAACCTATAGCAATATGCTAAGAATAAAAGACTAACTTGCCACTTAACCTTGGGTGAAGGAGAGCGGGGTATTTATAGCATTTTTGTGTGAAGAAACATGCCAAAATAGAGGAATATTGAATTAATTCAAATTTATCCAAGTGGGCTCATGATTTAGTCAAGGTGAGGTTGTTGAATATTCCCAGGTGGGTTGGTGAGTCTCCAATTTTGAATGGAAATCATGCACATGGGTTTGAATGAGACTTAAAGACTTTTTACCATCATTTCTTGCTTTCACACAAGCACTTAAAGGGGTGTCACACCAAATTTATCACCATTTTCCATGTGGGGTATGAAAATTATAATGTGAGGTTGGTGGGGATTCCTATGTGGGTTGAAAAATCTCCCATTTGGGTTGGTGAGCTTCTATTTGAGCTCAAAAGTCAAAAATGGATGCTCTTTGTCTTTTCCAAATTCTTAAAGAGGTAAGTATATCTTTTAAAATCTAATTTCATGTGGGAAGACAAAAATACATGTTAAATAATGATCCCTTAAGGTTAAATTCACTACATTTCATGGGGGGGCCTTTGTGATGCTTGAATGAGGTCATCAAGTACTTTGGGAAGGGTCCCAAGTGAGGTATGATGTCCCACATGAAGCCACATCACTTCTAAGCCACGTCACTTGACATATCAACTCCCATGTCACTTGAAATGTCACATGCTATGTCACTGCCATGTCATCATGAATAGTGATAATGGGTCCCACAGTAATAGTGATGGTGAATAGTATTTTAAATAGTGATTTTGAATAATATTTGTGACTAGGAAAATAGTGATTTGGTTTTTTAAGAGGGGTTTTGGGAACTTTTAAGAAGTTTTAGGGGATCCTGAGGCATTTAGGCATCAAAAATTGTAAGTGTATAGTTTTCTAGTGTCTACACCCTTGGGTAAATATGATATGGGATATTTGCCTTATAAATGCTCAAAATGCATTGTTTCAGATCTAAAAACACTTGAACCTTCTCAATAGATATTTGATGCTCCTCACCATGAAATTGGATGTTGATGTCACCTATATGAACTATAATAAATGCCATGCTTTACATTTTTTTAGTGTTTTTTAGGGGTTATGATAAGAGGAAAACTTCCCAATCATTTTATTAGGTCATTTGGGATGTGTTTCATCCATTAAATTCAAAAAATCTACATAAGAGTTTTTTTAGGTGGTCAAATAAGGCTCATTTTCAAAGGCAATCTCAAACAGGCCTAAAATAAGATTAGGTGACAAGGTCATTTCATGGTTTTCACACTTCCATAGGGTATTAAGACATCAAAATTGACATGGAGATTGGTGATTTACTAGGTAAAGTTAATCACTTTCTTTTGGGTGATTCCACATGTGTGAGATAGGTCTAGAGCAATAAAATAGGGTTCTAGGTAAGGAAGCCTAATTAAGGAGAGAGAAAGGTAGAAAAATGGACTTCCACTTAGAGTCAAGACATGAAATTTGACATGGAGATGTAAGGCCATACTAGGTCCTATAATATGTATTAATTTTGTCAATAATTTTCATAAAATTTCCTACATAAGGAGGTTTATAGGTTTTTAGGGTTAAAGGAAAATAGGCCTACTGAAGGCTTGATGAGCAAAGTGGAGTCTTGGGACTTTTTATATGAACCAAAAATGGTTAGTTCCAAGTATTATAAGATATTTTAAATCCATCCATGGATAAATAATTACTTGAAGAATATGAACTTGAGTTTTGGGCCACCTAGACCAAGCTAGGCATGGGAAATGAAGAGTTTCAAGGCACTTATGCACATGAATGATGAAATGTTAGATCAGAAGAGTTTTTTAAGGCATGGTATGTGTAAAATTATTTTTTATGAAGTAATTAATGGAAAATTTATGATTTATAATTCCATTTATCACTCTTCTTATGCAAAGAAGGGTAGTTTTCAAGAAGCTAGTTAAGGTGTCAAGCTAAGTTCTAACTCCTATGCCACATGGAGGGTTGGATAACCTTCAATAATGAGACACATGGATTTTTAAGTATATTTATGAATGTCCCATAACCCCCTTTTATTTTTTTAACTCACATGTACACTTGTCAATCATCTTCTACTATGCCTCCTCTCTCTCTCCACAATTCCCTATATAAGCAGCCACTTTTGGATTTGTAAAGGATCCTCCACATGGGTATGGTGAATCCCTGCCTATTTTTATCCTTTTATCAATGAATAATAACCTATTTTAACCTTCTCCATAGACTATTTCAATGTGCATGTTAGACTAGTTAATCTTGCTAAGTGATAGATTTACTTCCTTGACATGTTGACCTTGTTAGCATTCATATTCAGTTTGGCAATCTTTTTTTAAGTCTCTTGAAGTGTTAAAATTAATTTTATATGGGTTTATTGATTTATCTCTTCACTATTTTAATGTCATGACCTCTTGTTTAGTCCTCCTAGCTCAATCTTGCTTCACAAACCTCCATTAGAAATATTAATGTAGAAAGGCATAATTGGATTAGTGTTATGTGTAGGTTAGGGTCTTGTTTAAAGTGTAATTACAGTTGGTTGGTAGTTATTAATTTAAATTTGGTGCATCACCTCATTAAGTTAGGTTTATTTCATGTTTTCTCTATCCATTTTCATCTCCATAAATTAGTATCATAGGTGATGAGCTTACATAGATATATCAAGGGAGATAGCCCTTCAATCTATAGGTTTACCCCCAATTTAGACAACCTACATGTTTAGGGGTAATCCCATTATTTCACTTAATTGAATTAGGCTTGAACTACCTATCTAAGGGTGAAAATTTGAGTGACAACAATGTCACCTCAGGAAAAATCTTAGTATTCTTAGTCTCTTTACATGGGATTGATATAGATCCTAATAAAATAAAAGATATTATTAACATGTATATTCCTTATTCCATTCTAGATATGCAAACATAACTTGGTAAATTTTGGGCAATCCAACATTTTTTTCCCAAGATGGCTTACCATATATATTCAGTTAACTCCCGTCTTAAGAAAGGTATTGATTTGGAATGGATTGATTCATGTCAAAAATCATTTTTAAACATGAAATAATTATTATTGTGTCCTCTCACTCTTTAACCACCTTCCAGTGATCATTCTCTCATGTTGTACACTTCCTCTACCCCTATATCAATTGGTTAACTACTCACCCAAAAATATGAAAAAGGTTATGAATATGTCATATATTACATCAATCTTACTTTAATATACTATGAGACATGTTATACCAAAGTCAAATGATATTGTCTCACTATTTAATTCATAGCTAAAAACTTTAGCATTACATGCTTTATCAAACTAATTATGTCATTGTACTTTTTAATCCATTTCACCATTTATTTTCCAAAGATTTCCTCCTTAGAGATAGAATTGGAAAATGAATGGTTCTCTTGATGCAATTTTATTTAATAATTGTTATACAAAAATTAATTAAATGTCAAGTGATTGAAGATAGACTTGATATCACTCCTATCCCATCTACTAAACATCTCTATGACACTTTTCTCGATGAATAAATCCTTTACATTGAAGGTCTTAATCAAGATCTTTCATTTAAATCTTATTTTCAAAATTTTACATGTTATCTCAAAGTAAATTATCTTGATGAACTAGACCCTTGAATTTTTAGACCAAAATACAAAGTCATCATCAAAGAATTACCTAAAGTTACAATTGATTTTCATTAAGATACTTGATCAATTAATTTTGATGGAGATAAATGTCTTCAAGGAGCTAGGGCAAGATGTGTCTTAGTTGATCCCTATGACAAGATCATACCTCTCACTTTATTATTAAACTTTAATATTACTAATAACATGGTTGAATATGAATCTCTCATTTTAGGCATGCAAGATACCATCAATCTAAATATCCATTACCTATATGATTTAGGTGACTCATAACTCATTTTTCATCAAGTTAATGGAGACACTCAATGAAAAAATGTAAATATTATTTCATATCATCAAATTTACACCACTTTTTCTAAATAATTTAAATCCTTCACTATATAACTAATTCTATGATAGTAGAATGCTATAGCCGATTCACTTACTTCATTCACTTCTATTTTTCACCCTCATCAAGCCCTTCATGATTCATTATTTCTCATCAACAAATTTAAATCACCATATTAATTACCAAACATGAATTATTCTCTTATATATCATATCAAAGCTATCACACTCGATAGAGCCTATGGTATAATAATATCATTCAATTTATCTAACACCATACTTATTCTCATGACATTGACTCTTATAAAAAGACCTAAATTCATAAGTAATATTGAAAATATCTCCTCAAATAGGACATCCTTTATAATTTTAATTCCTAAGGTACCTTTCTCCATTGTGTAACTCAAGAGTAATTCTTCTCTCTCATTGAACAAACACATGGGGGCATTTATAGTAGTCACTGTAGCAGACACACTACCACCTAAAAATGCCTTTGCATGGAATATTTGTATCCCACACTCTAAAAATATGCTATCACGTTCACTAAAAAGTGTAATCCCTACCAACTACATGATTAACTTATTCACTCTCCTCCAACTAAGATTCAAACATTAGAATCTCCTTAGCCTTCTTTTTATGTGGGGATTAGATATCATTGATAAATTGCCTCACTCTCAAGATGGTCATGTATTCATCATTACGACCACTAAATATTTTAATAAAAGGGTTAAATATATTCCCCTTTTTAATTTTATGGGTATCACTATATCAAAATTCATATTTAATCAAATATTTGTTGCTTTGAAATTCCCCACACCAATATTTCTAACAATGGTGGGAACTCCAAAAATAAATATATCAAATAATTACTTGTTATATTTAAAATCATACACAAATTATCCAAAACTTATCATCCTCAATTCAATTTCCAAGTAGAGGCCAATAATAAATTTCTCAATAAAATCTTACAAAATATAATTCAAAATTATCATTCTGATTGACATCTCAAACTCTACCTTACTTTGGGCTTAATGCACTAGCATTTGTATTTCTACTAGGGAAGTCCCTTTCTCCTTATTATACGGATCTGAAGTTTTCATACCTCTATAATTTTAGTTACCTTACTTGTTCATTTCACTTCATGGCATCATTCTTGATGAGGGACTTCATCAAGCTTGCCTTCATGCTTTAAACCTACTTGATGAGTGTTGTATGGGTGCTTTGTAGCTTAACCACCAATATAATCCTTGAATAGCCAACAAAAAGCTAAAAAATTCCAATGTATACACATTTTATTTTAGTTATTTAGTCCTTAAATTATATTATACCCACAATAAATAAGGCAAGTATTCCTAAAAGTGTTGGGGTCCTTATTTAGTCAATGACATTCTTGGACCTAGTACATACATATTAGAAACTAATGAAGGACATATTTTAAAAGAACCAAATAATGCTCAATTTTCAAATAAATGTTTTTATTAAATTATTATTTTCATTTCCAATACTATTTTTATCATACGTCTTTCACAAATTTCTATATACTTTAGTGTTAACACTTCTTGCAAGTTTTTCATTTCAAATGTTCTTATGTTGTAACATTACATCACTTTCATTAGCTTTAGTTCCTATAGTTGGTCAACTAGTCCATATTTCATAATTTACATATATTCTTTTCATAAGTTTGCATCGTAAAACTATGATAGGACTCGATCATTCCTCATGAACATTTTTCTACAGTCAACCATTAAATCTTTTTCAAATCTTTGGATTATTTTTTCAAAAACTTTATGATCCTTTCTATATTACTTTTTACACCTCTTTGATTTGCCTTTTGTGAGTTTAATTGTAATACCTTGGGTATAACCAAGCCTTATTCATAAATTACCCTTTTAACTATAAAAACCCTCCAGTTTTACACCTCTTTAGTTTGCCTTTTGTGAATTTCATTATAAGACCTTATATAGGACCAGGCCTTCCTCACAAATTTTCATCTCATAAATTTATTTTATCTAAAATTTTAGATAAGTGTCTTCCTTAATACATAATTAAATGGTTGAAAGTTTTGTCTTCATACCATTAAACTCAATCATATTATTTTTTGTAACAACTATAATGGTATATTCTCATGTCTTCATCCACATTCACCATTTCTCATGATAGTGATTCACTCTTACCTATCATTGTACCTTCCTCACTATTTTCTTTGGAGATTTGAGATAGCTCAATAATTCCATGTATATTTCCATCCTTTCACATATGCCATTTCACTATGGGAAAACCAAGGTTGATTTTGAGATAACACTCTTATCTAACATGCATGTATAGGAGTTTGAGACACCATGCTCTCTTAGTTCTTTTTCCTAGCCACCAAGTGTAAGTTATCTATTGATAATAATTTTTTGAACCCATGCTTGGTTCTTCCAAATCCATATGGAGGAGGAATCATAAAATCCATTAAATTTAAAATTTAAATCATTAAAACAAAAGGAAATGATCAAAAGGCAAATATTATATTCAAAAGTCAAAATCACACCAAAGACATGATTATTGTTAGGCACATATCCTATCTTAGTTTAATATCAAACTTCATAGTTGACTTCATGATATATATTAAGTCTAAGTGAGTGTGGTAGACCATTAGACTTGGGTAGGAAGTCTCATACTTTCAAGTGCCACCTACTTTCTCACATAAGCACCCAATCTTTGTAGTATATTGATGGCTCTATAAGGGGTCCTAAGGAAAAATGAATACATTGTGGGAAGGAATGTCCATTTTTATTTTATTTCATATATATCCTTCATGGGATTATATTTATACTTAACTTTTTAACCCAAACTTGTGTGGATAGGGTGAGTTCTCTAGGGTCTCGAATGTCAAAAGCTTCTTTATCCTGCCAACTTGATTTGAGTGGCTTATCTCTAGTAAAGATTCTATTTTCACCTCGGTGCTACCTTCATTTCCCCCACCACCCATTTCATTTCCCCCTTTATAGGAAACTTTGTTTCTTAATATTTTCCCAATTCCTATATTCATTATTCTTCATCTCTTTTAGACATGCTTAGAATATGATTATTTTAGTTTATCCATGATTAGAATAGAATGTACCTATTCAAATTATTTTAATATAGTTTATTAATAATTTATTTCCCTTCTCAGATTTCCCTTAGTTATTTTTGGGACCTTGAATTTAATTTTTCATCTTTTTTGGCCTATTTTCATCCCATTTATTTTTATTTTTGGTTTTTTCATTTTTAATTGAGTGTGTATTGTTTATTCTCTTTCATTAACATTGTTTACAAATTCAATTTTTCCATATTTGTTTGAGTATGGAGTTTTAATTATCTTACATTGATGTGGGTTTTATTATTTAATTTCATGTGTCCTTGGTTTGATATGGATTGTTAACTCTCTTACATCGGATGTATTTTTTGGGTCTTTCAGTCATTTAGTAGTCTTGCCTTTTTGGTTACCCAATTTACCCTATTTTATTTAATTTCCCTTGGTATTTGTCCTAACCTATCCTTTTTCATCCTATCTTGCCAAGTTTCCAAGTGATTGATTTAGTTATGAATTTTTTCATTTACTTTGATTTTCATGTGAATGCTTGTCTTTTATCTTTAGCATTGTATCCTTAATGTTTATCTAAAGCAGTCAATGTGCATTCCATAATCAATCCTAAAAATAGAAAAGATAACATTCAATGATAAAGGTAATTCAAGGTATGTATATATAACTTTCAATTTTTATAAAAAATGCTTACTGTCATTTAATTTATGCATTTTACTATAATTTGTTAGCTTAGTTTCATGTGTTGCTATGTTGTTTCTCATAACACCATTCCAATGTTACACTTATGTGACACGTGATGAGTTTAGAGTGAGGCATATATATACATAAAATATTTTTAAGCTTTATCATTTACTAACACTTTCTCTCTTTCAAGAACTTTTTGAGTTTCAATCTCTCTAAGTGCACACTTTAAAGGGTGCACCGATAAAGGGGTGGGTAAACCATTGGTGCTTCACAAGTTTTTTGGTTAACTATATAATACCTAAACACATTACAAATCATGTTTATCCAACTCTCTAATAAAAAACCTTGATTATATAACTCTCTAAGTAATTCTCCTCTCAAATATCCCTTAACTAATCAAACACCTATTTTTCCTACTAGATCTACTATGGTCAACCTAGTTGTGAAAATTATGACACATGTTACAAAACTAGGTCAACCTAATTTGAGGCCTAATGGTAATTTTTTAAAATCTAGGTCATGGTGGGGTGACCTTTTCATATAAAATTATTAAATGGTTAGGACATACCAATTGCCCAAGAGAGATAAACATTCATTTTCACATTATTATAGTTCACAATTCTACTACATCTACATTTGAAGGAGCCATTGCTTAGGGTTTGCCTTGGAGGAAAGATAATATATCTTGTGGGAATTATTGGATGAAAATTAGTAATATTTTATCTTAGATCTGATTTCAACTAGTGGTGATCTTTATAAAGTGACAACAATCTCTTATGAAGCACCATTGGCCAAGGGGGATATTGAGACTTGATAGGTTCACTCAAGGGTAAGTATATCTAGTTTTTGTTATTTAATTTGATAGATAGATATTACACAAATAAATAGGTTTTAAATTTATAAATCCTTTCTAAGGTTACCTATGTACTTAAAATTAGTGTGGCTATAGGGTTTTGTAGGCTTTTCATCTTTCAACTTAGGTGATCTAGGCCCTTATTTTCCTACCATGATCCCTTGTTTGTTTTAAACCATCACCATTTATGTTATAATATTTGATAACACTATATTAGATTTAATTTTATGCATTATAATACCTAGCTATGGTTATTACATAATATTATGTTCTTAGAGGCTTTAGAACCCTCTCCTTTAGATTTTTGTGATAAGTGCTCCCAATATATAAAGTATCACAATAGATGTTAGATGATTACCTTATCTAAGCTTGTATTTAATAAGTAGGATAAGTTGTAGATATATCTTAATGTATTTCATACATATTCCACATAAATTAGTAAAAGGGAAGATCATTACCGACCAGCTTGTTGTAACTCACTTAAAACCACACTCCCACCAATTACAATTTTTTAGATGAGTTTTTAATGTATACTGATGTCAAAAAAACATATAAAAATTAGTTTTATGCCTCCAAGAGTGATTAAAATGATAGAACCAACATTATAATAGTGTAAACATAGGTTCAAACCTTTCCACTTACATATTAATTATTATTTTCATGTAACAATAACATATTAGACAATGAGGCTTTGATTATAGAATTACATGTCACATGATTTAAAGATAAAATATATGAAAATTATGGTGATTCTTAATTTTTCATCAATTAATTTATGGGAGTCTATCAAACAAAAAAATTAAACATAACTCTTTATCATGACCTTGTCCATAGTTTTATCACTCGCTTTGATGACTTTACGATTGGAAATATTCTTAGAACAAATAACCATCATGATGACACAATGGCTAGTGTCACTTCACTTTTTCATATTAATATCATTGATGATCATTATATATTAAATATTAATAGACTACAATAAATATCCATTACTTACCATCTCTATATGGATTAGATGTGTTTTCCATAGAAAGTGATATACCTAGTTTAGATTTATATACTGATATTTAAAAAAATAATCTTATGAGACCATTCTTCTAGAATTTTGAGTAAATACAAAGTAAAATTGAGAATATTTTCCATTTGATATGTTATCATTTGTGAAAATCTTTAAAATATATCTTTTTATTAACATGTCTTAGGCATTAAGAAGTTAATATTGCATTATGAGAATTTCAAGATAGTGATTGTGGAAGATATTTCAATGGAGAATGTGTCATGTAAATTAATAAAAATGGATTACTATTGACATAAAATGGAACATGAATGTTAAGAATATGAAAATATTTTTGAACAATTCTAATGACATAGTAATTAACACATGCAACATCTCCATAATTACAACCTATTATTTATCTTTGGTCATTTTCCATTTTGGGTTTCAATCTAGTGGGAAAAATTAATCCTCCATCATCAAAGGGTCTAAAGTTAATTATTATTGATATTGAGTATTTTAAAAAATGGATTAAAGTTATTCCTTTAGAATCTACTATAAGTGAATACATCTATATATTTCTAATGATTCACATCATATCTTGGTTTACCCTTTTGTCTTTTATTATTATATTAATGATTCATGTTTATTGAATTAGTTAGTAATTATTTTTCATAAAATAAGATCTGACATACATTTTACAATCTTTATTACCCCCAAGGGAATGACCAAGATGAATCTATGAATAATACAATTGTGAAAATATAAATAAAGATAGTAACTAAACATGATGAATGCTTGCATAACAAAATTATTTACAATTTTTGGGCCTATTTTATGAGTTTATTGACAACTATGATGAAAACTCCATATTCTCTTATCTTTTGTGCATAAATAGTTCTCCCTTTAGAGCTTGAGATTCCTTCTCTACATGTGTTTATTAAAGATATTATCTATAATAATGAATATAGATAAAAATCATTGCATCAATTAGAAATGTTATATGAGGCATGTACACATGTTATTTAGCACTTTAGAGTTTAAAAAGTTTCCCTAAATAAAGCATATAACAAAAATATAAAATCAATATAATTCTATAAGGGTGACTAGGTCCTAAAATATCCAAATAATACCAATGTAGATAAATAAAATAAAGGAATATTTAAACCTAATTAGTTGGATCTCTTTATTTTTACAAGAAAGTTGGATACAAGGTCATATCACCTAGCTAAATCAAAATGCAAACCTTTGAATAATCTAATGAATATCATGAACTTGCATCAATTTTATAACTAATTCAATTCTTTTTCATTATATTTTTTATTTGGGGCATCTAACACACACATTCCTTGAGTTTACTATCCATACATTACCACTGGGGGAATCATAAGCATACATTAAAATTATTTCATATTACCATTGGGGTAATTTTACCAACATATTCCTCATGAACCTCACTTATCTTATTTGTTTCCATTAGGTTCATCATACCCACACCACTAATTTTGATTGGGTCATTATACCCATACATTATCCATAAGCATCATTGATTATATATTAGTTTTATGGATCCTACTACAAACATGTTTCTATTAGTCCTACATTTATATCATCAATATGGGTTCTCACACACTATGTCTTTCATACGCTTAGTCACATTGTGGTTATTACACACAATACATATCCTATCATATCTTGTCTATATTGAGACATATTATTATAGTGGGTATTTGACTCATCCACCTTTATAGGGTACTTTTTAGGCCTATCATTTTCCATCCATTCTCTTAGTACACCCTGAAATGGGTCCCAATTTCTCATTTCACCCTCACATGGGTTACCTACTCTTATTGTGCCTTATAAGATGACATATTTCTTTGGACAAAATATGGTACATCACTTGTCCCTAATTTTGAGATAATATTAGTTTATACCAATTGCTTATTTATTCTCTTTTGAAAATATTATATTCTATTATTTTACATGAATATATTAATATTTGGCTATAGATTACATAGTTAGCCTACATGATTACATCGTCATACATTACTATACTTTCCTATGGTGTATATAGGTTTTCACAATGGTATAAATTTATGTTTTTATCTATGAATACACATGATTTACATGGTTTTTTTTATAAGGGTAGTTTTTAGGAATGGGTATGTCCCTCACCTCAAATGGTACATCTATGCATACCATTTGTTTTTATTATCTTACAACTAATAGATATAAAATAATTAAAACTATGCACTATTTTAGATTTTAAAAATTATGGAAATAAATACAATAATATGAATTGAGATAGGATAATAGATACTTAAAATAATTGATTTATAATTTATAATACAAAACAAGGATTAATTAATTAGTTGATTCTGACTGTATATCATTCATAAAGCATGCCATAGGATATGGAAAATCTCAAGATATGTATTGTCAGCTCCTCAAGGCTGAAACAAAGGTTGAAAAACTATTTGGGCATTACCAACAAGATAAGATTCCTATGATAATAAAAAACATTAGGTTTTATCATCAACACCTCTATGTAATATGGGGATGTATAACTTCCGGGAACCCTTTGCCTTTGCCTGTAACTTTATACTGTATGCATGAAATATTCAATCCTTTATAATGACACCTATTTTTGGTCTCTTTTTTCCAAACCCCTAACTATTATTGATTGGTCAAAAGAGACCTTTAAAATTGGTTAGCATTTTGGTTTCGATAAAACCAAAAAACTCTCCATTGAATGATTGAGTGTTGCATAAATACTTTGAAGAGTACTCAAACCATATGTAGTTTTCCCACTTAGTTGAGTGTGTATTAAATCATGAAAAATCTATAATGTAGTCCCATATTTTTTAATTTGATATTTGGCACCATGTAAAATTTACCTCTTTGTATTCATATTTGGCTCTATGGATTGTTCTATGATTTATTCTTAAATATTTTAGATGTGTTTATGAAATTTGAATAATTTTCCTAAAGAGTGAGAGATCCAAGTTATTTTCAAGTGAGTACTAATCTTAGGTTTAATTTGTGTGTGTGTGTGTGTGTGTGTGTGTGTGTGTGTGTGTGTGTGTGTGTGTGTGTGTGTGTGTGTGTGTGTGTGTGTGTGTTTGTGTGTCTATGTATATGTGTGTCTGTGTGTGTGTGTGTGTGTGTGTGTGTGTGTGTGTGTGTGTGTGTGTGTGCGCGTCTGTGTCTATGTGTGTGTATTTATGAATCTTAATTAAATTTCACACCACAAATAACCCATGAAACATGTCTAGGCTAACCTAGTGGAGAGTTTTTTTTTTAAAAATGGACTTGAAGGACCCATGGACACTATTGGGAGAGGGTGACACCTATAGTAATCAACACTACCCAAGTTTATTGGTAATATCCTAGGACTGTAAATGAGAATATCATATATGAATTAAAAAAAATTATAATTTTAAGGTGTTATTATATATACCAAGATAATATTGAATAAATATTTCTAGTGGATAGAGGTGGCTAGGATAGTGGATGGGTAGACTAATAAAGGAAAAGTGTGCTCAGGAGTCAAACAAATGTAAATTTTCTAAGTATGTCAAATAATATCAACTTGATGTTTATAAAAATCTAAATACTAAATTTAGGTGTCTAAATATGCCCCATTTTAATCTACTATTGAAAATGATAATTTAAATTGATAAAATATATAAATTTGGTACTATGATAATATCATTTAGTATTCATAGGTGTAGTTAGATTGTACTAATTTCTCCATGTGAAATATAATATAAAACATGTGTAGATTAATTTCCTTTGATGATAAATAATACGAATCATTAAAATATTTTGAAATTAAAAATCTAAGGAAAGAATACACCTAATGGTAAATGAACTAAGTTATCACTTGTTGAATTTGATTGGAGAGTACCATGGGGTGAACATTACCCAAGGGGATGAAACTATTAAAATGTTGATATGATAAGCATAAATATATTAATTTCCATTGAATAATATTGTGCTATAAGTTGAGTGATGTAGTAACATCAACCAAACTACATCGAGTATCTAAATAACCTTTTTTTGATTGGATAATATTTTATCTAGTCTTATTCTCTTCTTGGAAAAATAATCAAATAAGGGTTTAAAAATAACAACCACTACTTATGGAACCCTAAAATTATGTTCAAATGTAAAAAATATGAACCACTATAGATGGATATAGAACCAAAGTGCTCATATAATACCATAGTTTTTTGCCAATCTTCAATATAAAGAATATAATTTTTTATGAAGAAAATCCATGCCCATTTTGATCAATATACACCTCAAATTAATATATAATATCTCAATTATTCCTCAAAATAATGTGAATATGCCTATATATACTCAATCTAACCCATCTAAATCATTTAATCTATCTCAAATTTTAAAATTGTCTATCTTGCATGACCTAAATATTTGAAAAAAGATCATTGTACACCTCATTTTTATATGAGGGATGAATCCTATGAATCATTCATCTCAAAAGAAAGAGTTATGTAGTCATATAAAGTACATATATAAACATGATAAGATATGCCCTTATAAAAATTATGTTTATCATTATAAACACATATGAAACATGTAAAAAAAGGAAAAGGTAGTTGTTTATTCATAGCACACAAGATATAACCATGATAAAATCTTAGTCATAATATTGCATCCCCTATTTTAAAAATTTATTTCAAAAAAACATGGGGCACATATTTTTTTGAGGCAAATCAATGATAGAATCATCATAATCTATGAAGCCATTCATTCGATTGAACACTTGAAAATAGAGAGCATGATCTTTAAACTAGATCTGAATAAGGCTTATAATAGAATTTCATGGAAATTCTTAGGATAAGATCATCAATAAATTTAGTTTTGAATAAAATTTTAGGGGCATAATTTTTTCATGTGTTACTAATCCTAATTTCTTGGTGTTGGTTAGTGGCTCTCCTAAGGGTTACTTATCTACTAAAAGGGACCTCAATTAAGGAGATCCCCTCTCTCCATACATTTTTATTTTTATGTCAAAATCCTTTGGCTAGAAAATGGAAAGAACTAGGGTGGTCAAGTTGATAAAAGGCCTTTATGTTGCCCCCTTGATGGAACCCCTAACCCACTAACTATTCATTAATGACACTTTGGTTTTGGGAGAATCCTTTGTCGGAGAAGCTAAGGCTGTCAAATTAGTGCTTTAGGACTATGAATCCATCTCCAGCTATAATTTGAACTTCTCAAAGATATCCCTTTTATTTATAAATACTTTAGTTATGATGCAAAGCAAGATATCCATAATTCTATAATGTCAAATTTAGGAACTACCTACATCCTACATGGGCATGTTACTTTTTAGTAGTAGGCTAGAATTTGATCACTAAAATCCTCTATTGGATAGAATCCAAATGAAATTGGAAGGCTAGAAAGGGTTCCTTCTATCTCAAGCTAGAAAAGTCCAATTAATTAAGAGCTCCCTCCAAGGCATGCCCATATATTGGATGTCCATTTTTAGTGTGCCCCCTAATATAATGGAAAGAATTAAAAAAATTAAAACAAGGTTCTTATGGTTGTGCAATGAAGACAAAAATAGGTTTTATTTATTGGAATGACACATAGTGTGTAGGCCAAAAGGTCTTAAAGGGTAGGGTCTAATAAGGATCAAAATCATGAACAAATTTCTCATAGCTAAACAAGGTTAGAATATCATGAAATAAGACTATATATGGACCAATATTGTAAGGGATAAATACTTAGTTGGTAGAGATGAAGATAAATTTATTATAGAGGAGGTTCCAACCCAAGTGTCCTTATTTTGGAAAGCAATGTTCAAGTGTAGGGACCTTATTTTAAAGGGTAGTAAATAGTTAGTAGGTAATGGCAATAAGGTTAACTTTGAGGAAGATCCATGGTTGTTTAATTACCACCTGAGTTATATAGACCATTAGAGGGACTTCAGGGGTCATTTTAAATCCAATTTTGGTGAAAATATCTCTAACTATTGGACCCTTTTCAGATGAGGGCCTTAAATGGAAATAACTATCTTTAGGAGATGAAGTCAAGACCAACTAGTATCTAAGATTTTTAAACTAGAATATAAATGAAATACACATTTGCCTACACCCAAAAGAGGACACATTGATCTGAGAAAAAAAAAGAAAGTGGGGATTATTCAGTCAAATCTAGTAACTTTCTAGACATGGGATTCAAGGGGGATGGTGGTCAATGGATTAAGATTTGGAATAAATGCTTGATCCCCAAAGTAAACATTTTATATTAGAAGGTCAACTAAAACAAGATTCTAATGATATATAACCTCATGAGGAGAGGGATTTGAATTCCTAACAAATGTTTCACATGTAAAATATAAGAGGAGTCAATTAAACACCTATTCATGGATTGTAGTTTTGTATCCAAAATTTTTTATTCCTTTCTCAACAAATACATGTCATAGGTTATCCTTGACTCAGTTTGGGACTTAGTTATGCAATTAAATCCACCTTGGAACCATATATTTATGGATTTAATTTGGAATCTTACACTCCCTCGCATTTTATGTGGTATCTAGAAAGAGATAAATGACCAATTTTTTAGGGATACATATAGCAAACTAAAATTTGTGGTCCTTGGAATTCAAGGGGTCATTAAGGAAGATTGGTTAGCCTTTTCCTCAAAAACTAATTTAGGGGAAGCGGAGGTCATCCAACATATTATTTACCTTTAAAACATCAATTTTCCTAAGTCTTATTCAAGTTTTGATATCAGGAAAGATAGGAGTATGGTTCAAGCTCAATTTTGATGGAGCTGCCAAGGGGAATCTAGGGCCTCTCAAGAAGTGAGATGTTATTATAAATTGTAAAGGTATATTGGTGATGGTTTTTTATATGGGATGGGTACCAAAAAAAATCACATGGTCAATGTAAGAGCATCTCTATGGGGTATTTGGTTGGTAGTTGACCTTAAGATTAAAAATTTGATCATAGAAGGGGATTGTGTGAACATTATAAGGTGTATATTAGGTCAATGCCACCCTTCTTAGACCATATTAAAATAAATCAATGATGTTAGGACCCTCATCAATGAATTCCAATTAGTTGAGATCAAACATGAATACAAGGAAGGAGATGCATGTGATGACATAATGACTTACTTAGGTGTAGGGGTTAATTATTTAAAAAAATGGTTATCATAGTAGGATCTTGCACCTTAAATTATTATTAAGTTTCATGGTGAAGAAAATGGTCTCCATAACCAAATAATAATCTAGTGACATGACTATAGATTTGATTGATAAGATTTTATCCCTTATCATGTGGGAGATCTTAACCCTAAATAAGTGTATCATTAATGTTTTAAGACAATTTATCATTCGCCTTTGTGGGATGATATGCAGATAATTTGGGAAACGCAAGGCCATCACTAATATGCATTTAGAATGGGACATTGATTTTAATCCCAAGATTGGATTTTTTAATGAAGAAGAATGTCACATTGTGATATATCTATTAGAACTTATAGGGATGAGAGAATGGGGGGAGATACAGATGGAATTACAATCATTTTATGCATAGATGTCAATATCAACCCCATATGTAAAATATTTTTTAGGTGAGGTCTCATAATGTACATGGAAATAATTGTGGGCCATGACACCAAATTATTAGTCAACTTTTCCAAAGCATGGAGAAATAGAGCAGTTTGGATGAGTGGGTCATCGTTAATGTATCTAAGGAGAGAATTTTGGTAGCCACTGGTATGTCCTTCAATGGCATAAATTAATTCAAGGATAAGAATCATAGGGTCAATTTGATCAATATTTTTTACCAAGATGAAGCACTTATGAATAAATTTTAAAAAGGCTTCTTGAGGTAAATTCTCCCTTTCCCCTGGGTGGAGGTGTGTCTCCAAGTTATGAGGTACCTAGCACTTGATGGGAAGAAAATGTTGGTGCACTTTCATGACTTCCTCTTGATAAATTATTTCAAGAACAATTTCAACCTCAATATACAATTTTTCATATTAAGGTCATTTGAAATCATGGTGGAGGCATACCAAAATTACATCTCATATGTCATCATCCATTAGGCACTCATCCTACTACTAGTGAGGGAGGTTATCCATTGATGGATTATAGGGTGGATAGAGAGGGGGAGGATAGTCATGATGTTATAGATAAATATAAGTTTTGGATGTGGTTGAGGACCCAATAGAGGCTGATGACTCACATAATACACTAAGATAATTCATACATACTAAGAAGGTGAAGAGGTCACTTCATATCATAAGAATAATGCTCATGTTAAACAAGGAGAAGGACCTTTAATAGACCAATTTGGAAGTTAAAACTTTTTTGTATCTCAAAACATACCACCTATACTAACCATAATTATTATATATGAATAAGAGGCTCCTACAGGATGGGTTTTAGGAGAGGTGGGGACCCTAACATCCCAATTGAAGAATGGTTGGAAGGAGGTTATATAATGCAAGAGACTAGTTAGTGAGGAAGCTCCTAGAATAAACTTGAGGGGTAATATAAAGGACTTGTAAGAGATATTAAATGGTCTATTAAAGGGAATATAAGACATTAGGAAGTAAATCAAAAGTGTTATATAAGTGATCCTACCCAGAGCAAGAGTTGACAATAGGGGAAAGGTCTAGAAGAAACCAATGAGCATGTTCAATCTTGAGCTTGAGACAACATTCAAATATGAATACAAACTAAAAAATAATGATGAAATTTGGAGGAATTGAAAATGGGTTGTGTAGAATAGGAAGACATATAAAATTTATAAGGTTTATAAAGCTCCTGAGAATCCACCCAAAGCTACAACTAATGGGGTACCTAGTACAAGGACAAGAGGAAATATGAAAAGTAAGGTGGATAGAAACAAGATAGTTATGGGTGGGAGAAAAAATAATGATAAGAATAAATATACTACCCAAGAGGAGATTAAAATCTAATAAGCTAATATGATGTTGTCATGTACTATATATTCTTTGTTCAAGTGGGTTGAGTTTCTTTTTTATTCTAGGTTGGTCCTTAGTAGGGTTTAGATAGCTCCCTGGTGAGATGCATGTTCCATTTGGTCCTTATTGGGGTTTTTTTTTTTGTATTACTCACTTATGTAAGGGTTATGGACCCCTTAAAACCCATTTTTTTACCTTATCTAAAATTCTAATGTTATCCCATATGGAATAAGTGTTAATGTCAACTAAATATATCAATGAAGCATGCAATAAAAATAGTCACAATAAATGCATGATATAAATAATGTAAAATCCAATAGAAATAGCTAACACACAATAGATATGTTCATGATATAAATCATGCCACCAATCACATAATAATATTTAATTAGCTCCATCTAAAGGTATGTAAACATACACTTAAACACACAATATCATATGGAATAAGTCCTAATCACACACATCATGATTAAGAAGCACATAAGGATACAAGACATGACACAATTCTAAAATGACACAAACACAATATGTATATGTAATGGACTATAGGATCCTCTGATACAATTGGCACACAATGTTACAAGACATTTTTAATGTACATGTATAATAAAATAATAATTATAAAACACATCAATGATCAAGCAATGCCACAATCATCAACCAAAACTAATAAAAATAAAAGTAATGTAAATTTGCATAATTAGTTAATGTCATCATCTAGTATAACAAAGTAAAATATACATAGGAATTAGCATTGTAAAATTATTGCTGAGATCAATCCATGTATAGATAGTCTAAATAATTCAATATTATCAAAAGACTATCATAGGAAGATATGACCTAGAAAAAATGTGTAAAGATGCCCCTAGTATGGGCATGCCCTCAATGTGTAAATGTTTCCCATGGATGTGATCAATGTCACACATCCATATTTCAATATCTCATATATAACCTATATTCACTTCATATAACTCATGTATACCTTTGAAAAACATGTGCATATAAAATGGATATATAAGTCACCATGTATTTAAAAAATGGCATCAAAAAACTATGTGTACCATCGAAGTAAGTCTTGAATAGGTTATGGCTTTGTATTTTTTGAATATTTTCATGTTTTTATTCTTTTTTGAAATATAAATATAAGAAAACAATTAGTTAAGGTCAAGAGGTAGGGATATGAAATAAAAGAATAAGAGGGATCCTATCAGTTATTAACATATGTTTACAGATAGTGTGCACTAAGTGTAATAGTGAATCAATATCTATAAGGCAAAGGAAAGTAATATTACCCTATTTTTTTCAGTAAAGTCATGTATCAAAGGATTATGTGAAGGGACCCATAATAGGTGCATGCCTTTAGTGGGAAAGAGTCATTGTGCATTAAAATGACATAAGATGTGTAAGCATATAATATATGTGATCATGTATGCTCAATGTATACCATGAGAAAAGAAAGAATATATACTCAATAGAGAGAGGTAGGAAAATGGTGTAACATGTGTTAAGGAAAGTGTACTAAGATCATACTATTGTAAAGGGTGTATATGAACATGTCATTTCAAGATAACTAGTGTGAATATTTGGAAAGGGATACACAATCAAAATGTAAGGACCAATGAAATATAATAATCAAATCAAATCCAAAGTCTATAAAAATGGTCAATGTGAAATATTATGTACATTTACATGTCAAAATAGATGAATGGAGGAATCAATCAATTACCTTAGGATATGTTGATGAAGTAAGAATTCAATAAAAGGTTATGTACAATACTCTATATCCATTCTTCCATATGAATATAGGTTAGGATTGTTAGCCTATGATCATATCAAAGGAATGCTCAAGTGTAGGTCTTTTATATATCATGGAAAATGTCACACAACATGGCCAAGGGGTAGCACATATATCACTATCTAAATTAAAAAAATGTTCACACATTGTAGAATATATGGAATCATTAGTATGGTTAATATGATTATGTATGTATTGTGTAACTCTAAAATTCTTATTAACATATGAAATACATTATATGTTATGATAATGTATCAATTTTATTTGTGGTGCATGCTTAAAAGGATGCTATAATACTATTGTAGGATGTGACAAACTAGATACTATATTCTAAACTCATATAGGTTGCTTATGTAAATGATGTTAGAGAATCAATCATCAAATAAAATCAATCAATTGTTATTGCATTGTAATCCATGTTGATTTTATATTTGTTTAGTTAATAATCATGATGTGTTGTTCATTATTAAGATAAAAAGAAATACTTTTCTCTATTTTTTTATTTAAGTTAAAATATGTATGTGTAGACATTCAATTCTCATCACTTTCATGTCAAAATTACAATTAGAATGACTTATATAAATAATGCAAAAATAATTGAAACACCTAAATTAATCCACACACTTGATGTGCATATTATAAAATGTAGTGATGCATCCCTAATTAAGGAATATAGTGTATATAATTGTTATCTTCATTTAATTCATCCTGAGTCAAATTGTGACTTTAAAAGAGGTGTTTTTGGATTAATTAGGTCAAAAATTAAGTTTAAATTTTGATATTATATAAATCACATCAAAAATGATTTGTATTAATTATCATATGAAATCAAATCAAATGGATAAGCAAAAAATACATAGAAATTAGTTAATTTCTAATTATGTAATATTCAAATAATCAATAAATATTTGAATAATGACATCATCATGACATCAGTCAAAAAATTCTCAAGTATTAACATAAATTTAATTAAATATCATAAAATTAAACCCTTACCTAACAAATTCATGCCCAAACCCCAAATATTAATGGCATTTATTACCAATTTGGACTAAATTCTAGCCACATATCCTGATCTTGATCTGACGACCATAATCAATCTAACAAATCTATAAATAAAAAGGTAATTTAAGAATAATGAACAAGATTTTAAGTTTAAACTCACTATTCATATATATAAATAAAATTTCATCATTATTCTATCTTATTCTATTCAATTTAGGCCAAATATTGTGTAACCTAGGGAAGATATTGCTTATGTGAAGGTACGACTTCGATGAAGGCTCCAAGGCTACAATATCGAGATCAATAAAACATTAATCTAGATTGGATAATTAATTCATGGGAAAGATATAAAATTTATTTTATGTCATTCTATTTGTTTAGATTCTCCTATACCTTGCCCAAACTAAGAGATTATGCTTGAGAATGTCATGTTCGTAAAATTATTTTGGTTTTTGAATCACTAACAAGGAAATAACCTCTATTATAATCATGATCTACTTTTTATCATGCCCAGTGGTTTTAATACACCATAAAATATCATTGATAACAATCCATTACATTTTAAATTTGAAAAAATATCATTTTTGAGCTTTTTTTATTTCATTTTTGCTATTTTTTCCATGTTTCCATTTTCTAAAAATTGGCAGGAAATATCGATGTCTTGATGGGATCTCTTCCCATAATTATTGGGATCACTTTAATAATCATAAGGATCATGTTATATTCTATTTTTTTGGTTTTTTTGGTTTTTCAAGAAAACAACAGGATTGCTCTACTAGTGGGATCACTCTATTAAATGGTGGTATCATTATGCTAATTGGCAAGACCATTTTCTATACTATTTTTTGGTTGTCTATGTTTTTTAGGAAAATGGCAGGATAAAAAACAACTCGATGCTTTGATAAATGGTGATATCATGACCAAATATAACCAAAATGGTGGATTCACTTTTTTAAATGATGGATTCACTTTGTAAAAATTACCCAAATTTTGGAGGCTTGTTTAGGGTCATCTAGACTCCATTTTTTATGATTATTTTTTTAAAACCATGTGTTCTATTGTAAATTTTATTAACGTGTAGTTAATTTGGCTTCATGTTTCATATATTATTCATAACATATAAATTAAAAGAGTTATAATTTACTTACATGTAGGCTACCTGTCGAAGAGAACATATTGAAAAATTAACTTGTTTATTGTAGGCTTTGCTTTGCCAAAGACCACATTTGAAACATATAAATTGTTTATTTTAGGTTATGCTAGATAAATAATTGGATTTAATGTAAAACAAATCTTGTTTGTTACTCACATTTAAATTTAGTGCTTAATCAAAGAATCCACACTTCATTTTAGTGTTATTAAAACACTTATTTCCTTTGAATTTACCTTATTCGCATCATTTAAAGTTCACATCACTTAATTTTTGTTTTAAGTTGCTTGTTTTGTGGATATATTATTTATTTATGCTCTTATATTGCCCATTTTTTCGGTCCTAATAATAAAAAACACTTTAGGTTATCGTTATATTTTATCGAAAGAATATTAGAGTATGTTCTTCTTTTTCCCATTCGTGGGGTCCTAAGAATAAAAAATAATGATTCTTTCCTTTTATTTTGAATGAATGGAGTGGATTTCATCTCCTTCTTATGAGTCCTTAGGCATGTTGATTTGGAATTAATTACCCAATACATTTACCAACCTCTTACATTTAATGAGGATATAAATAAAGGTTATACTCAGTTATTATTAGTTGAGTGGTTGCATGTTTAAGTGCATAAGTGAAGTGTAAAGGCTTTCATGCTCTAACACAAACCTAATACCCTACCCCTCAACACTAAAATTTCATAGTAACTCTTAACTAAGACCTTTATGGTTAAATTTAATGTGAAGGGACTATAACCTCTCGTGTTTCTCATTAGTCTTTCACCTATAATAAATTTTGAGCTCCACGTACCATAAGGTATATAAGACCATATAGATATCATTGTAAAAATTTAGCTTAATACCATCACTTTCAAATTATTTTTTAGTGTGAGGGAAACTATTGTTCCCCAATATTTCATAACATAACACTTGATAATAAGGATTGTGTACAACCAATCTATTAACACTTTCAAGTAGGCTAGTTATGTGGACTATGATCATTTTGCACACCCATATTAATATTAAAAATAAGATTATTTTGTTTATATATTTTTTATTGTTTATTTTTATACCCACATGTTACATGTTGTGTACTTTACACATCAAAAAATCAACATTATTCCAAGTCCAAACATTATCATTTTAAACTTAGGAGAGAAGGTGTTACACTACCTATTTCAAAATCAAATTTAAATCAATTTTGATTCAAAGTTAATTCCAATCTAAATCAATTTTGATTTCAATTCCATTCCAATCTCAATCTCAAGTCTATTCAAATTTCAAATATGTTTCTAGTTCCAAATTATATATTGAATCCAATTGAAAACCAAATCCAAATTGGTTAAACATTTTAAAACAGTCAAGCATTACCAAGTTAAATAAAGTCAATATTTTAAATTAAATTTAAAGTCCAAATCTTAAAAAAGATAATTTAATCTAAATGATTAACATCAAACACTTTTCAAATCCAAAAACAACTTTGAGTTGATAAGTAATGCTTTACACACATATACATTAAGTCAATTCAAAAATGTTATCTTGAATCCGAAGAAAAGACCATTAACTCAAAAATGTCTAAATACACTCATAGTAGTGTTTCTTATGGTCCTTATTTAAATGATGAGTGATAGTATGATCTGCTTGGGTATCTTCAAAGTAAAGAAAACATTAATGACATGGATGAACACCAAACTGTATATGAAGAGGTGCCACCTAGTGCATGACATTCAAAACTAGTATGAGAACATGCTTCCTAAAAGCAAAGATGAATCCATTCTAAGATTTTTAGAGTCTAGAGCAAAACTCCTACCTAAATTTCCTAAAGACCAATTGCATAACCTTGTTCAGAGGGAGGAAATACCCCCACAAACAACTTTTAGTCCAAATTATGTTCTTATAGACCCATCCACTTCTAATCAAAATTAGGCCCTTTTAAAATTTTCTAATTAGGTCATTTCATCATCTAGAAAAGGAAAAGGTCATATATTATACCCATCCCAACATAACCAAATCATTACTTCCATAGTGCAACAAGTTAGTTAATTATTTTTTGATCAATGTGTAGATAATTTAACTAATTCTCTAGTCAGTACTTCATTAAAAAATTCCTAATATGTGGACCAAAATATGCCATTATAATAACCTACATATTTGGTGTATAGGGTTTCAATAGGTCTTAGTTCCACTAGGTCTTCATTCTTTTATAGTAGGCCTATCACCATTTGTAGAATTAAATCAAGATTTTTTATTCAAAAAACATATTAATGGTGTCAAATGGATTTTTTTTACCTTCAACTAGTTCTTTCACTCTTATATGGTCTATCTAACTCAAAAAATTAATCATTAGTCTTCCTTAAATCTGATTCTTACATACATACATAAAACAACCCTCTTAGGCCTTATTCTTGTTTCTCAATTAGGCCTATAGTATTTATTGATGAATATATTATTAAAATTGAACACTTATTGATATCAAAATGTTTCTTATTTTCATTCCTATATCATTTAACACCATGAACATGTCTTCACACTTCCTTAAACTTATCCCTTTTACTAAAATTGAAAACCATGTTTTTTTGGGTCTACCTACAAGTTTGTAGTTTGAAAATCAATAATATATTGAACTACCTATCTCCAAAACACTTAAAACTAACTATAAATATTAATTACTAAGATATTACACCTTCTTATAAATTTTCAAGTCATTTGGAACATTCATTTTAAAGTTGTGCCAATTTTAGTCTTCCTAAATAGGGTTTTGGGCTTCTCTTTATGACTTTAGGTCAAATTTTTACCTATAAATTGATTTAAATATCTATTAAAACCCTAAAATTGACTCTAAAACATCAAATTCATCCATATATACATTACTATAAATTTTCATGACATTTGGATTAGTACTTTAGGAGATATAATGGTTTTCATCTTCTTAAACCCTCATAAACATCACGTGGCCTAGGATCATAAGTTTTCAAGACTCCAGCCAATCAACCTATGCCAAAGTTAGAAATTCTAGTCTCTTAACCCTGACAAAGATGTCAAGCCTAGGAGATCCTAATGTATCACAACATGCCATGTGGTAGGTCTATGTATATTAGTAGGTGGGGTCCTAAAGGTTCTAAGATGGTTAGAATGAAGTAAAGGGGGAGTTATATGGGCTAATCAGAGGATGCCACATATCCCCAACTAGAATTTCACCCTCACAAGTTTAAATGAGTAGATTGATCAACAATAATGAAGTGTCAACCATTACCAATATGTCTAATAAGTAAAGGACACATGGCATAAATTAAGAGCTACCTAAGAAGCTTTAGAGATGATGTGGCCACATATAAACCATGTTATAGGCATTATTGAATGGGACACTCAACCTGATCAGATAATTTAAAACATTATGTCACCCTTGTTAGATCTACCAAGAATCACATGGTCATGAGATCTGAATTTAACTCTATATTGGGAAAAGGTGGGAAGATTAAGCCACCAACTCAAATTTGAATCCACAATGAGTAAGTTATCAAACACCATTAAAGTATAAGGATGAATGGGTTATCCTATAAGTATCCTAAAAAAAACTCATTATTGGTTATCACTCTCAGATTCTCAAAAAATCAACCCATCACTTTCTACTCTAGCCAAGTGCCCTCTATATTTCCCTTATACTTAATACTCTTCCACAAAATTCCATCTTATATAATGATTTCATTATCCTCAAATCCCAAGGCTAAGCCAAAATACCAAGACGCTATTTTCCCAGATGACTTGACTCAGTTCAAGCACTACAATGAAATATTCAAGTCTATTGACTAGGTACCTAATGAATATGGTGGTGACAATGAAGAAGTGGAATTTTAATTTTCCCTTTGGACTTATGAAAGGTATGGTCTTCATAATTCCATGACCAAGTCATAAGTGTTCCCCTATGTTGACTTCTTTAGTAAGTTTCTTATCATAACTAAGTGAGTACAAAACAACATTCATGACCTGGTCAACTCAGCCACTTTTAAGAATCAAATTACAAACATCTAAAGGTCCACCTTCAAGGCCTATTATAATCTCTAAGATTACACCTTTTTTAATGACACAATTATGGTGAAGATGTGGATTGACACCTTACAAATACATGCCATCCTAAAGGACCAGGTTGAGAACCAAGATGTCAAGTGGGTAAACAAGGAGGATTCTAATGAATACACGGTCCACACCTTTAAGGATTAGATATATGTTGGTATGATTCTATTAAATTTATTAATCTTAACCCCAAATTACATCCATTTCAACATCTTATGGGTGCCCCTGCTCTACATGATTCTATATGGCTCCTAGGTCCCTAACCTAGGAGGGATGGTTAATTTTAACATGGTTAAATCAATATTATATGCCCACATAAATAAGTATTTCTACATGATGAGTTACCTCATAGACCTAGTCTATGGGATACTCACCTTTAAGCCACATGCCTCCTTGTGTGGGTTCCCAGAGGCTCAGTGGTATATATGGTCTTATACAAGCTATATGGCCACCACTATAGAAATCATATCTAGGATATCTATGATTCATTATACCCATTTGTGTAAAATGTAATCAATTATCCCATTTTTCCCCATCTATCAAAGGAAATTAGAGACTCCCTTGTTGTCATTATCAACTATTGGTATTATCAAGAAGATACTATAATTCATGTCACAAGCATTCTTAAAGAGCCCCTCCACTTTCCATACTATGTCTCAGACCATTTAATAGATTAGTATATCATACACCAATTAGTGGAGTGTATATAAATTTATATCTAAATTATGATATGCAAAATAAAACTCAAATTTTTAAATAGAAAGAAGTTGATATTTTTCTCTAGGAAACTAGCTAAAAAAACTATTATTAACCATTCTAAAAATTTGAATCCAATGCTCTTTATGTTCAAATATAATGGATTAGCTTTATTGTAATGGTTATCAAGTTTAATATTTAGTTTTCATTTCTATATATATATATATATATATATATATATATATATATATATATATATATATAGTATCCACACCCTTTCCCAAGAGCTTATACTAAAATGGGAGTTTTTGAAAAAGTTATGGACATTCATCAAGGCCTAATAAAATTGTGATGATGTAGTTGTTTTGGCCTTGGTATAAATGTATGCCAATTTTGAAAGCATATATAAGGCATGGGAATTATTTGAAAAAATTCTTCAAATAAAAGTGGTTTCATGGAAACAATAATTGCAAAATACGCACAAAATGGGTTTGCTAAAAAATGCCTTAGAAACTTATATGAAAATGCAAATAGTAGTTTTAAAACTATACACCATTAAAAAAATTAATAACATTCCCTTAGCCTATGCTAAAATGTGAGCTTTGGATCAAGGTATGTAGTTCCATCAAATAATAATCTAAAGCATATTTTTTTCATATGTCTTAGTTAAAAAGGCCTCAATAGACATGTATGCCAAATGTAAAAGCATATAACATGCACATGAATTATTTGATAAAATGTATGAATTAAATTCAATATCATGGAATGAAATGATTTTAAGATATATTTTTGTGTTATATTTTAAAATATCCATGTAGTTTTAGTGGATGAGGGGTGTAAATATTTTAATAGGACGATTGACACTTATTTTCACTCTACCTACAATGAATTACATGTATGATTGAACTTCTTTGTCATAGCACTAAACTTATTATTCAAAATTAATTATATCTTAATTAATAGAAATAAATAAAATTTAATTAATTCATATGCCCTACTAAATGTCATCTAAAAAAACTACAATGCCATACCTAATTCAAGTGGCACTAGTCATGGCATTCAAATAAGTCTTGGCATGCAATACAAACCCCCATTATTCAAATTGATTATTCTATTAAGTTTTAATTCATTTTGAATGTGGAATTTAGAGCTACCAAAAAATAATATCACCATACATGTGATCCATTATAATTTCCTCAATATAAATCTAGAATGATAGATCATTCAAAAAGAACATAATTAATAACCAAGACATTTCCATTCATATTATAATTTTAATATTTCTATCATATTTTTAATGACCAAATTATTAACTAAACTAAGTTGAAACCTATGGACATATATTAAAACTTGATACCATGAGTGTAAATTCCTTTTTCACACAAATATGAGTTTTATTCCAAAGAAAAATTGAAACTTCAAAACATATCATCAAACCATAATAAACATAGTAATAAGAACAAACATTTTAGTGAAATCCAAAGAAAAATACACAAGTGATGGATCAAAAACTTCTTGGAATGCATTTTAAAGGGACATATTCAATGAAGATGAAACATAAATTTAAATATTCATTCCCATATGTAATTTAGAAAATTCTCAAAACTAAAAACTAAATACAAAAAAACTACTTGTCTTACCTAGATTTTTTAACTTTCCTTGTAGAATTCTCCTCGATAGTTGGGAAGGAGTTGCCTCAACATCTCCTAAGTAGATGTAGAGGAAGTGACAAATGGTCTAGGTTGAACCTTTTTATCCTTATTATTTTTATGATATTTAATTCAAGTGATCACCTCATAGTCATCCATCACATTTAAGTATAACTCATTGTCATCCTCTAACTAGTGGCCATAATTAATGTTGAGGCAAGATGAGTATGTCTCCAAGTGGTCCTTGATCATACCCTGTAGGTCCCAATATCATGGCTCAACTATCCTAAAGGACAAAGAGTCTCACCCAGATGTCATATTTTGTAGGGGAGGGAAGGGTAATTATAATAATAGATTCAAAAATTTAATAATGAAGGAATCATTAAGGTAATACAGATACAGTAGGAGCCACCTATGTGATTTCTAATAAGACTTCGTACAAAGATAGATCATGTAAAAAAGATAAGCATACATAGAAGGAAATTTTGACTAAATATGTTTACATCAATTGATATGGAAGAAGATCCAAATACATACATAGTTCCATTTTTGCAATAGTCAATTCATGATATAGATGAATTACATCTCATACATTGTGAGGGATCAGTTGGACATATTACATTACCAAGTTCTCATGGCCAAAAGGTTGTGGACACTCTGATGTTTGTCATGGATATAAGAGACCAATTACATGATACATTTGGTCAATAATGGTTGGAAAAAATGGAGGCTACAATGGATGCACCTAATAATTTCATTATATTTAGATTTGAGGATAACATAATCAAAATCATCCATGATGGAACTAATGATAATCAAAGAATCAAGGATGCAAAGGTAAGTCTAATTTTAGTATTCACTACGACAAAACATGAGTCTTCATATGTATTGGAATAACATGTGATTAATTTACATGAAATTTTGGAAAGAGTAAATGGAAAGGAAAACATCATAGATGAACAATGGTATGATGACAATGATGTTGATGATGTGAGCATTTGACATGATTTGATATCCATAGTTGAGAAATATTTTCCTAGATCCACCACATGACTATCCACATCCCTATAATGTGTTATTAGGCCTATAAATTTCACATAATTCATAACCTCATAATCAAAAAATTCAAAAAACTAAAATATTCTAAGATATAAAAAATTGTAACATATGCATTACACGTATGGCTAGTGTACATATTTAATTTACATTGTTTATCAAATTATGGTATATTACATATCTTTTAATACACATATGAATTCCATGGTATACATTAGTGAGTTTCAAGACATACATATTTCATATGACATGGACATTTATATGCAAAACACTCCTACACCTAGTGGTTATCGTTCTTATACTGAGGACATGCCCACACTTTGGAAATCTCTTTGGTACATCTATTTAGGATGCATATTTTTATTGCCATTAAATTTATCATATTGAGGTAATTAGACTAATTATATGTGTATTTACCTTGCTTATGCTACTTATTGTGTTATATGGATATTATAATTTACCATGTGTGATGATTACATACACTGATAGTATAGACATGCTTTATTTGTTCTATGCATGTTATTATTGTCACATATTGTGTTATATTCTTAGTGTGTAACCATTGTGTGTCTCATTACATTACTTCATGTGTTATTACTATTCTCTTTTTTATGGTGTGATTTATGAGTGCATATTACATTGTATGTGGTTTTTGCCTTGTGTGACATTGATTGTTCATTATGTGTGGCTCTTACATTATGTGACATTGTTTTCTCATTGTGTGACTTTTTTTTATCATTGTGTGTCATTTATTACTCATTATGTGAAATTAATTACTCACTATGTGGCATTTTGTGTTCATTAAGTATACTATGTTTGACTCTTTTCCTATGTTACTTTGAGTATCATTATGTTTGTTCCTATTGTATGCATAATAGCCATGACATTACATACATATGTATGGATACATTTAGGATTTTATGTTGATATTGTGGAATCATTATCCATATCATTCATATTTCTACTTGTGTAAAATTACATGATCTATATCATGCATCTTCCTACATGGTTAATTATTTAATGTTTATAGCTATGATAACTTGTATTACTGCATGCCTATTTTTAATCTCTATCTTCACATGACATTTCTATGTATGAGGATGCATACTTAATATATTCCTCAATAATATAATCATACTATGATGACATATTATCCTCATTTTATCACATTATTACACATTTATTTATAATAGGATGAATATAACTCTTTTCTTTTGAGATTAGTAATTTGTACTATACATCCCTATCCTCAAAATGGGAATACAATTGGGATTTTCTTGGAAATTCAAGACTTCATGCAAACATAATTCTAATTATGAGATAGATATACATATATTGAGATATATTTGGGGGCATATGTAGATATTTTATTGTGACTTGAGTGATATATTACAAATATCAGATTATAGGGATAAAAAAAAATAGGTTATCAAATTTATCATATTAGAAGCAAAGTGATATATAGACTTATGGCATTATATATCAAATTGGTACAATTGGATAAAATTATGGGGCATGGATGTTTTTAATTCATGTAATTTTATATTTTCATGATGATAATGAATGTGACTCTTTTAATCTAAATTTTTTTTATAGTGATTGATTTAGTCTATTCAAATTTACATATGAACTTAGTATGGGGCTCCACCTTTTACATACGAATTGGTTTTGGGGTTGCACCTTTACATGTGAGCTTAGTATGAGGATCAACCTTTTTCATCTTGAACATATTATATGTTTAAGGTTAGATAAATGAATTTTGGAAAATTTATATTCCCAACTAGGGTTCCACCTTTTGCATATGAATCGGTTTCGAGGTTTCACCTTTACATGTGAGCTTAGTATGAGGCTCTATTTTTTTCATCTTGAACATATTATAAGTTTAAGGTAAGGTAAATTAATTTTTGAAAATTTATATTTTTGACCCATGGTTTTACACATTGGTACTTGCCTCAGGACATAACACCCCAGTCTCCAATACTTCACAAGGCAACCTTATTTATAAGTGTATTCTTTCCTTATTATTTAAATTTCAAATGTTTCATTGATCAAATTTACTTTAGATTTAATATCATATATGGGCATTGATTTTTTCATGTTTCATTGTAGTTTTACATGGATCAAGTTAGACATTAGGATCCTTATCCTAAATATAAGTTTGGTTACACTAAGATACATAATTTTTTTATCATTTTACTCTAGCATTATCAATACTAAAATTAAATGAGGAATTTTTAGAGAAATAAATTTGTTATTATATACTTGAATATGTAAGTCTTGACATATTTTTACCATACATGACTTATGTTTACATATATGACTCTTCTCCACACTTCTTAGTCATTCATCCATCTATGGGCCTGACCTTCTTGATTTACTACCAATCACCTATAATAATTCCCTTGTTTATACCTAATTTTATTATTATCCTAATTAGATTATCTCATGATCATCAAATCATATTAGATTTACTTAAGGCATATTTGGTTGTAGTCATATGAATTTAGATACTGGAATCATCCACTTGTATCAGATCCATATGCATGCCTTGTAATGGTCATTTTCCTAAATTCAAATATTTCCTATGAGTTAGCCTATACATTTCACATTTTGATGGTAGAACAAGTTACCTAAGAGTCACCTATTTAAACACATTGTGCCTAAGCATATTCCTACATATAAAATATATGGCACCTATTTATCTAACACATATCAAGAGGACATCTATCACTTGCACATTAAAATAAATATCCATAAAGATTCCAAATCAAAAACCCCTCAAAGGATTAGGTCCTATCTGAGTCTAAATCACCCAAAACCAAATAAATTTTTCATATTTTCAAGCGTCAAAATTTAGGTTACAAGTTTCATCCATACTAGTGGATCATTATTCCACACATACACCTATGTGGGAGAACTATGTATGGTTTGAGCCCTCTTCATAGTATTAGAGCATAGGCAGTGCTCAATCGCTAAGTGTGGGTTGGTTGGATTCATGTCAACCCATCCTATCCAAACCATTTTTATAGGCAAGCCTAGTTTTAAAAGTAAATTTAGGGTTTTAAGGTGAAGGGGATAATATTTGGGACCTATTCACAATAATGAGCCCTTAATATTGCATAGAATAATGGTTAACATGAAAGCACATAAATAGTTGATATAAAATTCCAACACATTTTATAAAGACATTTACCATAGAGATAAGATGTATTTGGCTACTACAGGTATCCAAATGCCACTGTATCCATCTAGGAAAGTTTAGACAATTAATTTCCAAATTTGTTTGACTCTAGATCTAGTTTTAGTTCTTTCTAGCACTTGTGCATAGTTTTAGACCTAAAAAAATAGATACAAGCTAAGTACCCAAGTATTATTAGTCAATTATATAAATACTAAACTACAATTGGACATTTACTTTTACATTCAAATTTGTGTAATTTGCATATACTTTATAGAATCTAAATATTCATAATGTTCTACTTGTTTAGGTCCTTATTCTAAAAAAAGTAAAATAGGGGCAATTGAGCCCTATGATCCTAATTTTTATCACATAATATAATTTAGGGATCAATTAAGCCCCAATTAAGTCCTTAATTTAATCAATTACTTTATTAGTTCAATGAGTGACACATTTTGGGCCAATTAAATCTATGTACCTAATTTTGACTATGCAATGTGATTTATGGCTTAATTTCCCCTAAGTAAATTCGTGACTGAACCAATTACTCATTTGGTTCAATGAAGGATGTAATTTTGGGAATTTGAGGCTCTGGAACCTAATTATGACTAGATAATGTGATTTTGGGCTCTATTTTCCCAAATTGAGTCCCTAATTAAACCAAATACTCATTATGACCAATAAGGAAAGAAAACGTTTAGTACAATCAAGCCCCATGAACCTAATTGTTTCAAAATAATATGATATGGGGATTAATTTGATCCAATTGAGTCCCTAATTAAACTAATTATTTCAATGAGGGACATATTTTTTGGTAATCAAGCATTGTGACCCTAATTGTAACCACATAATGTGATTTAGGGCTCAATTTTCCCTAAGTGAGTCCTTGATTGAACTAGTTAGTCACTTGATTTAATGAGGGATTAAATAATGTTATTTAGGGATCTATTCACCCCAGTTGGTCCCTAATTAAACCACTTATTCATTTGGTTAAAAAAGGGATATTATTTTAGGCAATCAATCCATGTGAGCCTAATTATGACCATGCAATGTGATTTAGGCTCATATTTCCCCAATTAAATCACTCATTAAACAAATTACTCATTTAGTTTAATTAGATATGTAACTTGAAACAATTTATCTATGTGAACCTAATTGTGACCAAATAATGTGATTTTGGGCTCAATTTTCTCCTATTGAGTCCTTGTTTGAACCATTTACATATTTAGTTCAATGAGATATATATGGCTCTAATTTCAACTACATAATGTGATTTGGGATTAAATAGTCATAATTGAGTCCATTATTGAACCATTTATTTTATTATTTCAATGTGGGATATAATTTGTGTTAATAAAGCTTAGTGACCTTAGTTTTGATCACCTAATGTGAGTGGAGACTTAATTAAGCCCTAATTGAATCCCCAATTAAACCAATTACTTGATGAGTTCAATAATGGACATAATTTAGACCAATTGAGACCATTAACCTAATTTCATTCATGTAATGTGATTTGGGGCCTAATTTTCCCTAATTACGTCTTTCATTCAATGAGGGATGCAATTTAGGGCAATCAAGCCTCATAAACCTAATTACAACTAAATAATATGATTTAGGGCTTCGTTTAGCCCAAGTCTACTCATTTGGTTTAATGAGGGATGCAACATGGGAAAATTAAGTCCCATGAACATAATAATGACTAAATAATGTGATTTGAGGCTCATTTTCCCCAATTGGGTCCCTAATTGAACCACTAATTCATTTGGTTCAATAAAGGACATAATATGGGGCAATTGAGCCCCATAAACCAAATTATGACCACATAATGTGATATAGGTCTCAATATCCATAGGTTATTCCTTCATTAAAATAGTTACTCATTTAGATCAATGAGGGATGTAACTTGTGGAAATTGGGCCCTGTGAACCTCATTGTGTTTACACCATGTTATTTGGGGCTCAATTTATCCTATTTGAGTCCATGATTAAACTAATTTATCATTTGGTTCAATGATGGATGTGAGTTGGGGTAATTAATCCCTATGAACCTAATTACAACCAAATAATGTGATTTATGGATAAATTCACCCCAATTGAGTCCCTAGTTTGAGAATTCACTCGATCAATTCAACAAGAGATGTAGTTTGGGGTAATCAATCCTCATGATTATAATTGTGACCACATAATATGATTTTGGGCTCAATTAATCCCTAATTGAGTCCATAATTAAACTAATTAATTGATTTTTTTTATGAAGGACAAAATTATCCAATCAATCCCTTGAACCTAATTACAACCATGTAATGTGATTTAGGGTTTATTTTTCCCCAAATGAGTCCCTAATTAAACCATTTATTCATTTGACTTGATTAGAGATGTAATTTTGGGTAATAAAGCCTCATGAACCTCATTTCAATAATATAATATGATTTGGGGCTATATTTTGCCCAATTAACTACATGATTGAACCAATTACTTATTTAGTTCAATGAGTGTTGAAATTGGGGGAAACCAAGCCTTGCAAACTTGATTGCCATAACATGATGTTATTTTGGGTTTAATTTTCACAAATTTAGTCCCTAATTAAACCAAGTACTCATTTTTCTCAGTGAATAATTTAATTTAGGGCAATTGATTCTCATGAGACTCAATTTGATGAGATAATGTGATTTAGAGATTTTTTTGACCTAATTGAGTACCTTATTGAACCAATTACTCAATTAGTTAATTAAAGGAAAAAATTCATGAAATAAATCCCTATGAACCTAATTAGAACTTGATAATGTGATTTGGGGCTCCAAATCCCCCAACTGAGTACATTATTGAACCAATTACTCATTTGGTTCAACAGTGGATGCAATTTTAGTCAATCAAGCCGTGAATATAATTATGACCACATAATGTGATTTGGGGTTCAATGTACCCCAAATGTGTTCCTTATTAAATTAATTTCTCATTTAGATCAATTAGGGACATAATTTTAGGTATTTTATCCTTGTGAACCTAATTAAAATGATATAATGTGATTTGGGGCTCAATTTGCTTTAAATGAGTCCATGATTCATATTTTCATTCAAAAAGGGATTAAGTTTAGATTAATTAAGACTCGTGATACTAATTATGATGATATAATATTATTTTGGGCTTATTTACCCCAATTGAGTCCTTGATTGAACCATTACATGTTTCATTAAATGAAGGATTCAATCTGAAGTAATTGAGCCTTGTGAACCTAATTATGACTTGATAATGTGATTTGGGACTCCATTTGCAAAAATTGAGTCCCTAATTCAACTAGTTACTCATTTTGTTGAATGAGGGATATATTTTGGGTCAATCGGTCCCTTAAACCTCATTACAACCACATAATGTGATTTGGGGCTCAATTTTCATGAAGTGAGTTCTTGATTGAACCATTTACTCATTTGGTTCAATAAGGTGCACAAATTGGGGAAATTCAGTCCTATGGACCTAATTAGAAAGAAATAATGTGATTCAAGCCTTAATTATACCCAATTGAGTCTTTGATTTAAGTTATCACTCAATTGGTTTAATGAGGGATGTAATTTTGGCAAATCAAGCATTATTGAGCTTAATTACAACCACATAATGTGATTTAGGGATCAATATACCCCAATTGAGTCCTTGATTGAACAAATTACCTATTTGATTTATTAAAGGATTATATTTATGGTAAATATCCTTGTGAATCTAATTTCAAGCACATAATGTGATTTGGGACTCAATTTTAACCAGTTGAGTCCTTTATCAAACTAATTACTCATTTGGTTCAATGAGGGACATAAATTAGGAAATTAGAGTGTTAAGAACCTAATTGTTACCATATATTGTGATTTGAGGCTTAATTTTCCCCAATTGAGCCCTTAATTAAACCAATTATTTTATTTGTTTGGTGAAGGATGTAATTTTGGTCAATCAAACCCCGTGAACCTAATTGTAACAACGTAATGTGATTTGGGGCTCAATTTTCCCCCAGTTGTGTCCTTAATTTAACTAATTACCTATTTGGTTCATTAAGGGATGAAATTTGTGTAAATCAAGCCCCATAAATCTAATTCCAACCACATAATTTAATTTATATCTCAATTTGCACTAATTAAGTCCTTTATTGAATTGATTACTCATTTGGTTCAATGAGGGATATAACTTCGGGAAATAGATCCCTATGTGTGAATAAGGAATTTGACACAGAGGGGAGATTGTTAGGTTGTGGAGCTAAAAGCTTCACTGATGTAGACATGGAGGAGGTTGTTGAGGTTGCAGAGGATTGCTGAGTTGTAGAATGAGTTACAGGGCAACTGACATCGGTCTGATCAACCAACATCGATCATATTTAAATGCAGAAGCAACTATCATCAGTTATAAGTCGGCTGACATCGGTCAAGATGGAGCCAACATCGGCAACCTGTGTGTGCATGCAGTTTGCATGTGGGTTTTAGACAGGTCTATTTTTGGACTATCAGTTTGCATGTTAAAGGCTAATTATAGTCTTGGAGTTGTGTGTCTAATTATTGTAATTAAGAAAGTCTAATTATTGTATGCATGAGATCTATATAATAGACTCATGGGCTGTATTGTAAAAGTGTGCTAGAGAGTAAGAGAGCAAATATTAGCTCCTTCAGAGGGAAGAGAGCAAGGTGTGTTCCTCCTAGTTTCAAAGGGGTGCTGAGTGTGTATGATCTTGGAGAGTTGCAAGTGTGCAAGTTCTGGTAGAAGATCCACCAGGGTACTGGTTGAAGAATCATGAGGACTTGGTGAGGCAAGGACAAGGGTTCTTTAGGGTGTAGAGATATCTACATGGTAAGTAAGGTCTATTGATTTTTAGGTGGTAGCAAGAGAAGGGAAGATCTACTTGGAGTACGATTGTGTACTTGGTGTACTGGCAGCGTTGTTACTGACTGGTGGAGGTGAACAACAACTCTGTGTTTGAGTTGATTGTTGTGACTGTGATGAGAGAGTGAACTGTTAGAGGAGAATTATTGGTGAACACTTGAGGTGTGGGAAGCTTTTGAAAGGTGTGGAGAAGAAGTGGCATCTTCTTTATTGTATTTTCTTTTGATTAAGTATTAATACAATTGGGTATTGTCTCTCATATCCTATGTTGTTTCATATTTCTAGTTACTTATCATTCTAGTTAAATTATGTGTTTAGTTGCTAATACAAAGGTAATCATATATACTCTTGTTGAGGAGTAGGATCCTGATAGTTGGTATCAGAGCTAGGATCACCAACCAGTGATACCAACCTGACAGTTGGTATCAAAGCTTTTAGTTGGGTTGACTAATAGGTGGTTCAGATTTGGTTAGTGTTTGTTGATTATAGGTTACTCACAGGGGTTTTTGATTGAGTGGGAGTATAGCAATGGCAGAAGAAAGTAAGCTATGAATGGAAAAACTGAATAGCATGAATGGTCTGATTGATGGAAAGAAAGAGCAGGGAAAGGAAGATTGTTGGTCGGTAGAAGATCAGCATGTAGAAGCAGATGTTGTAGGTGTTGTTGCACAGGTTGCTCTAAATAAATTAGAATCTTGGTCTTTAGATTCTATTGCCTCTTTCCATGTAGCCTGAAATAGAGCTTCTTTTCATGAGTATGTCTAGGGAGACTTTGGAGAGATTTATTTAGGGGTTGGTGAGCCTTGTTAGATTATTGGCAAAGGGGAAGTGAAGCTAAAATTGTAGACGAGTAACACATAGGTGTTGAAGAAGGTCATGCAAGTTCCAGTCTTAGAGATGAGTCTAATTTCTTCAAGAAAGTTGGGTGATGGGAGATGCACAGTAACTCTCACAGCAGATGCACTTGAATTAGATGGTGGTAAGAAAGTAGGTATCCTTTATCTATCTACATATATTACTGATTCACCTTCTATTGGAGAGATGTGGCTTTGCAGGCTTGGTCACATGTGTAAGAAGGGAATGCATGTTCTTAAGTGGAAGATAGATATCTTTGACAAACTTAAGAACTAGAAAGCCTTGGTGTTCATGGAAGAGATGATAGATAGAGATCAACTGAGGGGACTGAATTATTTTGAGCAGGGCTGTGTTGATATGGACAAGGGTTTGATCTAAAAGAAGCTCATGGGTAAAAAGTCATCACTCACAGGTGAACACAGGTACTAGTGTTGGTCAGGAGGAACTGACGTCAAATAGACAGGCATCGATGTCGGTCATGTGTAGATCAGTAGAGTCGATGGTGTCGAGCAGATGAAGACCAACATCGGTCATATAGGAATTGATGTCGGCAATAGGGACACTGGCATCAGTCAGGGAGAACCGACATTGGTAGTCAGGGTTAGTCCTAGGGAATCGATGTTGGTTAGGTGCAGATTGGGAGATGGCCAACATCGGTCACTGAGACAAATTTTGGGCAGATAGCAAGCTGTCAAGGAGTCTCAAACACCCATATGGAGGACTAAAAGGGTAAGTAAGCCTCAAATTCATCATTTTCCTTCTTTACACTATTTGTTGCTCATTGATGGTCAAGAATTAGGAAGTTGTTAAAGAAGCAGAGCAGGTAGATCCAAAAAATAGTGGGAGCTTGGCATGGATGAGGAATGTGATTCCTTGGAGAAGAACTAAATAAGAGTTTTTTGGGTGGAGTTGCCAGCTGGAAGAAAGCACTGAGAGACAAATGGATGTTCAAGATAAAGAAGAGTGGGAATGGATAGGTGAGACAAAAGGCTAGGATATATGGTCTTGAGGAAGCTGCAAGACAGTGGTACAAGTTTGACAGGTGTATGACAAAGCATGGCTTTGGTCAAGGTCAATGTAACCATTGTGTTTTCTTTACTGGGTTGGATAATGGTCGCAACATTATCTTGTTACTGTATGTGGTGTGGTTGCTTGTTGTAGGGTTACACATGCAGGGAGTTTATGAGCTAAAGGTAAAGTTAGTTCAGAGGTATGTCATGAATAATTTGGGAGCAACAAAATTCTTTGGCATAAGAGACATGGAGATTTTGTCTCTAGTGGGAGCTGATGTGAAGAAGGTGTTGGCAGGGTTCAAGATGCAGGATGCAGAATTAGTAAGCACACCAAGGGCTAAACAGTTCAAGCTGAGCTTAGAATAGTGTTTGAAATCACATGAGGTCTGGTGTAGACTTGAGTTTTCCCAAGCAGTGGGAGTTGTCAAAAATTTTGGAGCCAATTTGAGGAAGAAGCACTAGAGGGCAGTTCAGTGGATTCTTAGGTATCTAAGAGGGACCAGTAGTAGGTTGACATGCGATGCAGGGTCAAGTTCTTTTCTACATGGGTTTGTAGATGTGAATGCGATAGAAAAGGTGCACCACAGGTTGTGTGGTGGTTGGTCTTCAAGATTGAGCTTAAAGAGGGATACAAGCCAAGAAACAAATTAGACGGTGTATAGGTACAAGTACAGTGCAACTGTTTATCTCCAAGTGGGAGATTTTTAGGTTGTGGAGCTAAAAGCTTCACTGATGTAGACATGGAGGAGGTTGCTGAGGTTGCGGAGGATTGCTGAGTTACAAAATGAGTTACAGGGCAACTAACATCAATCTGATCAATCGACATCGATCATATTATAGTGCAGAAGCAACCGACATCGGTTATAAGTCGGCCAACATCGGTCAGGAAGGAGCCAATGTCGGCAACCTGTGTGTGCATGCAGTTTGCATGTGGGTTTCAGACAGGTCTATTTTTGGACTATCAATTTGCATGTTAAAGGCTAATTATAGTCTTGGAGTTGTGTGTCTAATTATTGTAATTAAGAAAGTCTAATTTTTGTATGCATGAGATCTATATAATAGACTCATGGGCTGTATTGTAAAAGTGTGCTAGAGAGTAAGAGAGCAAATATTAGCTCCTTCAGAGGGAAGAGAGCAAGGTGTGTTCCTCTTAGTTCCAAAGGGGTGCTGAGTGTGTATGATCTTGGAGAGTTGTAGGTGTGCAAGTTCTGGTAGAAGATCCACCAGGGTACTGGTTGAAGAATCATGAAGACTTGGTGAGGCAAGGACAAGGGTTCTTTAGGGTGTAGAGATATCTACATGGTAAGTAAGGTCTGTTGATTTGCAAGTGGCAACAAGAGAATGGAAAATCTACTTGGAGTACGGTTGTGTACTTGGTGTACTGGCAGCATTGTTACTAATTGGTGGAGGTGAGCAACAACTCTGTGTTTGAGTTGATTGTTGTGACTGTGATGAGAGAGTGAACTGTTGGAGGAAAATTACTGGTGAACACTTGAGGTGTGGGAAGCTTCTGAAAGGTGTGGAGAAGAAGTGGCATCTTCTTTATTGTATTTTCTTCTAATTAAGTATTAATACAATTGGGTATTGTCTCTCATATCCTGTGTTGTTTCATATTTCTAGTTATTTATCATTCTGGTTAAATTCCATGTTTAGTTGCTAATACAAAGGTAATCATATATACTCTTGTTGAGGAGTAGGATCCTGACAGAGATTAGTATGGTGTTAGTCAAGAAAAGAAAACAAAACAAACACACTAAAAATTAACACCTATAGCCTTGGCACTCGAGGAGCTAGAGAACTACATAATTAACTAACAAAATGAAAGCAAAGCAAGAGATCTTACCTTCCATGAGAGCAAGTATTATGAGTTGGCCATGGAATAATGTGCTCAAGAAATATTTATCAATGAAGCTCCATTTTTCCACTTATATTTGGCACCTTGGTAATGTTGGTTGGTTCTGGCTTGGATTGGCTTATAAAATGGGCATGGTAACACTACAATAAATATTTTTGGAGGTATTTTGAAAGAATAGCATTCCACATAAAAATCTTCATATGTATTTGAGAATAATAAATTTATACCAAGAGAGCCTAAAGATTAATGGGTGAGGCATTATATTTATATCCTCCATAGTTAACTTTCACCCAAGTGTAGTTAAGTTAAAATTAACTACGGTTGAGATTGAACTAACCCTAGGTGAGTTAAAGCTAACCATAGTTGAGTTAAGGAGGGGACAAGCCATTAATAATTTTAATTAATAGGTATGGATCACAAATCTATCTATTTGTTTGATATTTTGTGAGTGCTTGACAATTCACAAAATATGATATCATGATTATGTCATCATTTTATATATTTGTGTGATGTCATGATGATGTCATCATTTTAGATATGTGTGTGATGTCATGATGATGCCATCAATTTAGATTTATAAATTTCTAAAAATAGAAATTCAATAATTAATTAGATATGGGATTTTCACCTATGCATTTAATTAGGTTTAACCAATTAAGTAATATTTCTTAAGTTAATTTTTATTTCTATATTTTGATAAGTTGTCCCTCACACATGGTCAAAAAGCTCAGTTCGCTTAGTCACAATTTCATCATAGATGAATTAGAAGAATATGATAAATGTGTATAGTGCATTACCCCTGTTAGGGATACATTGACATGGATTATAAGATTCAAGTGATGTGCATTAATGAATCATATCATTCTAGTGATTTCTAGGATTAACTTACATTAAAAGTAAGAAATCACTCCAATGTCCATTTAGACATAAAATTGGCCAAAAAGGAGTGTCTATAATTTGCCCCTATTTGAGAATGCATTGGGAGACACAAGTAGAGCAACATCTTTTCAAAAAATTAAAAATTCATTAAGAAGAAAAAGAATATAATTTTTGAAGAATGATGCTCCAAATAGAGTTTAGGAAGCCTATGATGATGCCCCATTGAGGGAGTGGCTGACACATATGATTGATGGATAGTCCCTCAAAAAGAAGCAAAAATAAGAATGAAATTAACCCATGGGTGAAATTAATTAAATTGAGATAATTCTTGCATGCATTGATTTTAGAAGTATTGATTTGACCAAAGGTAATTATAATTAGTAACAAAGGTTGAGACACTAATTTTCCCAAAGGCAATTATAATCAGTGTCATATGCATATGCCTCAGCAAGGTAGATGGGTCAAAATAACAATTTTCCCAAAGGTTTTTATAATCATTTTAATGACTTTGATTGAATAATTATTTTACTCTTGTAGGTCATATTTGATCATGATAAATTGATTGTGCCCCAATAGGGTAGATTGGCAAGCATAACTCAAGGAGATAACCTATTACACACATTAAATATGAGTGGGCACAAACATAGATGTGATGGTCTAATGATTGAAGAAGTCACAAATAATTAGGCATACGAAGATGTGCAAAGTGGTCAAATAGATGATTGGAAGAAAAAATGTGGCCAAGCTAACCTAAGATATGGCATGTATCTAAGCTCTACCTACATAGTCTAAATAGACCTCAGGCCAATTAGTTCACCCAAAATTAAGAGAAAATGGAATGAGGAATAGAATGGAAGAATAAGAATTGATCAATGTGAATGATTCATTTGTACCTACCAATTCATAGATGCTCTCTCTTATTAGCATTGATACAACCAGAGTGGTCAATGGGTTAATTTGATCAAGGAGGGTGGGAGGATTTGCCAAGGTGAACAAGGAGAATTTTTTATATCACCATTGCTTATAATATCTATTGAACTAATTCATGTTATAGCATGTGAAAATATGCATCATGATATAAAACATCATGATGACATGGTCATAATGTGCATAAAGACTAAATCTCGATCTAATAAATAATTAAAAATAATACACCAATGATAAAAAAACCATGATGAGTTAAATTATGAATATGGATGGACTCAAATTCACTGCACAAGGAATCACCCAATGAGCACATATATATTGAGTCAAGGCACAATAATGAAAGCAAATAAAAAGGAAAGCAAATAACTAAGCAAACACACATAAAGAAATCTTTAAAGTAAAAGTAAGAGAAAGCATCTTATCATCAACCAAGTCAATACTTGTGTGTGAAGGTTCAATGAAATGATAAACATATGGCTCCCCCAAGCAAGGTTATATATAAGGGAATGACAAATGGGGATAAAATATCTTGGTATAACCTACATGCTTTTGTATTTCCCCAATAGAGAAAAAGTTGCATGCTTGACCTAAAAGTGTGAATTGGATGGTGCCCTTAAGCAAGGATAAATGCAAAGGGAAGGTCACACCCCCAATGGTTGTGAAATGGATTGGAACCAACAACATATTTTACCCTAGTAAGGAAGATTAATGATAGTTGACTAGGTTTAGAAAGACAAATGTTTTTGGTTTTTGGGGATTTATATCTCTTTAGGAGATTGTAAGCCAATTTTCTAATTTTTTGGATTTTGACATGTTTTAAATGTTTTTGGAATTTTTTTGGGGTATCTTAACTCATTATAGTTTGACAAGATATTGTTTGCAAATGGTGAGACCATTAACTTAGGTTGCTTGCAAAATGGTGAGAGCATGGCATAAATCAAGGGTGTAGTAATGCATCTATTTCAAATGAATAATGCACACAATGGTGACTCACAAAATGGTGAAAGCATGAGAAAGGGTGACAAACATAAATTTAGTGTTGCCTACATAGTCTTGAATAGGACCTCAAGTCACTCTAGTTTTTCCTTATAACATATAAATCTGACTAGGGAGTATCAAGTTCATAAATTAGCTAAATGGCACAGTATAGAATAGGAGTATTAAGGTGATAGAGTAATACATGGTAAAGGTGTTTCTCCTAATTTGCCCACAAGCATTTATAATTAGGAAATTATGGCATAGGTCAATGATACTAATTTACCCAAAGGTAGTTATAATTAGTAGCACTAAAAATGAGGTAGATCATGATAATAATGAAGGATGTAATTGCCAAACCACTGTCATACTAGTCCAAGATACTCCCTCTATGTAGAATACTAAATCAACTACTAAAACTTGATATGAATCCTTTTGTTGAAGGTGCTTAAAAAACCAATGGATCAAAACCAAGTCTAAAAGGGTGGGCAAGGGAGGGTAAAACAAATTTAGGTAATGGCGAAGGTATGATAAGAAATGGTATATGGTCTAGTACAAGGAAGGTGATACTATGACAATTGGTTATAATGGTAATAAGGTTTCCCCTAAGTGATAAGGTAAGGTAAATGGTAGGGTATGAAACAACAAGGCTAATGGAAAATGGAAAGGTAAATGATTTTTTCATTCTTGTTGATGTGGAGATGCACATCTTGCTCAACATATGGGACAACTAGAATAGTCAATTATGTAAATTCGTAACCCACACCCCTTCTGAATAGCTACTCTATCAAGAACATGTTATCAATTTAAACTATAATAATGCTATTATGATCTTTATTTTTCATTGATTCTATTTCCTCAAAACTTAAAGACAAGATGTCTTCATAGCCTCTATAAAGGAAAGTGTGGTCAGAGATGGTAAATAAAGATAAATATTGGTTGATAGATCTGATTTGGTGATGGGGATATGGATTAGAATGGAATGTATAATTATTGGGAAACAAATGAAGATTGGGATTTTCAGGCACACACAATGTTGTTGATTTTTGATTCAACATAATTTTGGTTGTGGTGAGGCCAAAGACTTCTTTATATGTTCTCTATAAGACCACCATATTTTTCTATTATTTAGGCCTGAGAGTAGCTACCATTTGATTATGTTGTAGAATGTAATTTGTATTGATGTTATCTTTAATAATGCCTTTATTAAGTAGTGAATAATTATTGTGCTCGAATATTAGTGCCTTGAATATTTTTTCACTAATAAAGTTGTCTTTATTTTCCCAAAGCACCTATGAAAAGGTTTTACTAAGAAACATTGACTTTTTACTTTGATTATCTTCTAGCACCTCAAACAAGGTTTCACTAGAAGATGTTGATTTTGAACTTTGATTATCCCCTAGTGCCTCCAAAAATGTTTCACTAATAAATGTTGACTTTTGACTTTGATAGTCTTTTAGTGCCTTAAATAAGGTTTCACTAGAAGATGTTGAGTTTTGACATTGATTTTCCCCTAGCACCTCTGAGAAGGTTTCACTAGGAGATTATTTTTATTCTACATGAATGTGATCTTAGTCCCCCTGGTATTCTATAATTGATATGTCTCCATGGATTTAGTTTAATAAGGTGTGATTATTTTGGTCCCAATCGACACTTGTGGGAGGTGGAATGTCAATATAATGGCTATGTTGGGTGGTGTTAATGGCATGTGGAATAATAATGGAATGGGAAGTGGTAGCATAATCTTCATAGAATATATTAGGATAACTTGTGTCAATTTTGAAGAAATCCTCCTAAAAAACCATGGAAGGATCATAAATGTATTCAAATTAATCTAGAAGGCATGTGTAACCAATGTCATAATAGCTATAAATGTATTCTAATTTTGAAGTTAAGTCTGACTTAAGGGAATTTGAATATGATGTTGAGATTGATATTGATTCTCCTTCTAATGCTAAATCTGATATCAATTCAAAAATATAACCTGACTTTAATGTTGATTCTTCATTTGATGTTGCTACAATGATGCGATGTTGAATGCTTGGTATTGGATGACTAATGGCCTAGGGTTGAATAATGGGCTCTTCAAAAATAGGCTCAACTAAGAAGGACTCCAGAAAGACTAGCTCATCAAAGTGAATCTTCTCAACAAAATGAAAATGGTCAACAAGAAACTCCATAAAGACTAGATTTTCAAACTAAGGGTCCTTAAAAATAGGGCCACAGTCTAGGTAATGATTTTCCCAAAGGTAGTTATAATAATTAGGGGCTGATTCAATAAAGACTAGCTTGTTAAAGGGAGACTCCTCAACCAAAGGGAAAGGTTCAACAGGGAACTCCATAGAGATTGACATGTCAAAGTGAGGCTCCTTAAAAATAAGGTAATGGGTAGAGGGTGATTCAACATATTTTAACTCTTCACAAATAGTTGTTTCAACAAAAACATCATAGATCAGTTGGTTCTCTTGGATTGGGATTATAATTGGTTATCAAATATCAATTTTGAACACATGTTGGTCTTTGAAAGATGGCTCTTAGATAGGTAATGATTGGTTATGTTGTCATTCAAAGATCAAATTAGATTTTATAAAGTGGGAGAAGGTTAGCAAAGGATGAATAATGGCCTTTGGTTTAATGATAAGGTCTTTTCAAATAGGTGCATCTACAATGTGCTCAATAAAGACCAATTGTAGGTTTAGGATGGTAACTATGATCCATCTAATTGTGATTATGCAACTTTATTGGGATAATGAGGTACTAGATTTGGAAGGGCTTGGAATGGTAATAAAAGGGTGATGTGAAGCTTTGTTCCTAACACAAGATAGTGGAGGAGGGTTTGGAATGGTAATGAATGGGCATTCTGAAGCTTGGTTACTGATGTAAGCCAAAGGAGGAGGGCCTAGAATGGTAATGAATGGGTGTTGTGAAGTTTGGTTGCTAATGCAAGCTAAATGAGGAGGGCTCAGGATGGTAATAAAAGGGTACAATAAAACTTAGTTATTATCACAGGCCAAAAGGATGAGGGTTAATGGTATAGGTAGGGGATCAGATACCATTATCATTGAAAGGGAACATGGTACTTTAATTATCCCAAATAAGAGTGATCTTGGCATATGATAATCGTCATGGATGGGTTTGGCAATGATCCCAAAGAGGGTGGTCTTGGTTTATGGAAATGCTCTAACTCTAGGTCTAGGTTTGAAACCAACATTAGTCTAGGAATAGGTATTTTGGTCTATTGTTAAAAATGGTTTAAACTTGGCTTAAAATGGAGTTCTTCTCAAAAAATTGTCAATGGTAAGCCTGGTTTTAAAGTATCTCCTAGCTATAACATCTTTCACACAAAAGGTTAAATGAATGGTAAGTTTTGAATCCTAGTTTTTGGCAAGCTATTTTGAACAAATCTAATCTAAGTTTAAAAATAGAAAATGGTGCTAGGTGTTGGTCCCCAAAAATGTCACTCATTTTTGGAACAACATAGGAGCTATCTTTGGTCCTACAGGGACAAAATTATCTCTTCCCTTCTCAAAAATTTGTTCTAAGCTTTCAAATTCCTCATTTTTCAAGATTTTTTAGTAAAGGGATTAGCAGGTTCAAAAGGTTCAAGGGTTCAATGGGTTCAAGGTTCAACATCATCAGCAAGAGTTGAACGCACCTGGTAAAGTTCAAAGTTTAACCATTTCAAAGGTTTTATGGCCCCGAGCACTTAATGAGTCTCAAAAGCTTGAACCATTGAACCGATTGAACCTTGAACCATTTTGGTTCATTGGTTCAATAGGTTCAACATTTAATCAATTCAACACATGGGTCCAAGGGTTCAAAGGTTGCCTCAATTATGAAAAGAAGCATGCACAACAAGAAGAGTCAAGTGGATGCTACCAAGTGTCACTGGTTGAGCCCCATTATGCTTTGTTTCTAAGAAGTGGTGGAAGCTACCACATGTCCTTTTTGAAGCTCATCAGAAGCTGCCATTTGTCAACAATTGCGTTTCCTTCCTTCCATTCCATTGTATTGAGTAAAGACCATGGTGGGCCTCGAGGTGAATGACTAAATTGAAGTGAAATCCACCACATGTCTGCATCCAGGTGACTATTTTATGACTCTTTGGAATGCAACACATGTTGGTGTTCATTTCTCAGACTTCCTTATAAGCTATAGGGTCCCTTTCGACAAAGTTTCTCTCAGAGTTCCGTGAAGGGTGACAAGTGGCAACCACGAAAGGCTTTGAGTTGTTTTTCCTAAGAGTAGTGGACCGTGCCACATGTCCCATGTAGAGAGCAGTGGAGGCTAACAAGTGTCATCATCTATGAGAGCCCGACTAAGCCCCAAACATTTTTATGATGTCGCAAAGGCCCAAGAAGGTGGATGCTACCAAGTGTCAATAGCAAAATATGCCATGTGTCTCTGATAAGATTCAGTAGAAGATGCCACATGTCACTTGTTTGATGTGGCAGAAGGCACCATGTGTCAAAAATGGGGCACACTCAAATACAAAGGCACGCATAGAGCCAAGGAAAGATTTCCTTTGAACAAATTGTCTGAAGGAATTCCTTCAAACATTTTGTCTAAAGGAAATAAAGGGACCAACAGCTCGCTGAAGAAATTGAAGCCCAAAGGCCACTTGGAAGATCTTGAAGGGTAGAAACCTTTGTAGAGGGACACTCGACATTTGAAAATGGACCTTTTTCAAAGACCCTAAAGGGCATGTTCCCTTTGGGAAAGGTTTGAGCCTCAGAGTGCAGCAGAAGCTGCCAAGTGTCACATGTTGAGACAGTTTTGAATGAAGCCTCAAAATGCAAAACTCACCACATGTCCTCACCTGCGTCACGGTGGAAAACAACCATAGTTAATGAGAAAGACATGAGAGATTTGCTAAGAAGAATGACGAGCCTGCAAACATCAAATCTATCATAATGAAGTGTCTGTTGATTTCTAAAAACAAAAATCATAGACTCGAATGCATTCAAAGAGCCTAAGACCAGGGCCAAGAGAAGGGAGAGACAAAGAAGGAAACTCAACATGAGTTATTTCCAGTGGGTGAAACAGTTCAGTGGGTAGATATTTTCGGGCCTGTAAACATTGAAAGCACCATCTATTTGTCCCCTTTGAGATAAAGGTAGAATAGACAGTTGTGTGGCTAAGTAGGTGATGGAATGAGTGATTCAAGCTCAGGAGGAGGCACTAGACATGAATCAACATGCCATAGTTAAGACAGCCACCCTATTTTTAATGTAGTCCTTTGACAAACCTGGAAATGCATTCAAGGCATTGAATGCATAGCATGGGCCATTCTATGGAACTAAGTGCCAAGCCTCCCTTAGGCATCTATATAATGTAATCTCTTGTATCATTTGAAGGGATATCTTCCTGTTACCAGAAGCAAAACTCTGCCCAAATTGAAAGGTGAATACTAGACTTTGAGCTCAGATTGTTGTTCATATTATTTTATCTGAATGAGAAAGCAAGTTACTTGTAGACTTTATGTTGTTATAACTTGTGCTATTTTAGGAAATTGTTCTCATCTCTATTTTCAAGGAGCAATCTTATTTATTTAATCTAACAAGTAGAACTAGTGGAAGTGATATGGAAGGTGTCCTAAAGCCAGTTACTTTCAGACTTTGTGTTGTCATAGTTGTCTTTAGTGTGTGTTTATTTTTTGTTTCTATGTAAAGGACCTTGGGATGACTTTATGCCCTCATTGTCCTTCGTATCTCACTCTTGGGCAGTCGAGGTGGAGACTTTGTGCTACATCTATCTGTTGGTTACTATGCCCTTGGTTACCAGTTACTTGTCACTACTTGAAAGAATTCTTGTTGTTCCCTGCAAAAACACTTTTGAAAGAAGAGAAGTGCATTCAATGTTTTCACTAGGATTTTCTCTTCTATTTGTTAACATCATCTCTAAAAAAAAGAGAGATGGATGGCTTATCCTACCCCTGAGTGTTATTTTTTGCTTATATATTTAGTATATAACACCTTTATACCTATAGGGAACCTCCCCTTGATGAGAGGAGAGATTTGTCCCCTTTGGATGTGGTAAACTCATAAATTTGGATGACCAATCTCCCTATGCTATGGTTGAAGAGACCTATTTTGCTCACCAGTTAGCTGGTTGACAAAAAAATCACCCAACAGTTTTTGGTGACTCCACTGGGGACACAGTAATTTTGTGCAATTTGAAACCTCAAGTTTTAGATTGAAACATCACATGTGTCTTACCCATAATCATTATAACCCTTATCCATTATAGACTCTGGTGACTCCGTTCCATGTCTTACCCATTATCATTATAGCCTTACCATCTTCCTCCACTTTCATTATTTTATCTAGTCTACAAAACCAGAGCTAATGGGAAAGAGTACGCAGTTTGAAGCCTCAAGCTGGAGCAGGGCCAGTCCTTTTCCATTTTTATTCTACAAACTAGCCACTCCACCCATATTTGTTATCCCTATTTTTGATAATTAAATCATGGCAGTTCAAGGCCCCTGGTGTAACTCTTTTGGCCCACTCAACTTGACTCCACCTCTGCATGAACTCCCATGTAGTTGAAGAAATAATTTCCCCAAATTCTTTGGTGAAGGGATAGTTCACCCTGATGAACACATTACAGCCTTTAGCATAGCCTATGGTGTGATAGGGGTGGAATTTGAAGACATGGCATTCAGGCTTTTTGTGGAGACACTACAAGGTGCTACTGTAGATTAGTTCTACCATCTGCAAGTTGGATCAATGACTGACTGGGATACACTTAAAGCCAATTTCAAATCAAGGTTCAAGCCTGCAAAAGATGCGCATGCCTTGCTAGCCCAACTCACTTAGATGAAGAAGGAGCCCCATGAGCCTATGAGGGATTTTATTTCTAGGTTAGACAAGCTGAGGCATAGGATTCCCATGGTAGCCCAGTCGACACCTCAGAACCTTAAATGCTTCTTCATCAACTTACAGCTACCTAAAGTGAGTTTTCTACTGAGACGAGCTGCCCACATAGACCTTGTTACTACTCAGGACTTGGCTACTGAGGTAGAAGATGACCTTATCTTGGTAGGAAAGATAAGGAAAGACCTAAACAAAGGTAAATCCTCTTCATCTTTTGAATACTCACCCACAGCCACCACTGACCCAATAATACAAAAGCTGAAAAATAAATTTCTAGCCTTGAAGAGGTAAATGGCACAAGGTATGTCTTCTACTCCTCTATATAGAGATGTACCAAGGAGGACATTCCCCAATCATCCATATCAAGGCAATGCTGCTAGAAGTCAAGGGCAACCAAATCATCTTCCTCCCCCACAGAGGAACCTTGCCCTTGAAGCACCTCCAACCAACTCAGTAGTTGGATATCTAGAAATAGAACATGTTTCCTATTTCCAACCTAAGTTTGAGCAAGAAAATGGCACTGATCTCTTTAGGGAGGATCTAGAAGAATTAGTTGGAGACTCCCACATTGGTTTCCTAAATTACCAAGATGAACCCAAAAGTGAAGGTGAAGCAGTTGAAGGATCATACGTAGTATTCACCCAGTTTGAGAATCAATCATCCTAGCAAGCTAATAAAGAAAGAATAGAGGAACGAACTCAGCCTACAATTCTAATTTCTAAGTGGGGAACCACTCTACCTTTCCAGTCAAAGGACCTAGTGATTGCCAAGAAGGTTAGTACATCAAACATCTCTGCACCTTCTACTTCAACTTCACAAACCAGTCCTCCCCCTCTCGAAAACCAAAAGGATGAACTCCCATCCTCTCTTCCAAGTCCATTCCAGTCATTTGACATGATTGATCATGTCAAGAAATCCAAAATTCAAATGACTAAGTTTGAATCCCTGCAAGCCAATTCGGAGCAATTGGACATTGATGGAGAACCAGGTGCGGACCTGTTAGAGGTGAAAATTGTGATCACCTAAACATCGGCCCCTACAACTCAAATTTTTTTGAGCCTTCAGGTAGGGGTAATTACTTCTTGACCATAGAAGATGCTCATATCTCAACTAATGAAATTCTTATAGATGGCAATCCAAGATTTGATCCAAATAAGGCATCAGAAGAATTAGTAGGGTGCAGTACAAATCAAGAAGGATCTTCCATCTCTGATGAAGATAAATTTGATAGAAGATCAACTTTTGATGATGCTTAGATCCTAGAATTTGATGGCAGCAATTCTTCCACAGCTGGATGTAGATCTTTGTTGCTCAAATTGAAGACTACTCAAGATGAAGAGATCAAACTCCTTCACACCAAAGGAGATGTTGAGCTGATGGTTTGTCAGGGGTTTAATGCTGACAATCAAAGCATGTGCTAGACTAAACTAGTAGAATAGCAAGCTATGGTGGTGGACCATGCTATTGTATTCCAAAGTTAGCAAAAGGAACTCTTCATAGGGAGAGCAAGGAGTTATGGTTTTTAGTTTGAAGACCATGTCCTGCCATGGAGCAAGAAGAAGAAAAGGCCAAGAGGAAGATGCAAAAAATTGGTTTTCTAGTGGAGAGCTCCATTCACTCGTCACCATTTCTTAGGGCAAAATGGTTTCCTACTAGTTTATTAGGATGGCATCCCCTTTCATTAGCCCATGATGAGCAGCGTTTAAAGTAATTCAATTCTTGAAGTATTAGATAAGTTCACCTGTACATATGTATATTTTTATAGTTTATATTTATGCTTTGTGTTTTTCATTTGTTTCTTTTGGAGCCTTTATTTTTGAGTAGCATGACTCTGTAGCCCAATGGCACACTTCAAGGCACTAGAGATTCTGGTTTCTACTCCCCTCAGCTATTCCAAGTTGTCATCTGAAGGTAGTTTCCCAACAGGAGCCAGCTGTTGGTCCCCAAAAATGTCACTCATTTTTGGAATAACATAAGAGCTATCTTTGGTCCTATACGGAAAAAATTATCTCTTCCCTTCTCAAAAATTTATTCTAAGCTTTCAAATTCCTCATTTTTCAAGATTTTTTAGTAAAGGGATTATCAGGTTCAAAAGGTTCAAGGGTTCAATTTGTTCAAGGTTCAATGTCATTAGCAGGAGTTGAGCACACTCGATAAAGTTCAAAGTTTAATCATTTCAAAGTTTTTGTGGCCCTGAGCACTTAATGAGTCTCAAAAGCTTGAACCATTGAATTGATTGAACCTTGAACCATTTTGGTTCATCAGTTTAATAGGTTCAACATTCAATCGGTTCAACGCATGGGTTCAAGGGTTCAAAGGTTGCCTCAGTTATGAAAAGAAGTGCACACAACAAGAAGAGTCAAGTGGATGTTGCCAAGTGTCGTCATCTGAGCCATTATGCCTTGTTCTTAAGAAGCCTCAGAAGTCACCTCGGGTCCCTAATGAAGCTCGTCGAAAGCTACCACGTGTCAACGTCTGTAGTTCCTTCCTTCCATTTCATTATATTGAGTAAGACCATGGTGGGCACCAGGTGAGTGACTAAATTCAAGTGGAAGCTGCCACGTGTCTGCATCCACATGATTGTTTCAAGGTGACATTCCCTTTCATTAAATCTTATTCCATAGTTCCGTGGAGGGTGACAAGTGGCAACCACGGAAGGCTTCACTTTGTTTTCCTAAGAGCTGTAGACTGTGCCATGTGTCCCTTGCAGAGAGCAATGGAGGCTGACAAGTGTCATCATCTGTGAGAGCCCGACTGAGCCCCCAAATGTCTCTACAATATTGTAAAGGCCCAAGAAGGTGGATGCTACCAAGTGTCAATAGCAGAAGATGCCACGTGTCTCTGGTAAGATTCAATGGAAGATGCCACATGTCACTTGTTTGATGTGGTGGAAGGTGCCACGTGTCAAAAATGGGGCAAACTCAAATATAGAGGCACGTATAGAGCCAAGGAAAGATTTCCTTCAGACAAATTATTTGAAGGAATTCCTTCAGACATTTTGTCTAAAGGAAATAAAGGGATCAACATCCCACCAAATAAATTGAAGCCCAAAGGCCACTTGGAAGATCTTGAAGGGAAGACACCTTTGTGGAGGGACACTCGACATTCAAAAATGGCCTTTCTCAAAGACCCTGAAGGGTATGTTCCCTTCAGGAAGGGTTTGAGCCTCAAAGTGTAGTGTACGCTGCCAAGTGTCACATGTCGAGACACAGTTTCAAATGAAGCCTCAAAGCACGAAACTCACCATGTGTCCTCACCTATGTCATAGTGGAAAGTGACCATAATAAATGAGAAAGACACAAGAGAGTTTCTAAGAAGAATGACAGGCCTGCAAATGTCAGATCTATCACAATGAAGTGTCTATTGATTTTTGTAGACTTAAAGTGTGGACTCAAATGCATTCAAAGAGCCTAAGACCAGGGCCAAGAGAAGGGAGAGACAAAGAAGGAAACTCAGCAGGAGTTATTTCCAATGGGTGAAATAGTTCATCGAGTAGATATTTTGGGGTCTATAAACACTGAAAGCACTATCTATTTGTCCCCTTTGAGATAAAGGTAGAATAAACAGTTGCACAGCTAAGCAGGTGATAGAATGAGTGATTCAGGCTCAGGAAGAGGCACTAGAGATGAATCGACATGCCATAGTTAAGATAGCCACCCTATTTTCAATGTAGTCCTTTGACAAATCTGGAAATGCATTCAAGGCATTGAATGCACAGCATGGGTCGTTCTATGGAACTAAGTGTCAAGCCTCCCTTAGGCCTCTATATAATGTAATCTCTTGTATCATTTGAAGGGAGATCTTCTTGTTACCAGAAGAAAAACTCTACCCAAATTGAAAGGTGAATACTGAGACTTTGAGCTCAGATTGTTGTTCATATTATTTTATCTGAATGAGAAAGCAAGTTACTTGCAGACTTTGTGATGTTATAGCTTGTGCTATTTTAGGAAATTATTCTTGTCTATTTCCTAGGAGCATTCTTTTTTATTTAATCTAACAATCAGAACTAGTGGAAGTGATATGGAAGGTGTTCTGAAGCCAGTTACTTTCAGACTTTGTGCTATCATAGTTGTCTTCAGTGTGTGTTTATTTTTTGTTTCTATGTAAAGGACCTTGGGATGACTTTGTGCCCTCATTATCCTTCGTATCTCACTCTTGGGAAGTTGAGGTGGAGACTTTGTGCTACATCTTAGTCTATTGGTTACTACGCCCTTGGTTACCAGTTACTTGTCACTACCTGAAAGAATTCATGTTGTTCCCTGCAATAACACTTCTGAAAGAAGAGAAGTGCCTTCAGTGTTTTCACCAAGATTTTCTCCTCTGTTTGTTAACATCATCTCTAAAAAAAGAGAGATGGATGGCTTATCCTACCCCTGAGTGTTATTTTTTGCTTATATATTTGTATATAGCGCCTTTATACCTATAGGGAACCTCCCCTTGATGAGAGGAGAGATTTGTCCCCTTTAGATGTGGTAAACCTGCAACTTTGGATGACCAATCTCCCTATGCTGTGGTTGAAGAGACCTATTTTTCTCACCAGTTAGTTGGTTGACAAAATATTCACCCAACACTAGGTATTTATAAATAAGTCACAAATCTAGGCTCAAAATGACATGAATGAAACCTAAAAACTAAGGCAAATGCTGGGTCTTTAGAAACATGACACGAAGCTAGACTTGAAAACAACTAGGTATAAAATGAAAGGGTAAATGTTAGGTCTTTGGAAACACATCAAAAACTATGTCTAAAATGAAAGTGTAAATGCTAGGTCTTTGGAAACACATCACAAATCTATACTTGAAATAAACTAGGTCGAGGTAAAATGACAGGGTAATTAATCTGACAATTTGAAACACTTTGACTCAAACTAGGCATATGGATTCAAACACAAACTTGACTATTGGTAAAATACATTAGACCTTCTTCATATGCATAAACTAATTAGGAAATTTAATCCCAAGTATTCAAAAATAAGGACAAGGAGTAAAACATTTGAGCCCAAGTGATGAGCAATACTCAAATGTAATCTAATCATGTTTAAGGTTATACTTGGAGAGAGAGTTTTGACCTTAGTTATAAGAAACAAAAGAGATGCATGACACACAAAAAAGAGACCACTTCCAAAATCTAGGCATAAAAATATCTTCAAAGCAAGCAATGAATTAGTCTAAGTTGCATACTTCAAAAGTGATAGGTACGTTTAAGTCAATATTAAGTGAGGCAAAGGCATAAACCAATCAACGTTTGAATCTAAATTTCACAAGACTAATTTTGAACTTGGTTTAGAATATTTGGTTTCCCAAATGGAAAATAATATATACTAAAATAAATGGCATAATGATACTAATCATAGACCAAAAAAGGCATAAGTGATTTCAAACTTGATTTGGACACAAGGCAAAAAGTTTTGAAACAAAACAAGCAATGTAATGATGTTATCTCAGTCAAAAGGTATGACAATGCTTGTTTTTTCAAAACTCTAAGGAAAATACTTGGAACAAAATGGGTATCATAATGATTCCCCTTTCAAACAAGTGGCACACACACACAAAAAAAGTTTGAAAAATGACTAAGGCAAAGTGTGGTATCAAATGACTGGAATAATGCCTCTTTAGGATAAAAATGGGTGTATAAACATGACTTGATTTGGATGTGATTTGGACAAACAAAAATATTTTTTGACTCCAAACAAATTAAATTAAAAAGGAAAAAACATAAAAACATCTGTGTATCATCTTATTCCTAAAAAACCGATAAGGTGGCTTCGTATTATTAAATTATGTCTATATATTCCTTCTTAAGAGGAAATAATTTGTTAATCCAAAAACTTAGATGCACATAAAAATTATGTTTTTTAGGCCCTCTCTTCTCTTGATAACTCATATGGAAACATGAAACTTTGGGCTACTCACCTTATATTGATAATATTGTTATGGCAAGTAGGGTGTGTCTATAAACTATAATTTTTGCACATTCTAAATGGTTTCATGTGTGGTTAACACTATAAATACAATCACTTTAATTTAGTTCATATTGGTTACCTTATATGCAAGTGTCTATTCCTTTACATAGCAATTCCATATATGTATTTCTTAGTAGAGTCTAATATTTAGCCGGACCTGACTCAAGTTTTCATTATGATCAGAGAGGCTAGCCATTCAGTCCCATAGCAATCATAGTATCACGTGACCTAACTTATATACCCCATTGTGGATCAAGGTTGAAATGATGTTGAGATATTAAATCCCATGTCAATGCTTCCCTAAAGAACTTTTGGGGAGGTGATGAAATCATGCCCATAAGCCAAGCTGCAAGAAATAAATATAGAAGACTTTAAGGTCATTTTAGGATCACCCAAGTCACTTAGATCTTAGGGATTACCTTAGTGATATTCCTTATATTCTTTGACTAAGCAAAAAAATCAATAGAAAAAGTGATTTTGGTCACTTGAGTTCCTTAAAAGGGATAGGGGAGAGCATACGTGCTAAGTCTATTTTGAAAAAACACACAACAAACTATCAAAATAATAAACAAGCAAGCTCTTAAGATCACTCAATCTAAATTTGGATTCTTTTTTAGAGCACCAAGTGAAATATGATGTGAAATTTAGCCCCTTGGCTTTGTTTGCATTCATGAATTTTGAAAAATAAAAATAAAATAACTAAGATGATTTTTAAACACCAAATGTAAATGTGATTTGAAGACTTAAAGTAATAATTATGTATTTCTTTGGTCTTTGGGTCCTAAAAAAAGGGTTAGGGTTTCCTTGTTTCTTGGAAAAGGTGATATCCCTATAAATTATTTTTAAAAATCACAAAATCACCTCTCTAAAATGATTTCATGATTACACAATAAATTACAAACTTTGAAATTGTTCAATTATAAAAACATAGTCAAACCCAAATGTTAAAACTTATAGTGGGCACTTTCATAATTTCTAAATGATTTTGCAACTTAGTTTGATGATTTTTCTATTTTGACATATAATTTCATAATTCAGGCAAACAAATTCATAGTTATAGGAAACCTATAATAAAATATAGAAACCTTTTGATGATTTCATAGATTTGTGGAAATTTTGAGGTTAGTAAAATGATTTCATCACTTGGTAAGATGAATTTGCAGCTAAGTAGAATGAATTCATAGCCTCAAAATGCATTTTTGTTCCCCTAAAATATGATTTCACTACTTAAATAATAATTTCACTTATATGAAATAATTTTGTAGTTAGCTTTAAAAAGTAAGGAAAAAGACCTATTTTTTTGTAAAATGAATTCATTATTTGCTCAATTATTTCATCGTTTCTAAGATTAATTTTGTAGTTTCATAGGGCCAAGGCTAAACTAGATTAATTTCATATTTTTCTAAAATGAAGTTTTATATTTGGTTGACAATTTCATGATTTACATCACTGATTTGTAGTTATGCAGTCATAAATTCAACACAAGGGAAAAATAGAAAAGTTAGCAAAAAATCAAGAAATTAAGCTCTATAATGAAATCTTCTTGGCTCCAAAAGGCTCCCAAGATACTCCATTCATGCTTGTGGGGTGAGTGGTCCCATCAGGCATGCCTTTAATGTGAACAAAGAATTTGACGTAGAGGGTAGATTAGTATGGTGTTAGTCAAGAAATCAAATCAAAGCAAACACACAAAAGACTAAAACCTCTCTCCTTGACACACAAGGAGCTAGAGAAATACAAAATTAACTAAAAAAATGAAAGTAAAACAAGATATCTTACCTTCCATGAGAGTAAGTGTTGTGAGTTGGCCATGGAATGATGTGCTTAGTTAGGTGCTCAAGAAATCTTTGTCAATGAATCTCTATTTTTCCACTTCTCCTTGGAACATTCGTAATGTTGGTTGGCTCTAGCTTGGCTTGGCTTATGAAATGGGCATGGTAACACTAAAATGAAGCTTTTTTGGACGTATTTTGGCATAATAGTATTGCACATAAAAATATTTATAAGTATTTGAGCATAATAACTTTACACCAAGAGAGCTTAATGATCAATGGGTGAGGCCTTGTATTTATAGCCTCTAAAGTTAACTTTCGCCTAAGTGTAGTTAAGTTATAATTAATCATGATTGAGTTTGAACTAACCCTAAGTGAGTTAAGGCTAACCCTAGTTGATTTAAGGAGGGGACAAGCCATTAATAATTTCAATTAATAGGCATTGCTCATAAATCTAGATATTTATTTGATATTTTGTGAGTGCTTGATAACTCACAAAAGTTGATATCATGATGATGTCATCATTTTAGATATTTACATGATGTCGTGATGATGTTATAAATCTATATTTATGTATTCCTAAAATAATAAAGTTAATAATTAATTAGCCATGGGCTTTTCACCTATGCATTTAATTAGGTATAACCAATTAAGCAATCTTTCTTATGTTAATTTTCATTTCTAAATTTTGACAAGTTGTCCCTCACACATGGTCGAAAAGGTCAGTTTTCTAGGTTATAATTTGGTAGGAGATGAATTAGAATAAGATGATAGATGTATAAAGTGCATTACCCTACTTAGGGATATATTAATGCATATTAGAAGATGCACATGATGTACATTAATGAATCAGAGCATTCCATTGATTTCTAGACTTAACTTGCATTATTTACAAGAAGTCACTCAAATGTTCATTTAGACACAGAAGTAGAAAAAAGGAGTGTCTACACCATGAACCTAATTATGATGATATAATGTGATTTGGGGATTAATTTAGCCTAGTTGATCTATTGATTGAACCAATTACTTGATAGGTCAAATGAGGAATGTAATTTATGGAAATCAAGCCCTATGAGGACATAATCTAATTTAGAGCTCAAATGGATCCAATTTTGTCTTAAATTGAACTAATTACTTGGATGGTTTAATGTAGAACACAAATTGGGTCAATCAAGCCCTATGAACTTAATTCCAACCACATAGTTCAATTTGGGGCTCAATTTCCCCAAATTGAGTCCCTAATTTAACCAATTACTCATTTGATTCAATGAAGAATACAATTTGAAGAAATCAATCCCTATGAACATAATTATGACTAGATAATATGATTTGGGGCTCCATTTTAACCAATTAAGTTTTTTAATGAATAAATTACTCATTTAGTTAAATGAGGGATTTAATTGGAGGTGATCAAGCCCTACAAACCTAATTGCAACCATATAATTTGATTTTAGTCTCAATCTTCCCCATTTAAGTCCCTAATTTGATTAATTACTTGATTGGTTCAATTAGGGATGTTGTTTGAGCTAATCATGCCATGTGAACCTAATTACAAACCCATAATGTTATTTGAGGCTCAATTTTCCTAAATTAATTAAATGATTGAATAAATTACTCATTTAATTTGATGAGGGACATAAGTTAGGGCACTTGAGCCTTGTGAAGGTAATTGGAGCCACACAATGTGATTTGGGGCTAAATTTTCTCCAATCAAGTCCTTGATAAACCAATTACTCAATTAGTTTGATGAGGGATGTAATTTGGTTATTTTATCCCCAAGACCATTATTACAACCAAGTAACATGATTTGAGGCTCACTTCCCAAAATTAAGTCCCTAATTGAACTAATTAATCAATTATTTCAATGAGGGATGCCATTTGGTGCAATCTAACCCTGTAAAGCTAATTTTAATGACATGAGATGTTTTAGGCCTCAGTTTTACCCAATTAATTCCTTAATAAAACTAATTAATTAATTGATTCAATAAGGGATGAAATTTGGCAAAATCAAGACCCATTAACCTAATTACAAGCAAATAATGTGATTTTTTCTCAATTTATCCCAAGAATCACTAATTGAATTAATTACTTGATTTATTTAATGAGGGACGTAACTTGTCCCAAGGAAACCCTTAATGCTTATTACAACCACATAGTGTGCTTTAGGGCTTAATTGGACCCAATGAAGTCCTTGATTGGTTCAAAAATTTGGGCTAATTGAGCCTGATTAATTTTATGTTAACTACATAATATGATTTAGGGCTCATTTTTCACCAATTAGATACCTAATTGAACAAATTACTCATTTCATTCAATTATGGATGGAATTTGGGGAAATGGAGCCCTATGAACCCAAATATGAATATATAATGTGATTTGGGGCTTCATTTTCTCCCATTTAGTCCCTAATTTAATCAATTACTCATTTAGCTCCATGAGGCACATAATTTAGGGTAATAAATCCTCATGAAGTTAATTGGTACAACATAATTTGTTTTGGGGCTCCATTTTCTCTAATGGAGTCCTTGATTGAACCAAATACAGAATTAATTCAATGAGGGATGAAACTTGGGGAAATGAAGCCCAGTGAGCCTAATTACAACCTTGTAATGTGATTTGGTGCTTACCTTTCTCCATGAAGCCTATGGTTGAATCACCTATTCATTTAGTTCAATGAGGAACATAATTTGGGGCAATTGAGTGTCATGAACCTAATTGCAACTACATAATGTGATTCAAGGCTTAATTAGCTCCAATTGAGTTCATGATTGAACCAATTACTCTATTGGTTCAATATAGGACATAATTTGGGCCAATTGAGCCATATGAACCTAATTGTGACCATGTAATGTGATTTGGGGCTCAATTTATCCCAATTGAGTTCATAATTAAACTAACTACTCATTTGGTTAAATGAGGGAATTAATTTTGGAAAATCAAGACCTACAAACCTATTTATTAATATATCAATATGGAATGTAAACTATATATCAATATCAAGGTGCCTATCTTAGATGACAATAGTTCTTGAATTCGTTATCTTTTATGTAAATTTCATAAACATTTATGAAAAATGGACCCAACCTTGCTACACCATTATGTTGGGCTCAAAAAAATATTTTTGATAAAAAATAACAAGTTTTAAACTTCATCATATGCTTAAGATATTGATATTTTTCAATTAACAACTCAAAACAAAACACAAACCCATAACTTTACTCATTGGTGACATTATCAATGTCACCATAGGCCCTAATGTCACCAAATTTAGGTGTGACATTGGGTGACTTACTATAGACACTTAAATTTTATATTAGACACTTGGAAACATCAATTTTGACATATCTTAACATATTTGGACTAGTGTGTACACATTTGAATTTTGTGCACATTCTCCCATATCCATTTTCTCATCTATTGTCTTAGCCAACCCAATTTTATATCATTCATATTTAGGATCAACCTAGTTATGCAATAATGCTTTATAATCTAAATCAAACTATTCACATATTTTAGATCATTATTTTTCCCTATCTTGATAATGTTAGCAACAATCGGATGTTTTTTGTTTATTGTAGGTGTTCACCTCTACCTATAATGTGTAGCTATGCTCAACAACTAATTTTCAAATTCAAAAAGATATATTTAGTTGGCTTAATCATGTTTCATATTTTAGTCATAGGGGAGATATCAAAGAGTTAACTATAAATATAAATGAAGCCTAAAGTCTTTCTCAATTTGAAATTACTTGATCATTCACTCTCTAATTGAAAAAAAAATTGAGAAATCCACTACCATTCTCTCGATACATTACCATAAAATCATACACATCTAAAAAACCTCAAAGGAGTAGCCTTAGATATAAATTTGAATACAAACTTAAGGTCGAAGTTACAACTTATCAATTATCAAAGGCTAAATAATTGCATTACATTCCATCATAATCATGATGTTTTACCCACACACCTAGGTGGGATAAATACATTTAGACACCTAGGTGGGATAAATACATTTAGACACCTAGGTGGGATAAATACATTTAGTTTGAGCCCTCTTTGGTGTATTATAATGTAATAAATGATTAGTCACTTAGTGAGGAGTTGTTGGGAATATCTAACCCATATTTATAACCCCCTTTTCCAATTCAATCTTATGTCAAAATTGAAGCTAGGGTTTCAAGAAAGAATAATATGCATAGGACATAGTTTAAAAAAATATACAAAAATCATCTACAAATAAAGGTGTATTGATATGAATTAATATAGATACACATGGTCATCTTAGATAGTACTAGTTTTCGTAGGTGTCTGAGCTTCACCAACAATATTTGCACAAGTTTTTAGGGTATCTTTCCTAATCCAAATAATTATAGAGTTATTATAGAGTCAATTTCAAGACTATGAAACATGTTAGTGATTAGTATGATGGGTAAAGGTTAATATGGATAAAATGGTGGGCTTAAAGTGTCACTTTTTTTCTAAGATTATCAATACCTTAACTTGAAGAGACTTTTAAATACACTCGGACAAAGAAGCTTATGATAACATAAGAAGATGAATTGTGCCATTTTAAATGCAATTTTTGAATATATAAAAAAATTAATACCCAAATGAGAAAAGTATGAAAAATAGATGTATTTCTAATAGTGACAATATTTTTTATGGAAAATAATTAGACTACAAGTGGGAGTAAATGAATAAATTTTTGTATAAAATCATATGTATAAATAGAGAATTATTGAAGATTGTTGAGAATATTTTTTCTTAATTTTTTAATTAATATATGTTTTTAAATTAGTTTTAGAAGTCAATAAAGCTATAAAATTGTAACTATAATTTTATGAACATGACTTTTTGAACTTAACTTCATAAAATTTAATTTTATTGAAATCATAGCCTATGATGTGTAGATTTTTGAGATATAATTTTTTTTCAAATTATCAACAATTAAAAAATTTATCAACTAATTGTAATGATATATACATGAACCATAATCATGTATGTTAATTCAATATTAAGTAATAATAAAAATAATAATTTAACATTAACAAAATTATATCTAGAAACTATGTTCTCCTGCCTACAAGTTATATAAAAAATAATAATAAATATTCCTATGTAAATGTGTCTATGAAGATGAAAAAATAAATAAATTTAGCAAAAATTATGTTGATTGGTCTATGATAGGTTTTTGGACTAGCTTCGGATCCTCCAAACTTGAAACCAAGGTAGTTTAGTAGGTAAATGTGTTAAATTGAATTTTTTAGCTATAAAAAGTGCATATGCCCTTTATAAAGGGCACACACCCTTTATTAAGGGTGTATTCCATTTGTAAATGGCGTAAACCCTTTGTAAAAGGTGCACACCCTTTTTTAAATGGCATGTGCCCTTTTAATAATGGTAAATGCTCCAAATGCATTTTGCCAATTACAGCTATTCTTGAAAAGGGTGTGTGTGGTATTTAAAATTTTCATGCAATTTATAATTCCACAAAAATTTCACACAAACTCTCATCTCCACCATTTTACATTTTACAAGATTTGAATTGGTTCTTACATTTGATAGTCTACAACTTATTCATTCATTTTATTTCAATTACTATAAATTCATTAATTTTTATTTGATCTTAATCCTACTTTGAATTTAAAATGTAAAGATAGACCATAAGGTCGGGTAGCCATCAAAAAAGACCAATTAAGGAGCTAAAAAGGAAGAAATTGAATTCAATAAAGAGATTGAAAAAATAAAAAATACAAGCAAATATGAGAGCATCTATAAGAGCTTATAAATAATGTGAAGGTACTTCTTCCACACCAAGTAATGTTTTATTGAAAATTACATGACCAATTGCATGGAATTTAATTTAGAAACATCTTTAAGTGAGATGAGAGTTAGTCAATCTTTATTAAATGATGAAAATCAATATATAAAACATATAACTAATTAATTTTTATTGAATGATAAAACACATGGATAAACACAATATAATTAAACATCTATCCATGATGAATTTTCAGAAAATGATGATAATGAGCATCATGTAATGACCCTAATTGAACACTCTCTATATGAAGAGAAATTTACTTCACCCATAGAGTCTATTATTAATATAGGCTTGAATATCACTTCTATGGTTGAAGTTTCAGCACCATTAAATTTAAAAAATAATGTAACTCATGGGGCCATACCTCCAAGGATAATCCGATGAACACCAAGTTTTTTATTAAAACCGATGAGAAGATATTAGAACCTATGCAAGGTAAAATTTCAAAACATATATTTAAACACCATGCTCAACTTATATGGGAGTATTAATTTGAGAATAAACCCCATATAAAAATATTTTAATTATTTGTTCAATTGATAAAAATGCAAAACATATGTCTCATGATGCATAACTTAGGGTTAAGATCAAGCAACCAAAGGGGAATAAATAATGTAATAGTAAAGAATATAAGTAATGAATTTAGTGTAATATGTAAGAAAACTTGAAAAAAAATATTAATATGGTAAGGCCAATTATAATAAAATCTATAGTGAGTAAGAAAAAATCTAGAGGTCGATTTGTTTTTTAAATAGGTATAACCCTATACTTGAATAGGAAAACTCTAATTAAAGTTTTAGGAACAAAAATAAGACTTGATGACCCTATTCTCATAGATTTTTGGGTATTTTGTGGTAGAATACCATGAAATACAAGGTCTTATTTCAAGTAACAAGATGTTTTATTTTAAAAAAATTGGATTGACAACACTAGGGTCTCACTTAATATAAAAGTTGTTAAAAGAATAAAATGTTCAAAAATAATGAGCCAAATGTGAAAAACTTCTTAGACATGACACAAATATAATGATATAAGAGGCTTATTGAAACAAATAATGCATAATTAGTAATTATCCAAAGGTCAATTGAGATGTGCAAGCCTTTCTACATCAACCAAACATGCACCACTTATTGTTATAAGATCCATGTTAAATTTATTATGCATTTTTTTGTTTTTCAACATATGTGTTGTACTTTTACATACTAACAATATTATGCATGAATGTATGGTGGATTATCCACTAAAATGTCAGGAGAGTTAGTCCCAAGTATTTTGTGTCAAAGATATGAAGGGAATTTTTGTTTTCAAAATAATTTTTAGATGAAATATGTAACACTTATGGTGGTTTGTCACATTTGACCAGCTACATACACAAGGAAACTTCACATGAATTTATAAATCAACTAATTTATTTTAATAAGTAAAAATATACATATTATGAATTTAAATATGGAAAAGATTCATCAATGTATGAGTTGGTTGTGACCCAGGTATTTGTATTTGATTTCATGGTTGAATTCAAAAAGAATAGTATTTACCAATATGTAAGACACACATACCAAGAAAAATGGTTAGATGATCAATTCAAGTTATGAAAATATAAATTCCCACTCAGGACCATTATTTTAGTTGTGGAATTTTATAAAAATTACATACCACACCCAAAAAATGAGGTTTGATTCTAGTACTATAATTCAATTCAAGTTAGCATTTTAGTGCATATTGCATTCAGACATGCACTTGATAACATAAAGGATAGTATAAATATTTTGATGGAGTACCACTTTTACATTAGAGATGATAAATTTAAAATTACATAGTTCATCCAATGTTGTTTTGATATATTTTATAGAAATATGAATGCAAGAGAAATCATGTTCAATACACACTACATTTGGTCAAATAATTATGCAAGATGGTTTAAGATTATCAATTATTTTATTGGATGAGCATGATGCATAATAAGAGTGGGGTAAAACATTTATAGAGTTTTTTTGAGGTTGTGCATGTAAAAAGGGAGAATGATGGTGTCAGTGCATGGGTAAAAAGAGTAAAAGAAGTATAATGATGTTGCAATTATTGTGGCTTGGTGCAATAAAATAATTACTCATGGATCATATAAAAATTATCATGTGAATATTTATATGATAAATGGAGGAATAAAATAAAATGTATGAGGATTTTAATACAATACCTAGATTGAGTGATTTCTATTTATTATGATGCTCAAATTCTAGTCCATAGACTATTTATACTAGGGGCATGGCATGCTTTTGTTTGAGTTGTATGTAATTTGATTGGAATGAATGTGATTCAAATGATTAGGTAAATGAATGGTGTTGTAGGCCCCTAAGGCCTATGGAGACTAGTCATTTGTTACAACCACTAGGGGATCATGAAATGTCATCAACATTTGGCTTTAACCACATCTTAGATCTTATGAAAATAGACAAATTTTATTTATAATATAAATTTAGATTTAAACATTAGTGATATTTTCATTTTTTCATACATGTCCTTAAAAATTAATTACACTTTAAATGTAGATCACATTTTTTCAGTAACTAAACCTAAGGAAAGTGATGAGGGAACAAACTAATACTTTTATTGTTGTCAGAGGCAAAAAAAATTAACCAAAACTATCATAGATGGGGAATGTCAAGTTTATCGCACCAGATTTTTGGTAGTTACAGGTGCCCATCTTCAAATATACTTTCATAAAAAAGTAATGTAATAGGTGTTTGAAGACATTCAACTAAATAGGGAGATACTTAACTATTCAAATTTAGTTATCACTAGAAATATTCAATTAATCAAATTCCATGGAAAGCCTCACAATAAATATTTATGGAAATTTTGTGAATCCAAACATGAAACAATTATTGAAACATTTAGAAAAAGAGTTGATATTGAAGGCAACTTGGACTAACTTGGTAAGGTTAGTATTCAATGCAAGTTACATTTTGAATTAGTAATGTTAGTATTTTATTTAGTGTATTTTAATTTGTAGTCAGTTTTGTTGATGTGGATTTAATGCACACTAAATATAATGGGTTTTTACCCTCTCATTTAAGGATTATTGCTAATTTTATCTAGGCCACGAGTTGTAAGTTGTGACTCTCCTATGTAGTCATAGTGGAATCATAGCATGTGTCCTATAGTCTACCAAGTTAAGTTCACCTAAGTATCAAAACAATATCCAAGGACATATATTTACAATGATCATATATTACAATAATAAAATCTCATAAAAAATTTTAAAGAGAGGGAAGGGTAGGGCATAAAATAAGGTTTCATATTTATGCTTAGTAAAAATTTTCCCCAAGAAACACTTTTTGAGATATAATAAAAAATAAGAAAACTTAATCAAGTTTAGCATTCATTGAATTTTTAATTAATTTCATGTGAGAATCTAAGGACCAGTTAATTATGAGTGAATCTCAATAGCATCTCTTTGAAAGATAAACTGATCATAGAGAACAATAATTTGCACATTCTTCTATAATAATTTTATAAAGATCAAATTTACTATATAAAAAATAGCATCACATATAACTATAACAATTAGATATTAGCTTATTGAAATAGTAAAAGTAGAAAATTTTCAAAATATAACCTATCCATAATAAGCAAATAAATCTCATTGAGTGATTACTTAAAAATCAAAAATTACACAACATTAATCTAAATTTGAAAAAGAAGAAAACATAACAAACCCATAGAGCATCTCAAAGATTTCCTAACATCTTGTCTACAAAAATGTTTCTGAATAAATGTTTCAATATAATGTATTTATAAAATTCATTGGTCACTTTTTTTTCTTTTTAGAAAAGCTTGCATATGATCACTTATTAAAAATAAATTAAATCTAAATCTATCTAAAGTAACTAAAAATAGAACCAAAGCTTTAAATCTAAATTTAAAGTGAGCAGAACTAACATATAATATAACTTGGTAAAATATTTCCATTTTAGGCCATTTATACTTAACCCTTGTCTTAATTTAGAATTTTTAAAAGATCACACAAAGTGTCACCACATTTTATTCATGCAACTGTGACTTTATATTTTGAGAATTTTCCTGCTACATATTGTAAATGGTATCTTTTAGGAATATTTAGACTATTTTTAGATCTTTTGGAGTTTATGCATAGAGTTAAGCTTTGTGATCTTCAAAATAATAAGTTGAGATTTTTGAAAATGTATTATGATCCAAATTATTAGAAAACCCATAAAAATTAGCCTAAGAAGCCATAAATATATTAATTTTGAGTGATCCCTACATATATTTTAATTTGAATGGTACCTATATTTATTTCCATATTTTGATCCAACATTAATGCTGCATGTGATCATATATAAAACCTCACTGGTCAATTTATTCCCCTTTTCTAACCTATGCAAAATATATTTATGTGACCATTTTGTACTTATTAATTGACCTTTATACTTATTAATTGTCTTTGAGTATCCTATGAAAATATATTTATATGAGCATTATTCTCAAATATTTATTACTTGTGAAATAGTGTAGATTATTTTGACATCTACATACTTTTGATAGTTTGACAATCAATGATAGTCATCATTTTTTTAACTTTATGTTTGTGAAGTGATGTGGCATACTCTAAGTAGTTTAGGCTCTCAGGGAAGACCCACAATGTAAGATATCCTCAAAGAGTAACATAACATTCCAAGTGTCTATATTTTTCAGTATTTGAGTTATGCATCTACAAAATCTTATAGTTTGTCTCTACCTCTCCTGGTTTACATGAAATGTTGCATAATGTTTTCACTATTTTTCACCTTAAATAGGACAAGTTTATCTTAAGGGATGCATCCAACTACATGATTTTTTTTAGTTTGGGGGATAAAATATATAATACACATGCTAATATTGTTTTTATACACCTATCAGGATATGAGTGAGAAGTTGATTCATCGATTGGTCGTACGGTTCAAAAGTTATGAAGAATACTAACCAAATTTTGCTCCCTAAATCAAACTTTAGCTTTAAGAGAAACCATGTTTCCATTTATTCCTCATTTTAATGTAATATAATCCTCTAAGGGATGGTTATAATACTAATCCATAAAAATGGAAGAACTTATGTTTTTGGTTTTACCCCTCCCAATTTATGTGTAATGGTTGCGCAAAGTTTGCACTATTTTTACATTAAAAAGGACAAGATTCTCTTAATGTATGTGTCTAATATATGTAATTTTGGAGTATGGAGGTAAATCAAGAGTTTAAAAATTCCATTATTATGTTGACATACCCATCCAAACATGATTGCGAAGTCAATTTGTCAATTGGATGCACATTTCAAAAGTTGTACTTTATATTAACCAATTTTTGCTCCCGAAATCAAGTTTTGGATACAAGAGAAAACATGTTGTCATTTATTCTCATAGTGAATTGAATAAAATCATATAAAAAAATTATGACTCTAACATGAAATTATTATGAGCTTATGATCTATCTCTGCCCCTTCCAATTTTTGTGCAATGGCTACATAAAGTTTACACTATTTTTACCCTTAAGAAGGACAAGTTTCTCTTATGGGATGCATTTGGTGATATACAAGTTTAGAGTGAAGGGATATATGGAGAGAATACAAATTCCAATCTTTTTTTTTATATGCCCATCTAAAAATGACCATGAATTTGTTTTTTTGATTAGGTGTTCATTTAAAAATTTGTGTGTTATACTAACTTTTGCTCCCTAAATAAAAATTTGGATACAAGAGAAAATTACCACCATTTCTTCCTCATTAAAAGTGTAATATAATCCCATGATTAATGCTTATATTACTCTCACATGATACTATAGTATCTTACTATTCATCTCTAGTCCTCCTAATTTACATGTAATACTTGCACTATTTTTCCCCTTAAGAAGGACACATTTCTCTTAAGGGGTGCATCTGATCACATTCATGTTTGGAGTGTGGGGTAAAATATATAGCATACAAAGGCCAGTATTTCATTTTTATTTCCATATATATGTCACCATGGAGTATGTTCATTCATTGGGCGTGTGATTCAAAATTTATGTGTTATACTGACCAACTTGTGCTCCCTAAATCAATTTTTGGATACAAGAGAAAATGTATTTCCTCATCAGAGTGAAATATAATATTTTAAGGATTATTATGGTACTAAACCTTATAATCTAAAGATATTATAGTTTGTATCTAGCCCTCTTGGTTTACGTGTAATGATTGCACAAAGTTCACACTTCCATTTAAAAATGATAAGTTTCTCTTAAGGGACGCATTCAACCATGTGAAAGTTTGGAGTAAGAGAGTGGATATAGATCATAAAATGCCATTTTTACATTCATACACCCATCTAGACATGAATTTTAATTTGGTTTATCAATTTATCATGTAGTTCAAAAGTTTTACATTATACTAATCAAATTTTACTCCCTATATAAAGTTCTAACTAAAAGAGAAAATGTGCCACCATTTTTCCCCATCATGAGTGGAAGATAATCCTTTAAGGGACATGTATAGGAATATCACATTCAATGTAGGATATTATGGTACATCTCTACCCCTCTCAATTTGTGTGCAATTACTACATAAAATTCACATTATTTTTTCCCTTAAGAAGGATAAGTTCACTTAATGGGCATGTCCAACCACATGCAAGTTTAGAGTGTGGGGGTGGATAGGGAATAGAAAGAGGCCAATGTTTCATTTATATTCCCATAAATATGTGATAATTTTTTTTTTTTTTTTGATTGGGTGTATAATTTAAAATGTGTGTGTTATACTGACTAGCTTTTTCTCCCTAAATCAAGTTTTGGCTAGGATAGAAAGCATGCCACCATTTCTTCCTTGTCATGAGTGGATGATAATCCTCCAAGGAATGTGTAGAGGATGCCTACATGTATTTTAATAAGCTTATGGTTCATCTATATGGTTTAAAATTTCATGCCAAATTTTACTACAAGTTTTGGATATTGTTGGTTTTCAAAATACATGTCACAAAGAGCATCACAAATAACTTCTCAAGTTGATCCAAGTATGCCATAATTATATTTTTTTAAAGCATGATAACTATACAAAAAATAATAAATCTAAACATTAGTTATTCATTCATCAACACAACCATGTTATACAAACTTATTCATTCAATAATAATTCTAAGGAAAATTTAAGACAAGAACAACAAATAATATAGACATTTAAAAAATAATTATGTATAAAAAATTATAACATTGTATAGGTCCATATAAAAAGTATATTTTGTATGTATGTGCATCTAAAATATGCCATAATTCATACAAAATGTGCCATATCATCATACAATCTAAACCATATAGGCATATAAAATGGGTTATATCATCATACAAAGTGGACCATATAGGAATACAAAATGGTCCATATCGGCATAAAAAATAAATTACACCTATAACTACCATAACACTACAACTAGATCTCATGTTTCTTAGTGCCTCCAAATAAGTTGCACCAAATCACCTTAGATGTAGAACTATGAGTTTTGGATGTTTGATTATCGATAGAGACTCTGCTCTCAAACTGTGAAGGATCAAATGTCTCTGACACAACATGAAAAATTGTTTCAGCTACATAACATAAAAATTAGAAAATAATGATTTAAAATGATGTCTAGAAAATGATATATTTTCCAATAACAAAATTTTATAGAAAGGTAATTATGGACTCACCTCATGCCACCTAAAGGGCTTCTTATGGCTATGTGACCTTAAATATATAATTGACAATGAATCATGTGGAGTATATATATAGGGTTAGAGAAGTGTATACAAATATAAATATGATGTAATGATTATTGAAGTTAAAAAAGATAATTCTATATGTCCTCACCAGTCTCTATGTCTTAATCAAGTGGTGTTGGGGAGATACTGGATCTTGGGACACAAATACAATGTCAATCATAGATTAGTGTGATCCAAGTGAGGTATAAATATCATCTCTCATCATCTATATAAGAAATAAATGAAAATTTGCAATTATGAATCAATTAAAAAGAAATCTATTTTAAGATAAATTCAAATTATTCCTTCTACATAAAGAGAGATAATATCATACATACATATGTGTATGGAACTGCAATGTTAATTACAACATCATAATCATATTTTTATAGTCTATACAAGGTACCCATAGTGTCTTTCATCATCTATAAAAATAAAAAATGAAAGAGAACAATTACATCAATCAATTAAAATTAAACCTATTAAGATAAATTTAAATTATTCTTCTTATATAAATAAATAGTGTGAGAAAGGGATAAAAAGAGAGACAAATAGTGATAAAGATAGGAAGTGAGATATAGAGAGAGTGAGACAGAGGGAGGGGAAAGAGAGAGCATCATTCTCTCTCTCTTTCTCTCTGTATCTCTCTCACATGATGAGAGGGGAAATCTAAGCAAGAAAATACACTAAAACTATGGTGTATACAAAATATTAAAACAATATAGAAATTTGACAATGTTTTCACAACCTTAGTGTAGAGTATTTTAGTACTAATAGCAGCCTCAAAAATAAAATATAATATATGTGGGGTACTCATAGGATGAGTCATCATTTGTAAAAGCAACAAATGAAAGAAGTCAAATATGATACAACTGAGTAAACATGTTAAGATAAATTTAATATTCATTTATATGTATAAACAATTTATAATTAATTACTTATGTGAATACATATGGTGAATCAAATAAGTTCTATATATGTATTTGTGTGGTGTCTTAAGGTGTCAAAGCAATTGAAGTTGGCATATTTTATTACCTAGTATCCTATATATATGTGTATATAGTTTTTATAAGTGTGCCTATTGGCTATGTATATGTAACACATATATGTCAAACTTTAAAAAGTAGTCTGATACACTTCCTCCCACATGATATGAAATGATGTACATGAATTTTACGGTGATTGCTAATTGTGCCACCACATAAAGCATCAATAATTAGAGGAATACTACTAGATGTGCCACCACCTATAACCCCTATATTCCTCAGTGTATACATCCCATGGTCAATCATGACATGTTTGAGACTACTAACTACCTCAAGGGTTTATATACTATGATGTAAGATTCAAGGGATAACAATGTGTTATTGAATTTTTACTTATTTGGGGGTGGTTTTCTCTATTTCTCTCTCTCTCTCTCTCAGGATGAGAGGGGAAAGCCAAGCAAGCAAATACACTAAAACTATGTTGTATACAAAACATTAAAATAATATAGTAATCTAAAAAAAAATTCACAACCTTAGTGTAGAGTACTACAGTAATAATATCAGCCTCAAAAATTAAATCTAATATAGGTTGGGTACTCATAGGATGAGTCATCATTTGTAAAAGCAACAAATGAAAGAATTCAAATATGAATCAATTGAGTAAACATATTAAGATAAATTTAATATTCATTTAGATGCATAAAAAAATTATAATTAATTACTTGTGTGAATGCATATAGTAAATAAAATAAGTTCTATATATTTATTTGTGTGGTGTCCTAAGGCACTGAAGCAACTGAAGATGGCATATGTTATTGCCTAGTATCCTATATAGATGTGTGTATATATTTTACAAGTGTGCCTATTGGATATGTATATGTAACACATGTATATCCAACATAAAAAAGTGGTCTAGTACACTTCTTCCCACATAATATGAAATGATGTACATGAACTTTAGGGTGATTACTAGTTGTGACACCACATGAAGCACCAATAGTCAAAGGGACACTACTAGGTTTTCCACCACCTAGAGGCCCTATATTACTCAATGTGTACATCCCATGGTCAATCATGACATGTTTGAGACTAATAACTACCTCAAGGGTGTACATATGATGATGCAGTATTCAAGGGATAACAAAGTTATTGAATTTTTACTTATTTGGGGGTGGTTTTGGTGATTTTGGTCCCATTTGGCACCATGTATATCAAATGAGGAGCCACGTCCTCTACCTTGGGATGCCTTCATGTCAAAATAAGTTGGTATTTATTAGAGGACAAACTAAAAATAAATATTTTTCAAAAAATACAATGGAAACTCACTGTTATACTTCAAGGGTCATCAAACACCATCAACCACATATCCCAATAGTTTTTTTATTACCATATGAATACACCAATCAATGTTAATGTGTTTGTCACTTGTTAATCATGGTTCAATGGTTTCAATAATATGAAACAAAGCACATATTTCTTATTTTTTAATTTTTTTCTTTTTAATATCCTCACATGAAAACTTATCAGAATAATAACAATTCAACACCTATCTTTGATGTAACATTGCATAAAGTTGGGAAGTGATTTTTCCCATTTAGTTATAAATGACATCCAATGTATTAACAAGTGAATTGAATGCATGTTTTTTAAGAGGCATGTAATATATTAATGATAATTTCTAACTTTTAACCCATTAAATTATATCACTAATATAATTATGATTTATCTTCTATGAAGTCAAATTGTTGGGGATTATCATTAGGCTGGGGGGTGGGGCATTCAAGGAGGAGGGTGTTATTCAATAAATGGCTCCATAAAATAGAGAATATAAAATTATAAAAATAAACATTTATATTAGTAATTTTAAGGCTTTCACAAGAGAATCTTAATTTTAATTTGAAATCTATCTTGCCTTATGATTATTATAAAAAATGCAAGACAAAAAAAAATAAAGTGCATGCCCTAAGGAAGAAAATAACACATCTAGGACCATGATACAATTATGGATGCTTGTTGGAGATGATTGAATAAAAAATTATGAGGAGAGGCATGCACACCCTTTGATTTTCTCTCTTAAATTTTTTCCAATCATGAGAAATGCAAAGAATAACATGAAAATGTGGGGGGATGTGTTGTGTTAAAGTTTTGAGGTATTTTAAAGGGTGTACTCCCTTTGTTTCTTAAATGGAACACAACAATTAATATATTGAAGGGTGTAATCCATATTAATTACAAAGGGTGTATGTCATTTAGTATCTCAAAGGGCATGTACCCTTTGCATTATAAAGGGTGTACACCCTTTAGGGTTGGTAACAAACTAATTAAAAAATTTGGTTCACATTTGTTTTAAAAAAGGTGTGCACCCTTTTTAAAATGGTATTCACCCTTTTTAAGTAATGAAATTATTTTCCAGAAATGGCCACTTTTTTGTCTCACAACATTTTACATTTGCCCAGTATAGATTGAAAAATCAATTAAGTGTAATCTCTTCCTCCTTGCTTTATCAATTCTATAAATAGTAAGCACATTATCAATCTCTTTTTTACATCCAAATTTACATGGTAAATACCATATTTTACATAATATATATTTCAATAGTTTTATCTTATCTATATTTCATTAATCACAAAATAAATAAAACATTTTGGTAAACCCAATCTTTGTTTGGAGCACAACAAACACTATGTCTTTCTCCCTTAGGGTTTCATCTTTCCTTTTTATGGTTTAAAATTTATCTTTCATTAGTGTTTTGTATCTAACTTTTTATTTCCCCTTAACAAGTAATAATGTATGCATTTATTCCATGTCTTTCTTGACATTTTCATGAACTTATTTTATGCCATCTAAGAAGGTTCGATCATATGTAATTTTAAGGTGAAGTGATAGATTAAGTGTTGTTGTAGATAGATTATAATAATATTCTTTTATTTTAAGCACATGTTTGTGTGCAATCTAAAATGAATAAAAAATTTTAAATGCAAATTCCTTCTTATATAAAAGCAAATGTTGATAAAGTGCATATAGAAGTAGAGTTAAATGTTGTTAATAATGACATTCCAAATTTAAAAATGTTTATGAAGATATAAATGAGAATAATAATATATATCATGGTGGAATACATCCTAATGAGCTTAATGGTGTAGATTTTGCACAACTAAAAGCATTTTATAATTTCTAAAATTGAATTAGTATTCAACCTAAAGATATGGATAACATTTTGAATATAATCCTAGAGGATAATAATGCAAATAATGCTAAGGAAACCAAACTTTAGGAGCAACATGATGAAATATTCAATGATATTGATAAATTTTTGAGATAAATAGATTCTAAAATAGGTGTTCTAGACATTAATCCTACTGCTACTAGTTATATGTCTACACCTATCACTACACATGTGATGCCCACCAATGGTGTGGGGGAAAGAAAAGTTAATTGTCAAGTTTCTATGACTATTATTATGTAACATTATTTTGTGCCTCCTAATCTTGTTACTCATGTGACATAATTTATTGTTAATCAATATTTTGTGTCTGATACTCAAGTGATTATATAAACTCTTCTCAATCTTCAAGCTAATGTTTATAAAGTATAACAAGGTTATTCTAAAGTGGGTGATTCAACAAAGTCTAAATAATTATTACAAACCCTTTAGCCCTAAATATTTATATGTATCTTTTACCTATATGATTCATTTATCCAAATATTACACCATATTATGGAAAATATCATCCACAACAACATCATATGTCCTTCCATTTAAAATGCTTAGACTATGCACCTTGTTGTTGCTTTCATAATGCATCCCATTTTCAGCTAAAGATGGGAACCCTCTTTTTTTGTTTGATATTTATCCCTTGGGATTTTTTGGTGGTTTGCCTATTTGAGACCTTTATTGAATTTGAATATGTATAAATATATTTACATTTTTAAAATTACATTTTAAAAATGTTGAAAAACCCCCTTTTATGGAATATCTGAATTAGACTTATGTAAATTATCTAATTTTTTAAGAGTCTTCTGCAATCTTTCCCTTAGCAATCTAGCCTATTTCTACTTTGGTTCTATGAGAATTGGCTAAGTGATTATAATTATTTCAATTTCAACTTATTAATTTTCGGTAAGTGGGCTTAATCTAGTAAGGTTCCTCTTTAAAAAGGCTACTTTATTCTACTAAATTATCCCTCTTTTCGATCCATTTCTGCTTCAATGTTCTCTAATTTGGCTAAATGTTTACTTATATTCAGCTTTTACCTTAGTCAATTTTATAAAAGTGGTCAAAATATACTTTTAAATTTTATTTGAATTCATTTAAAATGGTTTTCTCTTCACTAATTTTATCCACCATATTTCTTTTATTTTGAAAACTTAGTCATTTTGATTTGAAAAACTTAGTCATTGGCTTTTAAAATTGAAAATGATGACTATGTTCCTTTATTTTGTTGCCCAGAGGTGCCCACTTCGTTTCCTAAAGCAATGAGGTAATATTTTATCGATCCTAATGACCCTAACCTATTTGAAAAATTTATTTGGGACTTATTTGATTCTTTAAAATGTTTTTAGAGCTACATAGCATCTTTCTATCACTCCATGGGACTTGAGTAGTTCAAATTTGCCAGGGAGATTCCAACTCTCTAGATCACTGGGATGTTACTAAGTGGCATGATCCCAGTAACTCATTACCCTAAGTGAATTCATACACAACAAAATACTCAGAGCCTTGAGTGGATGGGATGCTACCAAGTGGCATGATCTTGGTGACTCATTACCCTGGGTAGTCCATACAATCTCAAAATACATCAGAACCTTATATGAGTGGGATGACACCATGTGGTGAAAAATTGCTTCACCAAGGCTAAAATAAAATTTATGCATATCAATCCCTAGCCAAGTAGTGTAATAACATGGAACAACCATGTGGTATGACCCAACCAATAGATGACACATTGGCAATGACATCAACAAAACACTAGCTTAAATTTGATAACCTGGCTGGCCATCAAAATCATCAAAGGCCAAAAAACATTGTTCATAAGTCTAAGAGCACAGTTTGAGAACAATTATTTTCTCACCAACATAATGTATGGATGAATTAAATGCAAAATTCAATGTGAAAATGGCTAGAAGCATTAATCATAGTATGGCAAAGACATAATAGAAAAGAGCATTATCTTGAGGGAGTGTGGGGATTTGGTTCTAACTGTAAAGAGCATGGCTTGGCATTAATCTATCATATTAAAAATATAAATTCCAACCACTATAATTTGAATTAAATTAAGAATCAACAAGGCATATACCAATGGAAAAATGTAAGGACAAAATGTCACCCAAAATTGTCAGAGATGGCCAAATCAAGTGAAAATTCACCTATTGACACTTATGAAGAGCATGGCATACATGTTTTGAAGAAGGTAGAAGAACATCAAAGATAAACCCACCTTAAATAATATCTTTATCTACTAAAATGACCTATATGGAAAAGTTTGAATGTTAGTCCCAAGGCATTTTCAACCACTTCTAGTTGCATTTGGCTAATGAAAATTACTTCCATGTTGAAAGAAGCATGATGTCTTACAAAAGTTCTAAACTACATTGTTCAATAAAAATTGAATACTCAACTATTTCTACTATCATATATTTGGGTCACTAAATTTTGATCTTTTTTTGGTCTCTTATAAGTATGAGTTTGAAGACCTTTCTTGAGGCTAGCTCTTTGTGAATTGTAAAAGAGACATAGTGAATCAGACACTTTATTTTTATGATTCTTTACAACTTTATAGATTATTTTTTATTCTCTAATTTTTTATGAGTTTTATTATTGTTGAGGTGGAATTTTTATCTAGATGAGTGTGTTTGTTTTAAACTTTGTTAATCAAAAAGGAAAATCTTGATATTTGAAGAGTGTTTGGATTATGTCTGGACATTTTCCTATGCATGGTTTATGGTAGTTATACCATTTATTTCTCATAGTCACTCTTCCCAAAATTCTAACACCATCTTTAGTTGGAATTATGTTGGGTGTAACTCAACCAAATATTGGTTTAATAAAGCTCATTCAATCAGACATCTTACCTTTATCTTCATGCCAACATGTTCTTTTTCTCTTTACTCTTACTATTTTGCATTTTATTTTAAAAGTGTGTTAGCTTAAGGATTTAGTATCAACAAAATAAATTTACACTTAAATATTTATCTTTATTGTCATTTCATGTTATTTTTATCACCATTGTAGCATTGTTGCATTTATGAATGTGGTAAACCATTACAAAAATCAGCTATACCTTTTATATGCAAGTCTAAGAATGTCTGATTTCTATTTGAGACTAAAACCTAAAAGTATTATCAATAAATTATGAAAACTTTTAATGAATGTATTAATCAAAGAAACTTGCACCTTAATTTGTAAATCATTCCCCTTAAAAGTAATAGTTTTTATTACCCAAGACTAGAATACCAAGACTTGGTATATTTGAACCTTGGGGAAGCATTTTCCTTACAGGATCTTCTTCCTTTCAAGAGAGGTACAACTTGACAAACCCTATATATTGTTAGATGTGTTAAAGGACTGATCAACATAAGTGGCACTAGAAGGAGGGCCATGTGAACCATGAGTTGAGTTTGTAGCTAAAGTTTAAACTAAGATATTTTTTAATTTTTTAATTCCATAGAGCTAAACCATAGCTTAAGTTATAAAATAAAAGGATAAAGACTCGATCAAAGTCTATTGGGGAAAAATTTGAGCTTTTATAACTTACTGATCATAGGATACCAAAGTAAATAACTAACAAAGGAAAATAAAAGACAGCCCATTCAGTCAGCCATTAATTCACCAACATCTATGACTATTCCTTTTTTAAATCCATCTATTATCCCCCATCCTTTACCAATGGCTAATCCCATGGCCTGGCTTGGGAAAGGGGGTTATTTCCATGTTTATTTCCCATACATATCTCATGATCTACCCAAAAATATAGATAATATTTGTCCTAAGTTTATAGTTGGAGGCATCCAAATAGCAAAGGAACATATTCAAGCCTTTAAGGATTCACTAATTAGAATGAAATTTCAACATGAAGATGTTGCCTGTAATTTTTTTCCATGCTCCTTAGGGAAAACCATGTATGCCTAGTACCTAGGGCTAATTAATGGGTCTATTACTTCTTGGGCAGAGTTAGAAATAGTGTTTATGAACCATTTTAGATTCCCCATTGACCCTATTGTCTTGTATTACCATTTTAATGCCATAAGGAGGGAGCACAATAAATTAATGATCTTATTTAATCCTTTATTCCATAATTTATACCAAATAATCAAGCACCTTACATCTTAGTAGAAGGTCCTACAATCTAGACATATTTGAGAGCTATTGATTTATTAACTTCAATGTTTTTTATAAGGTCCCAAATTACACTTGCCACTTTATCCCTAGCCTATAATGAAGCAATGAATATAGATCACTAAATATTTCCACAAGGGTATAGTTTAGGAGCTCTACCATCCTTAGGATAATTAGGGACATATAATTAGGGCATTATGTAAAACACCCTATTCATGAATTCCATCCTAGGTACTATGTATGGTATCTTGGGCCTAGTGTATGCTCTAACTTCCATGAACTAGATCCTTAGTGGTATGTCCTATATGCCTCTTAATCATGTATTTCCCCAATCAAATAATCAATGGTTGGTCCCAATGGCATACAATAACATTGTTGTCATACCAAGCACTAGTGGGTATATTACAACTAGTAGCACTCAATATATAGTTTCATCCTATTCGAATCCTTAGACACCTACTAATAATTCTCACAACCATAATATCACTACTACCCCTTTGATCTTGAACATAAGTTCACCTATGAGTCCACAACCTCAAGTAGTGAGCCAACCTAGCACTAGCACAGATCCTTAAGTAGGAAATTTGAGACATATGGTCTACTAATTATCAAATGATGTGGTTAAAATGCAAAGGTAGGGACCTAATAATGAAAATAACCCACTTTACGATAGAAATTTCAATTTTCAAAGGTCTAATAGGCAATGAAATTCTTGGACTAATGAAAAATGTGCCTAAACCTCTTAATAGTGGTAACCAAAATAATAATCATGGTTATAATTCTGTAAACATAGCTGATTCAGCCTTAAATTAGTGGCATATAATGCATAACATGGCTGACCATGTAGAGATAAATTGCATTGAATTTATAATTACCTCAAATATCTTCCAAATGGAGATGGATAACATGAAAATTATGCCTACTCCTTATGAAATTTAAAACCAAGATGGAGGGAACCTAGACACAGCTTTAGTATTAGAAACATATTAATTTCCTTTTGAAGATGATAATAAACTTGAAATTATTCTAGATGAGTTCCACGCATTTAGGCAGTTCTAAAGAAGGAACAATTACCAACTAAAGAGTAAATCAACCAACTCATTGACCACCTTTACTTCTCGAAGCAACACTTAGGTCCCACCTGATGTAAATTCAAGAAATAATCCTCCTCCACCTAAAAGACTTTCCACTTATTATCAGCCCAAAAATTATGTTGCATATACCCCAGATGCCAAACAATAAGAAAAGGTCAAACTCAACTATGATATCATTGAAGATGTCAAAAAGAGTAAAGTTAATATCACTATGTTTGATTTACTTAAAATTTATAATCAAATAGAATTGCTTTTCAAGGAGTTTTCTGATAATAAGGGGCAAGAATATAATAAAATTTTGGATGCACATTTTGATCTCTATAAAGAGAAGACTGAAACTCCTCTATTCTTCTTAAAGTCATAATATTTGGTAAAAACATACACAATTACTTGTTGATTCAGGTGTTTGTAGCAACATCATTCCTTATGATATTTGCAATAGTTGAGCCTTAAACCTATAAATTCAAATCAAAAGGTTGTCTAACTAGACAAAATAGAGGTGAAAGTAGTAGGGAAACTGAGTCATATACACATACAATTGGCCTTAAATCCAAGGATTCAACAATTCATTAATATCTAAGTGGTGGATATCCTGGATGTTTATGGCATGTTATTGAGTTGAGATTGGTCAAGAATATTAAATGGTTACATGGTAACCAACTTTGGCCACATACCATGGCATGGTCTACCCAGCTAGATCATAATTGAGTGAGAACTAAATATGACACATATCATCACCAAGTATAATTGAACAAATGGTATAATCTATGAAAAATCAAAAATGAGATTTTACCCACTTGATAAAGAAGAAGGAACCCATGGCAACCTCTCTATTAACATCCTCAGTGTGTAACAAAGTCTAGAATTGGAAGAGTTATACCTATTGGATGAAGAGTACTTCTATGGTGCCCCTAAATTAATATCATTTCATAATGTTTCTCTAGCATGTGAAAATATTAAACATAATGATTTAAGAAAAATGAAGAGTTTTTATGCTCTCTACAAGGTGAAATAACCATGATGGATGACTATATCCTTGATTCTCCCATAAGAGTATTATCCATAACATCTCTATCAACTAAAATACTTAGCATTTTCTCAATGAAAGATGAAGACACGAGGCCAAGAAATCCTAGTGGGAATGAAGAGTTCATCTCAGGCTCTTCCAATAAGGAAAGGATAAATCTAAATACCCCTAGGCTTGCCCCTTGCACAAAATATCTAGATAAAAGGCCTTCACTAACTAAAATTTTGAACACATGTTCAATCAAATATAATAAAATACATAATAGAATATAATTTATGGATATTAAAGTTTGATGGTTCCAAATCTAAAAGTGGTTGTGGCATTAGAGTAGAATTAATCAATCCAAGAGGGAAATCTTATCTGGCATCATACCACCTATAGTTTGCTTGTACAAATAATGTGGTTGAATATGAGGAATTGGTTCATGAATTCCATGTCATACTTGGAAGATAAGTGAAAAACATTAAGGTGTTGGGTGACTCTAAATTATTAGTTAGACAAGTGACGAGCCAATATTCATGCAATGATAAATTCTTATCTAGATATTATAGCTAAGTTTGGAACCTAATAGAATATTTTGATACATTTGGCATTCAAACATTACCCAGACAAAATAATTATACAATAGATGCATGAGTCACCACTATGAACACTTTGGATCCCATTGCCATTTCAAGAATGAAAAGATTCTCAATAGAGTTAGTCTTTACCCTTTCAGTCCCAGGTAATATTAACAATTTCCAAGTCTTCAATGATGACCAACATATATTAGACTTCATCACTAATGTTGAATTATTCATCAATCAAATTATTGATGAAAATGGTTGATAAGACTCCAAATTAGATGAGGATGTGACAATGAATGTGAAGACAAATATCATATCCAAGGGAATAGTCTCACTTGAGAGGCTATTTGACATGGATTATCAAAAGTAAAATGGAAATTCAACCCTTGTTAAGGGCATGTAGTATGAGTAATGTAATTTGGGCAATGAAAATGATTGAAAAATGTGATTTTAAACACCACATGTACCCTAAAAGATAAATAAGATGTTCTGCTAACTCTTAAAGAATTCATAGATGTGGTTGCATGGATTTATGAATATTTGAGGGTCTTGAACACTTCTATCTTGACACATACTATTCCCTTAAAGCTTGAAGTCAAGCCTTTAGGTAGAGATAAAGGCTTATTAATTTGTTGATAGAGCCACTAATTTTTAAGGAAGTACAGACATTACTTGTAGCAAGTATCATCTTCCCAGTGATACACTCTATATGGATTACAAACTTGGTGTGGGAGAGTAAGAAGAACAAGGAGATTAAATTTTGTGTGGATTTCCATAATTTAAACAAGGCATATAAAAATTAAAACTACCCATTTCCCTCATTAAATGAAGTTCTACAAGTCATGAATGGAGCACAATTGATGTATTTCTTGAAAGGATATTTTGGGTATAACCAAGTAGTGGTTGACTATAAAGACTGGATTAACATAGCTTTCATAACCAAGTAGGGAACATTCGCATACAAGAGAATACCTTTTGTCTTGACTAATGTGGATTTTATCTTTCAAAGGGTGATGGACATTACATTCAAAGACCTTATGGGCAAGTGTATAATTGTGTTCATGGATGATCTGATAGTCTTCTCCAAAAGAAGGGTGGATCATGTAAAGGATTTGAGAAAAGTGTTACACTAGTGTAAAGACTGTAAGATCTCCTTGAATGCAAATAAATGTATATTTAGAGTCACCAAGGGAAAGTTGTTAGGCCATGTCATTTTAAAGAGGGTATTTCAGTAGACCCTAAAAGAGTAGAAGTTATTTTAAAAATACCATTGCTTGGCATGAAGAAGGAACTGAAGTTTTTTTTAGGAAAGATTAACTTCATGAGGAAGTTCATCTCCAGATTTATAAATATAGTTAGACCTCTAAATAGCATGCTCAAGAAGGAGACTAAAATTGAATGGACAAGTAAAGTGTAAGCAAATTTTACCCAAATAAAAGAGGTAATTATACATAGCTAGTGTTAATCAGCCCTGATTATATACAACATTTTTATATTTACTCCTTTGCTTTAGATCATTCAACTACTAATATTTTAACATAAAGAAAAGGGGCTATAAATGAGTGACCTATTTAATTTATGATTTCCCCTTTGATAAATGTGGAATTGAGATACACCATGATGGATAAGTAGGACTTTGCACTGATCATGGTTATAAATAAATTCTAGCATTACATATTGTGTAGTAAAAAATTTATTGTTGTGACTAACCCAATGGTGAAAGCTATGTTAATGCATAATGAGATAGGTCAGTGAAGAGGAAAGCGAATGACTATCCTTCAATATTTTGACCTTGAGATTTAATAAATGATAATTATGAGAGGGTAGGGTTTGTTGGTTATCAGTTTTACACCCCTAACATTCAACCTCACATTCTTGAAAAGAATGGTAAACTAAAATGAGAAACCATTGAATATGTCATTATGGCTAGGGAAGGCTTTAACATCAATAGAGGACTGAATGAAGGAAATGACTAGGAGGCACCTACAGAGGGTATGGTTAATTCCCTACTACTTTTGGCTCTACCTAAACCAAGGTGAGAGAACCTACTATGGTAGCTTTCTCACATGGAGTTTTAGCATGTTAATCTTCATGAAGATCATAGGTACAAAATGGAGATATGACCAAAGCATAACCAGACTTATACACTTTACTCATGAAGGGTTGTCACACAAAATACGCAAATGTTTTATTTCATATATAAGCTACTAAAGATAGATGATGAGATGACTATAATTTCTATTTTGTAAAAAATTTGATAATAGGGGTCAAATGAAAAAATGTAGTACCAAGATTTCAAACACAAACTAGAAGCACATTTTAAGTACACAAGATTTCATGTGTCTACAAGGCAAATAACACTTATGATATGCAAATAGAGTGTTATATGTAGGTTTAGAATAGATTGAAACCATATTTTCTTGAATGATAGATATATATTTGGATGGCTAGTAAGTGATAATAGAGGAGTTCACAAGATAGCTACACAACTTTCATTAACAAATGTTGTTCAATTTAGAAACTAGTACAAATAAAATCATGCACAAATGATCCTCAAAAGATTATAATAAATACTTCAAATCACCTTTTAATTACTCCCTCCAGCTGAATTCATGAGCCTAGGACTACCTTTAATAAGGCTATCAATGCTCTATTTTAAAATCTCTAACTAGAAAGGATTTTATATTTTGATTGTAGACCCCAGATGACTACCATAAAGAAGAATACATCATACAACCAATCTACCAAACATGTAAGATAGAACATTGTATTTAAACAATAAGAAGGAATAATAAACTATGATATATTTCATTTAATAATCAAATTAAAATTGAATACAATATGTCTTGAAGATTATGTAACAGAACACTATGCAAAACAATTTTGTAACAAGGAAACATCTTGAATATTCTCAAAGCTTGCCAATGATTTTATAACAAAAATTAATTTGGCACCAAAAAATCACATAGGGAGGACTCTCCAAGGTATATCTTCAATATCAAAAACTTAAATTACCTTTGTAAAGGGACATATCCCCTTTACTTATACAATTTAAGATATGCTTGGCATATTCCTAAAGATGCTCCAGCTAGAAAATTCTTTTGTGGGCCTAGAATCTACTCAATGGTATAACAAATATGATTCCTCATATTATGCTCATGCCTATGTGATGATGACAAAATCGATACTTCACCACGATGGAATATTTTTAGTTACATACATGGAGATCATTCCTAAAAGGACAAAATAAACCTTTGTCCACTTGTGAATCAAACAAAGATGTCCTTTCCTTAATCAAATAATAAATCAAAACAACCCTGAAAAAGATGTGCCACTAACAGGCAAGGTTAAATGGTTTCCCAATGGGAAATAAGAAAAATAAAATAGAAAAAAGAAAGAAGAAAAAAAAGGAAGGGAAGAACAAAAAAACACCAGCTTAGAAGAAATAGAAACATTCAGTCACATCGTAAAATCAATGTTGATGACCAAGTCCTTTTCCAACTTATTTTTATATGTGGTGTACCCTTCAATTATGGTGGTAAGAATCCTTTGGTCTGGGCATGCTTGGTATTTAAATTTAATAGTATATTCCTCAACCCAATTCATGACCCTTTGGAGAATCACCCACCTTTTCTTGACTAATGCTTTTAACTAGTCACAAGACTTTTCAAGTGACACCAACTCTCTAATCATCTAGACATCAAAGGATCTCTGAGGTACATCAATGAGGATTTTCAAGGCAATATCTATTGCCTCCTTTGTCTTGTCACATGCACCATCAAGGTTCACCATCTACCTCAAGGTAGCTTTAATCTCCTTTTTTGCATTTGAGAGAGATTGCTTTTCTCCCTTTAAGTCAAAAATGCCATCCTTAATCACTGCCAACCAATGCTTAATCGCTAGCTAAAACTTTTTGGGCTACTTGCAATCATCTGAAGAGATGATCTTTTTTGTAATTAAATTTTTGATGCCCATATTAAAAATCTCATCCACCTTCAACCTAAAATTTTCCCAATTCTTGATGTCTGCATTATAAATAAACATCTAGGAATCACATTCCCCTTGTTTATCTAGTATGTCATCTAGACATTCTACTACCAAGTAGATTAATCACTTTAGCTTAGGTGGTCAGATCCTTTTTCCAATCTTTTATGGCCTAGACTCTAGACTTTAAATCTAAGGCCTTGCTCATAGTTGGGTTTACTGCTTTGGGCTCACTTAGTAAATTTTGTAAGTACTAGATCATGGCCTAGTTTTGTGCCTTTAACTCCTCCATTAAAGCTTTATCTTTGTCTATCTGATGCACCACTATTCTTACCAAGACTTATGAGCTATTTTTTATCTCATTCCTTGATGGTTCTCCCAAATCATACCTATACACTACATATATTTCAAGGGGAGCATCCTTCTTTGTATCCCCTGGTGGAGGAATGGCTATTTCTTATGTTTTTTCCCATTTCTCATTGAAAGTGGTTTGTGACTACATTTTGGCCTTCTCAGGGGGCTTGGCCTTGTATGCCTAGGTAATCTTCAGTACATCTATATCCCCTAATTTGTTCATGAGGTCCCTTTTATCCTTAACTTGTTCTTCAATCCAAAGAAGAGGTATGGTCTAGAATCCCATCAGAGTTGTGGATCTTGATGTTGGCTTTGATGCATTGAATAGGGGTGTCACTAATATGTTGGTTAAGGGGAGTATCATTAGAGTGGGATGAGATCCTAACACAATCTACTTAGCCTCCTCATCACTTTCCTACCTGGCATCCTTTTCATGAACTCCTCACTCCCCATTTTCATCTAGCTCTATCTGCTCCAGGAATTCAAAACTTACCCTATCATGCTAGGATCCCAAGAGTAATTTGTTTATAGAACTCACCTATTCCATAGGCTAAGTAAAATACTCTGCAACTAGTTCATCCTTTATTCTTGGGTGGGAGACCTGGATGGAGGAAGCTATGGTGTCCTCCTTGTCACCCTTGGGCAACTCTTCACCAATCATAACTTCAACATCTCCATGCCTAATAGAATCATGGACTTAAAAATGGGGGAGAAACCCCCAAGGTACTTCAATTGAGGTAGTATCTTTAGATCCTCCTATTTCAGTAATTTCATCCATTTGACTCACTTTTTTGTTTATTTCTAGGGGGTAGGGTACCCATTTGTAGGCTTGACTCCCTACCTTTCCCAATATCAACTTCTTCCCCTAGTGCCAATCTTGACACCATTAGAGGGGAAATAACATATGTTATTGCTTCGACAGCCATAGTAACATTTTTTCTTCTCTTCTTGTACCCCCACCTTTTCACTACTAGTGGGGCCTTAATCCCTATGCATTGTCTCCTATGTAATTTCATCCCTAGATTCCCACACATTCCTAATTTCATCACCCTTATATTGGTTTAGCGATTGGGTGATAACATTTCCTACAAACATCTTCACATCTGAGGAGATCATTTCTTTTTCTTGGAGAGCTTGAACCTATGTAGTAGCCTTGACCCAACTTGAAACACATCATTAAAAGATAAAGGATCATCTAAATCCAAAACATCTTCTTCATCATCTTTGCCTTCCACTCTTGAGGGTCCCAATTGTTTGAACTATCCCATAGTTGGAGGTTTCACCATGGTTTGTGGTCTTTCCCTTAGATTTTTATGTCTAATCTTCACCTAGGGAGGGGTGAAGCCCCTTTTTTATTCATCACCTCCATGATTGGCCTTCCCTCATCTAAATCCTCTTCATCACTCATATCCCTTAACCTCTTATCATATGAGGACTTATCTTCATGTGGCTTCTCAAAAGTTTCCTTGGGGGGATGTCCTTGAACACTACCTCTTTTCTTCTCTTGGGGATCCCTACCATATGTTGTAATGCTTGCTTGGTTCTCTTAGGCCTCAGCTATTCCAATTTTTGTCTCCTCCTCTCTTCTTTGCATAAGTCTTTAGGGAATGGTCAGTTGTTGGTTGTTGCATAGGTGGGGTAAGCAAAGCAACAACTTAAACAACTGGCATCATGGGAGCTCCCTCAATTATGATGGATATGGGAGTAGCACTAGCCAATTATACCTCTCCTTCAATTATTTTGTCCCAATTCTCTGCTAGGCTTGTCAGCTTTGAATATTACATCCTGATTTTAGATTAGGGAGTCATTATTAATTCCACATCAATATTCTTAGAGAAGTCCACATCACTCACCTTTCACTTCCCCTTACCCCTTGTCACTACTGATGGTGCTGGAGGATCACCCTTGTACATTGGTAGGAATGATTTGAGTTTTATAACCTGTTAAAGCCCTTGGAGGGTAGGGGTGTCATATGTACTTAGGTCAACCCCATGCTCCTTCAACCACCTAAATGTTCTCTTTATGATGGGAAAATCCCTTCATGCAATGGACTCATTTTCCTTGGCAGTGAAATATACTTGGGTTATAGGCTACACTTCAATATTATTTTTAGTAAATATTGATGCTATAGTCATTTTATCATCTACCATGTCTTTGGGGATAGGGGTGATATTGTAGGTGAGTACTTCCTACACAGTGAGTCTCATGTAGTCAATTTTTATGACCTCCTGCTCAGTGTTGTAGTTATTATATTTGAAATGTGGCTGGTGTAAGATTACACTTATTATAGTATTTATCAACCATCTTATATCATGATTAGGTTTGGATGGCATTTTTTCAATCCTATAGAATCCCATTTCCTACTCCAATCCTTTTGCTTTAGCTAGAGAAGGACATGTGTAATATCCTATCTCCACTAGAAATTTGAAAGGATTGTTTATATTCTTGGCCACAATCATTTCATATAGGTACACCATTTGTCTACATAATTCCATGATAGCAACTTTGTCATCCATGTACCTTGGAAATTTATGAGGGGCCCTTTCATAACCACTCATCCTGATGTATGTGAATGTTCTGAATTGAATATATGAGGCACCAAATCTATCAGTTATCTCCCATGTAGCCTTATTCATTCTATTCAAATTTCTCAGAGGGAATAAAATGCTCATCATAGCATTGAATAAATAATTGTATACTCTACAATAGTTGCTCTTGAACCCTTCTAGAGTGACCTCTAGGTAAATCTCATATATCCTCAGTCCCAAAAGATTCCTTTAGTTAATAAGACTCATACCCTTGTGAAGGTAGTTTCAAGCCTTCAATGTCTACTAAAACATGGAAACAATCCTAGGCTGTGGGTGGCCTAATCAGCAGATTGAGTCTCTAGATTCTTAAGGGCTAGCTCCCTTTGGTGTATCAATTAAGATCTCTACTCTACACTACAAACTACTGGGAAAAGGGAAGAAAGAAAATTGAATGAAAATCCTATCTAATAGTGGTGATACACCTATATTTTGGTTCATCCACTCAATTTGAGCTTCTAAAAACACTGATTAGAGAAGAAAAGATTGAATCTTCAACACCAAATGACTCCTATGGAAAAATATTTCATGAAAAGGATTTATCTGGTGATCAAAGCTTGAAGGAAATGATGGAATAGGCCTGATTCAAGGCACTAACTAGCCACTTATATTTATTGCAACTTCATCCAAAATGCATTAAACATAGAACATGACCTGCATAATCTGATTAGCTAGTAACTAGATAAGAATCAAGACTTGACGAGGAAGAAAAATTCTATCACTTATTTGAATCACTGACATAAATACACTATACCATCATTCTAGAATATGAAAATAATAGCGCTTTTATTTATCTAAAAAGGTTACAAAAATCAATCTTTGGTATAATTTGGTCTGCCAAAAGAGGGATGATAATTCAAGGCTAAAAAGCTAACTTATATACAAAAAATATATGAAAACCAAGAGGTTGGAAATAAAAATAGAAAAGGAGATCAACCAAGTCAAACTTATGTTATTTAAAGATACACAACCTTCTAATAAATAAATTTTTGTCTTTTATCTTGCATGAAAATCTCTTTGGCATTTGAAAATAATGGTGAGCTCAAGTTTGACTCAAAACCTTCATCATGCATGATGCTACACCAATCTCGAAATATAAACTCCACTTGAACGACCTAAAATAAGAGAACAATTTCCTTTACATGAAATCAATGCCAAAACTAAATTTAGAACTCCACTTGAACTGCTAAAAATGTTGAAATCCTTCAACAAGATAAATAAGAGCACATGCATGACTTGTCACCTAAATAAAGTTCAACACTAGTCAGCTCCAGAACTAAAGCATACATGAAATTCCATGTTGGCATAGAAAGGATGAGGTGGACCCAAGTTTGATAATTCAAATTATTACATGGAAAGCCATACCACAATCTTCAAATAAATATGCTTCTTGATTGAACTTGAAGCTGAGTTGGACCTTTGAATGTATGAAATGACTAGGAGATAAGCATGACTTCAACAAATAGTCAACTGAAGCTTTGACCAATCAAATATAGATATCCTTTACCTGCATGAAAAAGGACCTTGATGAGTAAGAGGTGCATGGAAACTCTAAGAGAATAGCATATACATGGCGTAGAAACTTAGATTGAATTCCTTGTTAGCTTATTATCATTCTCGACCTTCCAATTTTGGGCTCTTCACTTTTGTACATATATTACTTATATTTTTCTATGGCTATTTCATTTGGCCTCTGGATTTTTTTCTACATGTGTTCCTTCAAACTTTTCTTCAATGTTTTTCTTTCATTTCCTTCAAACAAATTATCCAAAGGAATTGTTTTTGTTTATTTATTTTAGAACCTTTCCTCTCGTTCATTTCCTTCAGACAAATTGTTTGAAGGAATTATTTTAGGATTTTTGACCTTAGGACTTTTCTTTAAAATTTTTTATAATGGACTATTCCTTCAGACAAATTGTCCAAAGGAATTAATGTCCTCAAATTTCTTGATATGATCCTTGGCATTTTGAAATATACCCCTTTAGGTTTTCAAAAATGTCCCTTCAAACTTTTTGTGCATCCCTTTGGACTTTGACAATGGACTTTCTTGAAGGGAAAGTGCCCTTCAGGTTTTCTCAAAATGAACCTCTCAGCCTTTTTTCAAGTGTGTTCTCGGCAAAATTGAAAGTGTCCTTGTTTGCTAAAAACAACCCTTCAGCAATCTTGAAATGAACTTTTTTGAAAAAGATGAAACCTTCAGAAAAAAAGTAAATGTCTCTTCAGAATAATTGGAATGGTCCGCTTGCCCTTCAAAAAATTTGAAAGAACCCCAAATCTTTTGAAAAGTGTCTTTTTTGAAGGGATTCTACCCTTCAGAAAAACAAAAAAAGAACCCTTTGGAAAAGTGAAATGGACCTTTGGAACAATGAAATGGTCTAATTACCTTTTGAAATTATTGGAAAAGCCCTTTAAACTTTTGGAAAAGTCTACTCAAAATATTTTCCTGAAGGAAAAACCCTTTGAATTTTTCTAAAATGTCCCTTTGGACTTTTCAAAGTGTCCCTTGAACTTCTTAGAAATGACTTTCCTGAAGGGAAAGTGTCGTTTAAAAAAATTGTTAGAGCCTTTTCAAAATTGTCCCTTCGAGAAAGTTGTAATGATCCCTTTGAGAAAATAATATGGAACTTTGTCAAAAAGTGACCCTTCAAAACTTTTGTGAATGACCCTTTGGGAACTTTGAAGAGCCTTTTGGTAATTTTGTAAATGACTTTCCCGAAGGGAAAGTGCCCTTCGACTCTTTTGGAATTGACCCTTCAAAAAAATTGTAATGGCCCCCTTTGTCTTTGAAAATGCCTTTTTCCAAAGGGCGGATACCCTTTAGCTTTTTTGTAAATGACCATTTATAATTTTTGTAATGATTCACTTACCCTTCAGAATTCTTGAAAAAGTCCTTTCAAAAAAATGAGAATGATCTTTCAAAAAAGTTGACAATGCCCTTCAGATTTATAAAGTGTCCCTTTGGCTTTTTCCAAAGTACCCTTTGAAAAGTTATCTCACCTTTCAGGTTTTTTACAATGGACTTTCTTGAAGAGAAAATAACCCTTCAAAAAATTTGTAAAGTCCCTTTCTTTGGCTTTTTGTTCATTTCTTTCCTTCAATTAATTTGGCCAAAGGAATTGTTTTAGCTTCTCTCCTCGGGCCTTTCCTTCAAACAATTTGTCCAAAGGAATTCATATCTTTAGTTTTTATTGAAAAGGGCCTTCGAGACTATTTAAAAAGACCTTTTTTAAAAGAATAAGAGCCCTTCAAACTTATTTTAGATGACCCTTTAGTGGACCCAAAGAATACTCCATAATGTTTTTCTCACAAAAAATCCTTTGAAAACCAAAGAGAATGCCTTAAAAAAGGTCTGTTAATCATGCATTATTTCAAGGACTTTTTTAGTACCAATAACTAACTCACAAAATGAACTAGCATAATATGCAAAGTTTCTAATGATAATGGTGGTAATTTGACCTATGGGGTCAAAATTGTCAACATTTTGGTGGCTCAGATGGGAAGCATACATGTTTGCTTAAGAACTAGACCATTGACATGACTCCTAAACTCACAAAGTAATGACAAATTAGATCCATGACTACAAACTCTCTTTTGACTTGGTATGAGGTAACCCTCATCTTCCAAAATAAGGAAAACACAAAAAATAGGAAAACCTAACTAAGCAAAGCAAATAAGCAAACAAGCACTTATTTGGGACAAAAATAGAACTAAACTAATGTGCTTGAATAGCACTTAGATGAAAACAAACAAACTATATACAAGGATCCAAGCTCTTTAGTAACAATGTTTCAGATATATCCCATTGACTAGGATTGGAAGCTCCTTGCCATTTATCTTTGCAAGTTAGAAGGCATTGTGGAATTTTCAGCTAGAGATTGCGTATGGGCCACTCCAAAGGGAATCAAACTTTGTGTGCCTTCCCAGTTTAGCTCTATCCTCATCCTACTTGAGGATCAAATCTCCTTCTTTGAAACTTCATGAAGAAGCTCCTTTGTCAAAGGCTCTCTTCACTTATGCTTGATGAATTTCCATGACTAGCATGGACTAATTTCTTACTTCTTCCAACTCTATAAGCTTAGTATACCTGATCTTCATAGGCTCATTCTCCAGCAACTCAAGTTGATGCATTATTTCTAAAGTAGGAAACTCAAGAGAAATGGGCAACCTTGCTTCCTTACCATATACCAGTGTGTATGAAGAGTTGGCTATTGATATTTTATAGGTGATCCTATCAGCCTATAGAGTTGAATCCAACCTAAGATTCCATGACCTCTGATTGTCTTCAATAGTCCTTCTTATGATCTTCATTAGGTTCTTATTTGTAGATTTAGCAAGGCCATCACCTTGTGGATAATAGTTTGATGAAGTGCTAAGATAAATTCCATGTTGGATAGCCCATTGGTTGAACCTAACTCTCATAAAATCCATTGTATTATCATAAATAATAGAATAAGGAACTCTAAATTTAGTAATCAAACCTTCATAAAAATCTAGAACATTGGTTTTGTTTGCTTCTTTCAACGCCACTGCTTCTATCCAACTTGTGAAGTAATATGTAGCAGTTAGAATCCATTTATGTCTTAAACTTGAAGGATAATTTATGATACCAATAAATTCCAATTCCCATTGGACAAAGGGTTGATCCACCATAATTGGTTGAAGAGGCAATGTTGCAAGTTTCACTTTTCCTACAAACATAACACACTATTTGCACTTTCTAACCCATGCATGGTAATCACGAAATATACTAGGCCAATATTACCCACCTCTCATGATATTAAGGGTTGTATTTCTTTCAAAAAAAATTCCTCCACCATGTCCATCATAGAATTCTTCAAGCAATCTCTCAGTTTGGCTTGGATGTATACATCTTAGCAACATGCCATTGATATCTTTCGTTAACAAAACACCATTAATAAGCAAAAATGGAATTGACTGCAACCTAATATATCTTATTTTTAAAACACTTAGATGAGAAGGATAAATACCATATTGGATATAACTTACCAATTCATGAAACTAGCTGGAAGGTGAGGTATGACCAGCTACAACCTTTTCATCATTTGACACCAAAACAATCCCATTAGTCTCTTGTAAGTTTTGAGCTAGATGCTCACAAAGTCCTTTGACTCTAATAAAAATTTTGAACTTAATTTCCACATCATAATCCATTACCTTGGTTATCCAACCATATCTCTTCTCATTTATATCTTTGTTCAAAAGAAACTCCTTGATGCTTGGATGAGAAACCATTAGGTGTATCTTATTGTTAGACAATAAGTATCTAAACTTTTTAAGAGACCTTATAATTGAAAGTACATGTTTTTAAACAAAATAATAACTTGTTTCATACTCTTCAAAGCCTTGACTAAATAAATTTATTGGATGATCCAAAGCCTTATGATTTTGTTGCATAAGAATGCCTGAAATGGTGTCCATGTTAGCATATGTATACTGAATGAAATATTTTATGAAATATGGATTTATAAGTGTAGGAGAACTACCTATGTCATTTTTAATATATTCAAAACCTTTTACTCTTTATTTGGACTAGTTAAAGCTCTGATTATTCTTTAGCATGGCTATCAGTGGCTTAGCTAAAATGGCAAAATCCAAAATATATCTCCTTATGAAGTTGATTTTCTCAAAGAAGCTTTGCATAGATTTTTTGTGATTAGACAAGGAGAGTGAAAGAATGGAGTCTACCCTTTCAAAATATATGATTAAATCATGCTTTGAAACAACATGTCCAAGAAGCTTACTTTCATGAACTAAGAAGACACACTTTTTGGGATTTAGAGATACCCCAAATTGGCTACACCTTTTGAACACTTGCTTGAGATGAACCATGTGATCATCTACACTCTTTGAAAACACTGTTATATCATCCAAATAAATAAGTACAAAATTGTTAAGAAGGCCTTCGAATGTCATATCCATGGCTCTCTGAAAGGTTTCTCTAACATTACATAAACTGAATGGCATATTTTTGTATGCAAAGTCCCCCACTTGGTTGTGAAGATTGTCTTAAATTGGTCCTCTTCTTTGACCAAAATCTGATTGTAGCCACTATATCCATCCAATAAAGAAAAAAAATTTGAACCTGCAACCATTTGTAAAATTTGTTTCATTGATGGAAATGGATAATGATCTTTAAGTGAAGCCATATTCAAATCATAGAAGGTAACACACAATCTAATCTCACCATTCTTCTTCCATACCAGAACAAGATTTTCCACCCAAGTTGAGTGCTTGACTAGAAATATAATAGCTGATTCTATGAGCTTTTGAAACTTAGCTCTCATCAAAGGCTCAAACTTAGGATTAATGGGCCTTTGTCTTTGTCTCATTGGTTTAGTTTCAGCCTCTAACTCAATGATGTGTTGAGCTAAACTTGGGTTAAATCTCTTGAGATCACTAATTTCCATGCAAATATATCAATAAAAATGGTGCATAACTCAATGAAAACTTTTTTTTGTGGAGTGCATACCTTACCCAACTTCAAAATCTTACTAGCTATAATCTCTACATTGGCATAGTGATCTTCCTTTGTTGATAAGGATGACTTCTCTTTCCTTAACTCATCATCACCACTAAAAATGTTCTCAACTATGACCAGTCTCTTGGGCAACTTGTTTTTAATTTCACAATTTGATCACCATATTGCTAAAGGTGCTTTGATTGGTTTCATGAAGAAAACTCAGCGTCCTCTTGCAAGAATCTCACAATTTGATTGTCATCTTTGAACACTTGCCAATTCTCATGATTATTTGGAACAGAAGGCCTTACAACCACCTTTATATGTAACTAAATTTTCTCACTTTTTATATTAGTTAGGATACTAAATTATGATCTAATGGCAACCAACCTATCTGCATGTTTATTCTTGCCTCTTGGTATTACTTGAATGTTAACAACTTGAAAATCTTTGAGTAAGTCCCATATTATATGCTTGTAATATTTAAGCAACAAATTTTTTTATACATTTAAACCTCTTACTTGGTGAACTATAAGTTCACTATCACCAAAAACTTACAAGGAATTGACTTTCATCTTCCTAGCTCACTGTAAACTGTGAACTAATGCTTTATACTTAGCAACATTATTTGAATAACCAAAATAAAATTTAATAAAAGAGAAATACCTTTGATTTTTTGGAGAAACCAACATCATTCTAGCTCTAGTATCATATTTATTCCTTGATCTATCAAAGTACAATTGCCATAAACCTTCACTAGATTCATCATCCTTAACCATGATTGGAATCGGTACATCATTCTCATGAAGGCAATACACATTGAGTCATTCTTAAATTAGCTAATAAGTATCATGATCATGTAAAGTGGAATCCCAATCATCAAGAAACAAATCTGGAACTCCATCCAAAGGTGATCCATTTTCTACTTCACTAGTTTTTAGCACCTCATCCGAGATTATATAGTTAGTGTTCACAATACTTGGCATATATGGCTCCATATGGAAACATGCAATAGGTTCATAATGAATTTTTATCTTGGTACCATACCTAGTTTTGAATAGCAAATAATTCTAATCAGTTGATAAATATCCCCCAATATTTGAGGTGAAGTCCCTTGAAAGACACATAGCAAAGTAAGGAGGCAAGTCTACCACAACAACATCCTATTGAATAGTAACATTGGGACAAGCACGTAACGTCAATTTCAAATATTTGATGATGCCTACCATATTTTTTGGTGACCCATACAATTTCAATACCCCCTTAGTTTTTGGCTCATAAACAAGGTTGAGCTTGTCTGTAATCTGTTTAGGCATGACTATACTACTAGCTCCACTATCTACCATAAAATTATGAACCAAGGTATTACCTACTATCAAGAAAAGGTATAAAGGAGGAGTTTTATTTGATTTTACCTTATTTATATCCACCTTTTCCATCTTATTTACTTTTTTTACTTGTTTCTTAGTTGGATGATATAAATTAGATAAGACAACACCTTCTTTCTCAACCAATTTTAGAGATAATTTGAGAGTTAAAAGCTCTTGGATGAGCATATATTTTATCCTAGAATGGAAAGAGAATCCCACATGATAATGATAATATTATACTTATTAATTTGATCCACTATAATAAAATTATATCCACTAGCCTTTGGTTGCACTTTTTGAAGCACTAGTTGTTTACGAACTAGAGGTAGTTGATAAACTTTACTAAGCTCTATATTCTAATTTTTCTGAGTTGTGGGGGCAGAAAATTGTTCCTTTTACTCTTAGAAACAATGCTAAGAGTAATTGAAGCCTTTGTAACCTCTTTCATCTCATCAATGGCTCTTCTTTTAGCTCTAGTTACATATACAACTTGACCACTTGAATTGTTAGTTTCAACACCCTGAGTAAAAGCAACATGATCATCCACTTACCAATTTACATTAATGGCATCAGGCTGCCCTTGAACTTGTTGAGTCTCTCTTTGTGATTTCAAGCATGTATCTTGGTACTAACCTCCTTGAAAACAAAATTCTTCTTGTGTCATTTGTAGCATAGTGATGTTTTATGATACCAAGGCTTGGTTTTGAGCATCATTGAGATTTGAGGACTACCAACCTAAATCCTACATCAAGTTATTTTGAGGTTGGGTGGAATAATGGCCTTTGAAGTGGAAGGAGCATTAGGTTCAATGACAACATATGGCTTAGCTAGAGATATAGCTCCTTGTGTTTGATAAAGTGTTTTATTCTCTCTAAAACCTTGATAAGGAGGACTTTGATCTTTGAAGGGTTGATAGATGGTCTAATTTTGTTGATGATAGGGCCTATTAGTCTAAAAAATTTATCTTGGAGCTTCATTATTTCATTCCCAAAGGATTATAACAATATTTTCAACTCTCCTATCTCACTAGATTGACTAGTAAGGACTATAATTTGATCTTAAGGTGATAGAATAGGAGATAAGGATGGAACTTGAGAAATTTGAGGGGTTGGTATAGAATTCAATTCTAGAATATAGGCCTAGGAGAAAGCTTACCATCTTGTATCAAACTATTCTCAAACCTTATTACAACCTCATAAGCATCTGGTAAGTTAGTACCACCCATTGACTATATCATCACACTAATGTTAGAGTTAAGGGCTTTCAAATAAAATAGAAATGCATATTCAAGAGATGGTCTAATCAAGACAAGTATCTTGATCCATGTCTTTTGGAATCTAAGATTAAAATTAGACATGTACTCATGAGGAGCTTTATTTATGTTAGTTAACTATTCTACCAAAGATAGATGATCAGATTTATCCTCAAATTGCTTGACCAACGCTACACCCAATTCATCCTAGGTAGAAATAGAGTTTAATGGAAGGTTTATATACCACTGCAATGCTTTTCCTTTAAAGGAAGCAATAAGAAATCTAATAGCAACATTATCCTCAATAAAATTATAGACTGAATAGATATTAGCTACATCTTAGATATACTCAATAGGGGTTGTTTGATTTTTCTCTTGAGAAGAATGGGATGCTCTCAAGGGTAGATACAAGAATGTCATCAAACTGGGATAAATTCAATGGGCTACCTCTATTGATTGGAATAAACACCTAGTTTCTTATGGCCATTTGGAAAGTGGGGATTGTAGTGTCTAGAATAATAGGATAACCAAGAGATGAATATTTATTTTGAGGATATGGATTTGACTTCCTAAACCTTGATCTCTTCTATGATATAAATTCAAAAGGAATACCTTTACTTGCTGACCTTGTGGTAACCTTTGGCATGAACAAATTGCTTGAATGATGTTATGAGCTCTACAATTGGATGTTAATGATAATGAATATCTTCTTATATTGCAAAACTTCTTCAGATATGCAAAAAAAATCTTTGATGTCCCATTGAGTGAGCGAAAAATTCTTGGTAAAACTTGGGAAGGTCCTATTGTGCACTAGGCTATACATCAAATATGAGGACATATAAAAGGTACCCATGAATTTTTCATTTGAGAAGATTCCAATGTGTAATTACATTATTTGATTGTGTAAATTATCGTTCGAGATAGTTTCCCAGTCTAACTTCTTTTTCCCTTCCAACACGTAGATGAGGACTAAAAATATCTATGGTTCAAACTTTTTTATGATGGGTGCCCCATTAAACTTAGTGGCCATGGTGATAATATACTGAGGTAACTCTTTGAATTCTATAAATTTTAAGTTTCTTAACAATTAGGAGACCTTTTAACTCTTCTTTGTGAGCCAATAAGAATTCACAATGTCCCATAGCATCTTATCTTGTGACTCCACATATTGTTGGCACTCTTCCATGGTAAAAGTGATAATATTAGGTTAGGGAGGGATTCCAAGCATGGCACTTAGGGCCTTATGTGTGAATGAACATATAACTAATTAACTCCCATTTATGACAGTCCTAGTGTTAGGGTGATAAATTGATCACATGTAATAACCAGCTTTGGATACTGGGCAACTAAAGGAAATGTTACCACAAGGACCATGTAACTCATACCAAGGTTAGTGACAATTGGGAGAGGATTTGGCCATTATAAAACATTCAATGGAGCCAAAAAATCTAACCCTTGAATATTTGTGTCTTTAACTTCATCAATAATGGATGTAATATTGCTTTTCAATGTTGTAGAAGATGAAGCCATTTCTTGCTGACTCACTAAATGTAATACTAGAAGATAAAACAACTTCTTCACACTAATAACTCTCCAAACACCCTCAAAATCCCTTGAGAAACATAACACTAGAGAGTTGAAAAAATATTTACTGGTAATCAGAGAGTTTCTCACATATGAAAATAGAAAATTCTTGAGGAATTCACTATGATCACTAGTCTTAACGTTGCAAGTAGCTTCTGGCACACAGATCACTTGAAGGCATGAGTATTAGTTTTGAATGCAAAAGGTGAATTCAAATGAAGAGAAATGTTGAGTTATAATCCCTTGCACTTTAGGATTAGGGTTACTATTAATGATTTGAAGTTAAATGGTTAATTACAAACTACCACATTGATTATGCAATTAATTTTTTTAAAAATGGAGGGAAGCATGTTGGTGTCTTATTTTGTAACATGTGAACCTGCTTAAGCATGTTTCACCTTTACACACATTTTTAGGTTCACAAGGGTTTCACACCTTCTCACCCATCACTTTCCTCAATACATTGGTGTAATACATCTCGAGTCTTCAATGGAATGTATAAATTCCATGTGGCATCACTTTGGGCACTCAAGCCTCTAGGGACCTCTTGAACCTTGCCTAAATTTCAAGTTAGGTGATCTTCAAAAAGGGCCTAATCATTAAAATCTCTGATAACATGTCACATGTCCTTAATCTTCCTTACATGCTTTGGTGCTCATACCTTAAAGACTTTTTAAACCTTGACTATCGAAAGGGTGAATAGGGCGATCTTCAAATGAGGATTGAAACTCAAAAATCTTGAGGAGATGACACATGGCATCTTCTTTAACTTATTTACTCAAACATTTGACCCTTGGGAATTTTCTACACATTTATAATAAAAACCAATTTGGATTTTCTTTAAAAGAGACCCAAAACTTAAAAATCCGCTGAGAATCTACCACACATCCTAACCAAATGTGATCTCAAATTTTTAGTCACTTTACTTACCTTCACACCATTCTTTTGATATGGGAAGGAGTGAAAGATTCTCCTAATGCCCAAAAATACATTCATAACTTTAATCATTAAAACCATAGAAAGTGTACCAAGGTAACTTCCATCAGAGCTATTGAGAATATCTTCTATCTTCAGGAAATGCCCCTTGGGAGTTTGATTAATAATAGAACACTCTCACCTGATAAAACAAAAGAGATGATTAATTATGAACATATATTCTAACCTTCCGAAGGACTGGGGTAGACAAGTGGACATTGACACTCATTTAGTTTGGATGCAAGAATTTAAGTGACAATGGCCTAATTACCTTAGTGTAATTTTGGGCTTACATAGGCTCCTACTCAGGGATGAACACCCCAGTGGGTACCTAGAGAACACCAGACCAGTCACCTATCCATTGGGCCACGAAGTCAAAGGACTTCATCACAGAAGCATGGAAAAAATAAGATAACTAGGAACAACCATAACAAAGGAAAAGGAAATGCAAACTATACAAATAAGAAACACAATGGGACCATAAATACAAAAAGGACAACACACCAAAGACATATATAAAAAGGTAATCATGGCCTCAATACAGGAAATGCTTGAGATTTTTTCCATTAAGCAGAAGTTCTAACATTTCTCCACTAATATATTTGAGATAGAATGTATGATTCCCTATTTGATAATCAATAATGTGCACAGTCACCAGACTGCAAATAGGGTACACTGTAATATTGACAAAATATTTTCAAAAACCTTTTGAAAATAGATGGTTGAATCCCTATAGCATATAGTTTTTCCCAAGACCAAAAGTCTTGTGTATATTTCTCTTCACCATAGACCAAAAAGCTTTCAACATGTGTATTATAATCTACCCAGGATTATCTGGCAAAACATCCTCAAACTGTCTGGTTGTAGGATTCCATTCAAAATGACTTCATGTATTCTGATGTTATGTCGATTTAATATCTGGTGTAGATGCAAATTGATCCCCAAAATGGCTCGGGTCTCTATAATGGAACTATCAACACAAACTGTGTAAACATTGATTGCCTCCACCGAGGCTCTAAATAATTTCCAATTTGGCAGTCTCTCCTTTAAACCAGACTCAAGCCTTAAAGAATGCATTGTGAATCTAGTCTCCATTTAGGACTCACCTTTTTGAAGCCATCAATCAAAACCAAATTAAATCAACAAAGTCATCACTTCAACCAGGGTTCGATTCACACTTGCTTAATTTTGTCCGAATTTCCATGGACTGATACAAATCACTTCAATGCCACTCTGCATTTGCAAAACCACACCAATTTAGCTATGCACTACTGCTTCCATCAATTTAACCCAAATTTCTTAATAGATTCAATTTTTTTATCACTTCCAATCATGGCTGCTAAATTTTAGCTCAGAAAACACAAACATCGCAAACAGCTCTCTGATCGAGACCTAAATCCCTAGATCTGGAAAAGAATAAAAGACACATCTACATAGTCATTCACAACCAAGTTCAAATAGATAGTCACCCATCCATATAATAATTCCAAGGGTCGACTCTGCACAAATACAAATACATCAATACATATTGCAAATGTCAATGGCTTAATAAGCCTTCAAACAGGCCTATGGTCTGTCGCTTGGGACTATATTTGCGTGAAGGCATTCATGCTTATCTATAGATAAAACTTCCATTGGCCGAGGGGCCATTCAAAATAAAATGAACCATTCTCCAGCTCAGGTCTACCTCCCCTTTGGCACAGGGTCCTTTCAAATAAATAGAGGAAATGTATTGTATATTTCCTCCTTGCCCATACGCAGCCTCCAACGACCAGCTCCAGTTCTACCAGAATCTATTCCACTATTCACTACCCCTGTCAAATAGAAGCATGCCATTTATTTTCCCAAGCCAAAAATCCCCATCCAAACAGAATTGAGATATATTTGTTGTTCCGTTGTAGGTTAACGGTTCGAGTTCCTCCTCTAATTTTGGTGTCTTCTTTAACTGCGAGATTTTATTTTTTTATGTCCCAGTCCAACGAATTTCATCAAAAGGAAAAAAAATCTTTTTTAATCTCCTTGAATCTTGCTTATCCTATAAAGGCTCAACTACTCATCTAATAAGGGAATTCTTCAACTATGCTTGACTCCACGCCATCCATGGATGATTACAATAATAATAGGATTATTGAAATCCTTTGACAACTAATAAATCCATACAAAATATATTTAGGCCTTATTTCTCTTCCACATGACAAGTATGAATATTTGAAAATATAACTTGGAGGGAAACTTATATAATTGCTTAGGCTAATGCCTATCCAAGGCTTATTCAACTAGTCCTTGCTAGATGCTCCTGCATCATAATGTAGGGGCCCATCCATAGGGAGTCAAATTTGACATGCTTTCCCCTATCTTCATGCTTGCTATCCCAGATTAGAACTAGATCACTAACTAGAAAAGCTCTTGGGGTGACTTTCTTGTCAAAAATCCTTTTGAGACAATCCTTGAACTTTACATGCCTTTCATGATCTTGTCTTCAAGACTCATTGAGTTTGATGATTCAGTCAACCCTCTCTTCATAGTGGTTTATTTCTTATTCATTCTTAGCCATTTATTTCATGAATTGGTAAGTGGACAACTATAGGTTTAAGGTCAAGATAGACTGAGTTCCATAAACAAGCTCAAAGGGGATCTTCCCAGTGGATCTTTTTAGAATTAGCCTATCTACCCAGATAGTGAATTTTAACTATTCACCCCACTTTTTCTTGTTATCATCCAAAGTTATTTTGATGATATTCAACATGTTCTTATTATTGGACTCAACCTACCCATTTCATTGTAGATTTTGATTGGATGCATGTGCTAAAGCAATCCCATAGTCTTCACACAATGTATTTAATTATTTGGCTTTAAATCACATGGCATTATCACACATAATTTTGACTAGCACCCCAAATTGATAAATCATGTTATTTAATAGGAAATCAATGACTACCTAGTGGGTTGATCTCCTAGTGGGGATTGCCTCAGCTCATTTTATGAAGTATTCGATAGCTACTAGGATCCATTTATGACTAGCACTTGTAGCATCTGATATTTCACCTATGCAATCCATCCCCAATTGCTTGAAAGGTCTCTTGATAGATATTAGATATAAGGGAAGTGATCTAAATTCCTTTATTCTTCTAGAGAACTACTAGAATTCTTCACATCTTCTTACCATTGTAGCCACATCTTTGAATAATGTGGGCCACCAATACCTAGCCCTCAGGATTTTGTGTACAGTGACTTTAGGAGAAAGTGACCACCATACACACCACTATGTAACTCTATAACCATTAAAGAGATCTCATTCTCCACCAAACACCTCAAGAGAAAACCATCTAAGTTCTTCCAAGCTAAGTCATCTTGTAACAGCAGATACTAACTTCCATTTCCTCCTTTAATTTTTATCTAAATGAGAGGGATAGTTTAGAGTCTTCATATAATAGATTATATCTTTGTACCATGAAGATTAGTTGTACTTGGATTTAGGGTTATCAACCATCCCTTCTATATTATTTACTTCCATATCTTGTAAATTTTCTTCGATCATTAGCTTAGCCAGACCCGTGCCTCTAACCAACTTAGTAGTTTGTATATCTAGGTCATATTCCTAAAGTTTATTGAACCATCAAAATCTTTTTTTAGTAGATTCATTTGAGTTAATATGTCCTTCACCATTATGTGAGGAACATAGGCCACAATATTCAAACTTAAAATATAAGATCTAGATTGCTTGATAGCCTTTAAAAGGGCAAAGGCTTATTTCTCCATTATGGTATAATTTAGCTTAGATCCTTGTAACACCTTAATGAAAAAGGCAATTATCTACTCATGACCTTCATCATTCTTTTGTAGTAGCACTACGATAATAGTGTGTATAGAAGTAAATAAAAATATTTGGAAATCTTTTTTGTACTTTAAACTAGTAAGCATCAAGGAAATTTTCAAGGTAGCTTTGATATATTGAAATAATCAGGGGCCCTTCTCCTCCCACTTTATAGTTTGATCCTTATTCAACATCGAAGTGATAGGTAGGGTAATTTTTTTAAAGTTGGAAACAAACCGTCTAAAAAAATTAATCTGGCCAAAGAAGGATTGAATACCTTTCCTGGTCTATGGCATGGATACTTTGTCGATGGCCTCCACACTCTCAGGGTCTATCATAACACCTTGATGGGATACAATGTGTCCTAGTGACTTCACCTTTTGTACCCTAAAGTGACATTTTCTAGGATTGAGGGAAATCCTAAACTCCCTACATCTAACAAGCATACAGTAATGAACTAGTTGATTAATCTAGAAAAGTTTACATCCATGGCTCTCTATAAAGTGACACCTACATTCATTAGACTAAAAGGCATTCAAATGTACACATAGGTGCCCCATGGGGTAGTGAAAGTAGTCTTGGACCTTTTACACTGCACCACCACCATCTGGTTATAACCAAAAAATCCATCTAGAGTCAACAATAGTTTAGATCTGATGACATCTTAGAGCATGTTATCCATGTTAGGTAATGGATAATTGTCCTTCAGAGAAGCCTTATTCAAGTTTCAAAAATCAATGTAGATCTAAATATCTTCATTTTTCTTTCTAATAGGGACCAAGTTTGCCACCCATGATGACTACAAGATGGGTTGAATGATCCCACCATCTCTTAATTTTTTCAATTCTTCCTACATCTTAGTAGCTAAGATGGGGTTGATAGACCATTGATTTTGGTAGAATGGTTTTGCATTGGGGTGAAGAGGAATAACATGCTAGAACAAATCTTCCCTATAAGCTTTCAACTTTGAATATGACCATGTTAGGCAATCGTGGTACTTTTTTAATAGCATGATGAATGCTTCATTTTTACTCAAGTGAGTATTGAGCCAAATCTTCTTAATATTTTTTGTTGTCCCAATATTAATTTGAGTAACATCTTTTGACATAGAAATGTTTCTAGATTTGAATCTGTCAGCTCCATCAAAGGTTGTTTCTAGACTAACCAATCTCTTAGGAATAGTATTAGTCCTTAATTAGATTATTTCCTTTCCATACAAGGTTTTTTTTCCATCACAGACCTATACCATAGATTTAAAATATAATATTCCCCCCAAACTCATCCTTACAGCACATAAACCTCTTTATTTAGTCATCATTGTCAAAGACTTACCAATGATCGATATTATCTGGGATAGAGGGTCTCACCAATATCTCAACCTCATACTCACAAGGACTTCCATGTTCAAATTTAAATTATGTATCCCTCTTTGCTAGCATATGTACCATATGATTAAGTTCTCATGCATGATACTTAATATTAAAGACATCAAACCATTCCAAACAATCCCATACAGCATTATGATATTACTTTAACCTCTTCTACTTCATTTTGAAACAATTCAGACTTGTTTCACCACTAGTTACAAATCACCCTTAACCATCAACTTCTTGAATCCATACTCTTGATCAATCTAGAGGCAAATTAGGAGTGCTTCATATTCTATAATATTGTTCATGCACTCAAAGGCCAATCGAAGAGATTACTTATAAACCTAACCCTCAGGTGTATAAAAAATAATCCCAACCCCATTTCTGACACCTGAACATGCTCCATCAAAATGCATGATCCAGATTGGAGTATTCATCATTGACACTAGAGTCAATAGGTATCTCTATGTAGTCAACACTTCCCACAAAACTCCCAATGTCTATGTACACATATAACACTTCATTCAATTGATACTTAGGATCCTCTAAGACATGGAGCATTTGTGGCTCATAGTTTAAGTGAACCATTTTCTCATCTAGTGGTATAGTGGCATAAGACATATCCATCTGAACACTACCTCCAATACTATCTACCCATTTTTTGGATAACAACATACCCCATTTCAGTGGGCAATCTATAACAATGATATCCATGCTCAAAAATTTGCCAGGGTATTGCACGAGTTGCACCATTAGTCCTTTAACTACACCAACAAGTACTTATCTAGAATCCATAATGAGGCATCATCCATATGCTATAGTTATCCTTATACAAAGCTCATTCAACACAGCTATGGCATGATATTATAAGATGCACTAGAGTCAAACATGCAGTTGTGGAAAATTAGTCCATTAATTAGCAAGGTGGTATAAAATAGGTCAACATCCATCTAAATTTATACCAATGTTGTTCCCAAGTATACCTCCAGGTGATGCTCAGGAGACCCTAAGGTTTTTTCACCTTCTATAAAGAGAGCATGAGGGAGTTCAACTTCGGCAATTTTATCGACAATGATTTTCTCTATGAATCCTAAATACTCAAAATCTCTTTTCCTATGCTTTAGAATTCTAAGTAACTCTAAAAGTGGTATCATGAATTTTAGTTGACTTGATACATGGGCCACATCATAAATGTTTTATTTGGGTAAAGGAGTGTTAGCAGGTAGGCTTGTAACATTTTCATTTGGGATGTATCCTTCAAGAGTCATGGGAACATATGTAGGGGAACTAGCATTCTTAACTTCACTTTTCAAGGGAGGCTTCCTAGGTTCATCCTTCTTAGGAATGGTAGACAACAAAGGATTTTGATTCTTGGCCTAGGAATTTCTTGGTCTAACACTTAGGGTGCAGGACTAGGCTTGGTAGAACCTTAGACATCCTTACTCCCTGTGGTCCCCTTTTTGTTTAGTCTTTGCTCTAGGGGCAGTAGGATATTTATCCTTTAGAGGAGAACTTTGGTCCTTACTTCTCAAATTATACTCTTTTTCTTGGGAAATTATATCATGGATCATCAACTTTTAATCCTTAAATGATGGAGGGGAGTCTCCATATTTTTCTTTCATCATAGATATTAGGAACTCAAAGTCATGAATTGGTAACTCATACTCATGCATCATATTTATTTCATAGATAAAATATAGGAATGGGGCCCTTACCTATTAAAATTCCCTTCATAATGCTCAGGCATTGGTAACACTCATTAGCTCCATTGATGGAGAAGTAACCATCATATCTGGTTCATCGAATTAGAACATAAAATGTTCATATGCTGAGATATCCTAAAAATCAAGGATAATTAAGGCATTCAAGGCTTCCTCTTTGAAAGTGTAACTTTTCATTTCTTGAAAGTCAATAATGATATATTATCTTATTCAAATGCATTTTCAAATTCATCTACATCTTGACCATCATCACTGATTTTTCCATAGGGGGGTGAGGAAGGAAACACTTATCATACCAGTTAATGTCACAATTGACTGTGTTGATTTTTGTAGCTAAAAGATCTGGTACTTCCATTCCACTTCCATAGTTCTAATTTCTTTTGTGTCTATCATCCCTTGCTAGGCCTTTCCCCCTATCATTATTCTTAACTTGTAAAGGTGGCCTACCTTGACCATATCTCGTGGATGATTATTTTCATCTCTCTTATGATCTCTCATGTCATCATGGTTAGTAAGACCTTGAGACAACCCTTTTCAATTCTAGCCAATTTGTAAGAGATTTCCTTCACTACAATGGCCAAAGTCTTTACCATTTCCTCCAGGTCTACACTCTTGTGGGATGACTAAGGCTTCTCAAGGTTTACCACCTTGATATTGGCCCTCTTGTTCAAAGGCTTACCCATGACTCCGATATTATTTTCTATTTAGATAGCCAAATTAAAAGCCATCCTTAGATTTGTGGGAGCTTTATCTCTGAGATAATAAGTTGCCTTCTTGTCAAATGTGTCACAATGCTTAATCAAATAAGTAGCACCACTAGATCTGATATCTTCTAGTAGCCTCCTTACTACCTTATTGAATCTAGAATTGAAGTCCTTCACACACTTGTTAGGATTATTTTTGAGGTTTTCAAAGTCGGCAAGCAAGAATCTAAGGTCTATACTATCACCATGTTGTATTTTAAATGCATCAATCATAGCTTTCCATGTGTCTATTGATCCACCAAGGAGGGATTTGAACCATTCCTTAGCCTCATCCTCAAGTGTGTTCACAAAGATTTTTATACATACATCTTCTAGATCTCATAATCCTCAATGACATTTAAGAAAGATTTCATATGTTGTTCCCTAGACACTGAATTATTCCCTTAAAACTTAGGTAGTACATTTCTAATATTCATAGGGACCTCATTGGGGAAACTAGGCATGCCATTGAAATTAATAGGTCTAAACCTTGGGATCATAAACAGTGTATGTCTATTAGCCAAGTCTTGATCATCATCTCCATCATTATCATTGTCTGCATTGAACATCCTTCTCCTCAAGTCATGGTCCCCCATCTCTGAATCTAAAGATGAAGATGAACCAGGGGATGATTGAGGATGAATAATATGTGAAGAACTAGAAGGAGGAGAAATAGAGTGAATTTTTAATGACCTAACAAGAAGAGAAATACTCCTTTATAGAGAAATATCTTGACTCATGGGGAGTTCAAATTTATCATAAGTGCTCTAGTATCTTTCAACCAAAGGGATATTAGAGAAAATGGGATAAAAATAGTGGGGAATGAACTAATCAAGTCTTAATTGATTGCCTGGGCTCTAGCCCATAATAGGTTTCCACACTTTTTTTCTCCTAAATGGGACTTTTAACTTACGTACAAGCTCTTTTGATGGGTTCCTCTAAAAGGAATATCTAATATCCTCCAAGTTTGTAGATCTAAAGAGAATTCTTCAAAATAAAGAAAGGAACATATAGCATGCACTGGTCCTTTAACCTTGATATAATGGAGTCACCACTAGAATCAAGACTTCTAAACTATAAAAATAAAGCCACACAATAATAAATGAGATACCAAACCTTAAATATTGAAAACAACCCCAAGAAAATTGAGTACCTCTCTCAAAATAAGGGTGAATATCCTTGGTGAAATCACATAAAAGGTTGCAAAGATGTTAATGAACTTAAGATGAATAGCTCATTATAGTAACAATAGAGAGAAAAACAAATAAAACACTTATAACTCTTCTAAAAGCATGTTCCTGTAACAAAGATAACAAAAATTAATCCCCAACAATGATGCTAGAAAAGTGTTGGTTCCTAGTTGTACACCCCTAACGTTCAACCTCACATTCTTGAAAATAATGGTAAACTAAAGTGAGAAACCACTGAATATATCATTATAGCCAAGGAAGGGTTTAACATTAACAGAGGACTAAATGAAGGAAATGAGTAAAAGGCACCTATAGAGGGTATGGTTAATTCCCTACTACTTTTAGCTCTACCTAAACCAAGGTGACAAAACCTACTGAGGTAGTTTGCTCACATGAAGGAGTTTTAGCATGTCAATCTTCATGAGGATCATAGGTACAAAATGGAGATATGACCAAAGTATAACCATACTTATACACTTTACCCATGAAGGTTTATCACATAAAATGCACAAGTATTTTAAGTCATACACAAGCTACTAAAGATAGATGATGAGATGACTACAATTTCTATTTTGTAAAATATTCGGCATCAGGGGTCAAATGAAAAAATGTAGTACCAGGATTTCAAACACAAACTACAAGCACATTTTAAGTAGACATTATCATGTGTCTATAAGGAAAATAATACTTGTGATATGCAAACAGAGTGTTATCTATAAGTTTATAATAGAATAAAATTGTATTTGCTTAAATGATAGATATAGATTTGGATGACTAGTAAGTGAGCACGGAGGAGTTCACAAGATAGCTACACTACTTTCATTAACAAATGTTGTTCAATTTAGAAACTAGTACAAATAAAATCATGCATAAATGATCCTCAAAATATTATAAGCAATACTATAAATCACCCTTCAATGACTCCCTCCAGCTGAATTCATGAGCCCAAGACTACCATTAAGAAGGCTATAAATGCTCTATTTTCAAATCTCAAACTAAAAATCATTTTATATTTTGATTGTAGACCCTAGATGACTACCATAAATAAGAATACATCAGATAACCAATCTACCAAACATGTAAGATAGAATATTATATTTCAATAATAACAAGGAATGATAAACCATGACAGATTTCATTTAACAACCAAATTAAAACTAAATACAATATGTCTTAAAGATTATGTAATAGAACACTATGTAAAACAATTCTATAAAAGGGGAAACATCTTAAATGTTCTCAAAGCTTGCCAATGATTTTATAATAGAAATCAATTTGGCAATAGAAAATCACACAAGTACGACTCTCCAAGCTATAGCTTCAATCTCAAAATTCTAATTGACCCTTGTAAAGGGACATACCCCCTTTACTTATATAATTTCATGTATGCTTAGCATATTCTTAAAGATGCTCTAGCTAGAAAATTCTTTTATGGGCCTAAAATCTATTCAATGGTATAATAAATATGATTCCTCAAATTATGCTCATGCCTGTGTGATGATGACAAACTCAATACTCCACCACAGTGGAATATTTTTAGTTACATACATGGAGATCATTCCTACAAGGGGCAAAACAAACCTTTGTCAACTTGTGAAACAAACAAAGATGTCCTTTCCTTAATCAAAACAACAAATCAAAACAACCGTAAAAAGGACATGCCACTAATGGGCAAGATCAATAGTTTCCTAATGGGAAACAATAAAAAGAAAATAGAAAAGAGAGAAAAAAATAAGGGAAGAATGGCATAATTCCATCTTAGAATAAATAGAAACATTCAGTCACATATCAGAATCAATGTTAATGATCGAGTCCTTTGCCAACCTATTTTTGTATGCGATGTACCCTTCAATTATGGTAGCAAGAATCTTTTAGTTTAGGCCTACTTGGTATTTGAATTTAACACTATATTCTTTAACCTAATTCATGACCCTTTAGAGCATTACCCACTTTTTCTTGACTAATGCTTTTGACTAGTCACAAGAATTTTCAAGTGACACCAACTCTCTAATCTTCTAGACATCGAAGGATTTCTTGAGGTGCATCAATGAGGATTTTTAGGGAAATATCTAATTTCTCCTTCATCATGTCACATGCACCATCAAGTTTCACCATCTACCTTAGGGTGGCTTTAATCTCCTTTTCTACATTTGAGAGAGATTGCTTTTCTCCCTTTTAATCAAAAATGCCATCCTTAAGCATTACCAACCAATGCTTAATCGCTAGCCAAAACTCTTTGGGTTAATTTTGATCATTTGAAGAGATGATCTTTTCTATAATTAAAGTGTTGATGCCCATATTATAAATCTCATCCACCTTTAGCTTGAAATTTTCCCAATTCTTGATGTTTGCATCATAAATGAACATTTGGGAATCACATTCCCCTTGTTTATCTAGTATGTCATCTAGACATTCTATTACCAAGTAGATTATTTCTTTTGCTTAAGTGATAAGATCCTTTTGTTAGTCTTCTATGGCCTAGCCTCTAGTCTTCAAATCTTCACCATAGCCAAAATCAAGTACACCTAAGCATCTAAGGCCTTGCTTATAGTTGGGGTTACTGCTTTGGGCTCACTCAATAACTTTTGTAAGTACTAGATCATGTCATGGTTCTATGCCTTCAACTCCTCCTTTGAAGCTTTATCTTTATCCATCTGGTGTGCCACCATTCTTTCCAAGACTTGTGAGCTATGTTTTATCTTGTTCTTTGATGGTTCCCTCAGATCATACCTATACACTGCATAACTGTCAAGGGGATCATCTTTCTTTGTAGCCCCTGGTGGAGGAATGGCTATATCTTGTGTTCTTTCCCCTTTCTTGTTGAAAGTGGTTTGTGAGTACATTTTGGACTTTTTCAGGGGCTTTGCCTTGTATGCCTAGGTAATCTTTAGTAAATTTATATCCCCTAGTTTTCTCACAAGGTCCCTTTTATCCTTAACTTTCTCTTTAATCCAAAGAAGAGGTTTGGTCTAGAATCCCATCAAATTTGTGGATCTTGATGTTGGCTTTGACGCACTAAATGGGGGTGTCACTAGTATGTTGGTTAAGGGGAGTATCACTAGAGTGGGATGAGAGACTAACACAATATTCTCAACCTCCTCATCACTTTTTGACCTGGCATCCTTTTTATCAACTCCTCTTTCCCCCTTTTCATCTGGCTATATCTACTCCAAGACTCTAAAACTTACCCCATCATGTTGGGATCCTAAGAGAAATTTGTCTATGGAACTCCCCTATTCCATAGGCTGAGTAAAATGCTCTACAACCATTTCATCCTTTATTCTTGGGTGGGAGACCTTGATGGAGGAAGCTATGGTGTCCACCTCATCACCCTTGGGCAAATCTTCACCAATCATGACTTCAACATCTCCATGCCTAATAGGATCATAGACTTCAATATGGGGGAGAAACCCATGGGGTACTTCAATTGAGGTAGTATCTTTAGATCCTCTTATTTCAATAGTTTCATCCATTTAACCTACTTCTTTGTTTATTTCTAGGTGGCAGGGGTACCCATTTGTAGGCTTAATCCCCTACCTTTCCCAATATCAACTTCTTCCCCTAATGTTGAACTTGATGCCATTAGAGGGGGAAGAACCTATGGTGTTACTTTGACAACTGTAGTAACATCTATTTGTGCCTCCTCCTATACCTTTACCTTTTCACTATTGATGGGGGCTTGATCCATATGCATCATCTCCTTCTAAGTTTCATCCTTGAATTTTTACACATTACTAATTTCATCACCCTTGTCTTGGCTTAATGGTTGGGTGATAACATTTTTTACAAACATCTTCATGTCTGAGGAGATTGTTTCCTTTTCTTGGGGATCCTAAACCTATGTAGCCACCTCAACCCCAACATGCAACACATCATCAAAAGACAAAGGATCATTTGAAGCCAAAACATCTTATTCATCATATTTGCCTTCCACTCTTGCGGGTCTCAATTGTTTGAACAATCCTACAGCTAGAGGTTTCACTGGGGTTTGTGGTCTTTCCCTTGGAGTTTTATGTATATTCTTCACCTGGGGAGGGATGAAGCCCTTTTGTTTCTTCATCACCTCTATGATTAGCCTTCCCTCATCTGAATCCTCTTCATCACTCATATCCCTTAACCTCTGGGCATATAAGGACTTATCTTCATGTGGCTTCTTAGAAGTTTCCTTGGGGGATGTCTTTGAACACTACCTCTTTTCTTCTCTTAGGGCTCCCTGTCGAAGGCTGTAATGCCTTCTTGATTCTCTTAGGCCTCGATTGTTCTAATTCTTCCTCTCTTCCTTCCATAAGTCTTCAAGGAATGGCTTATTATTGGATACTACATAGGTGGGTCAAGTGAGGCAATAGCCTGAATAGATAGAATCATGGGATCTCCTTTAGTTATGATGGATATGGGAGTAGCACTAGCCAGTTATACCTCATTTGCAATTATTTTGTCCCAATTCTTTGTTAGGCTTATCAACTTTGAAAATGGCATCCTAATTTTGGTTCAAGTGGTCATTATTGATTTCACATCAATATTCTTAGATAAGTCCACATCACTCACCTTTCGTTTCCCCTTGCCCCTTGCTACTACTGATGGTGTTAGAGGATCACCCATGTACGTTGGCAAGAATGCTTTGAGTTATACATCTTGTCTAATCTCTTGAAGGGTGAAGGTGTCGTATGTACTAAGGTTAACCCCATGCTCCTTTAGCCACCTAAATGATCTCCTCATGATGGTAAAATCCCTCCATGAAATGGAGTAATTTTCCTTGGTAGTGAAATCTACTTGGGCTATAGGCTACAATTCAATATTTTTTTTAGTATATACTGATGTTACAGTCATTCTATCATCCACCATTTCTTTGGGGATGGGGGTGATACTATAGGTGAGTACTTCCTACATAGTGAGTCTCATGTAGTCAATTTTTTTGACCTCTTCCTCAGTGGTGTAGTTAGACCAAATATCTTCAAAGTGTGGTTGGTATAAGATTACACTTGTTACAGTATTTATCAACCATCTTATATCATAATTAGGTCTAGGTGGCATTTTTTTAATCTTATAAAATCCCATTTCTTGCTCCAATCCTTTTGCTTTAGCTAGTGAAGGACATGTGTAATATCCTATCTCCACTAAGAATTTGAAAGGATTGTTTATTTTCTTGGCTACAATCATTCATGTAGGTGCACCATTTATCTACACAATTCTATGATAGCAACTTTGTCATCCATGTACCTTAGAAATTTTTAAGGGGCCCCTAAGTAGCCACTCACCTTGATGTATGTGAACATTCTAAATTGAATATATGAGGTGCCAAATCTATCAATTATCTCCTGAGTAGCCTTGGTCATTTTATTTAGAGTTCTCAAAGGGAATAAAATTCTCATCATAGCGTTAAATAAATAATCGTATACTTTAAAATAGTTGCTCTTGAACCCTTCCAGAGTGACCTCTGGGTAAATCTCATATATCCTCTGTCTTGAGAGATTCCTGGTAAGACTTAAGAATGTCTTATTATACACCAGGTAATACATCAAATAGGAGGACATATAAAAGGTACCTATAAATTTTTCCTTTGAGAAGATTGCACTGTGTAACAACGTCATTTGATTATGCAAATTTTCACTCAAAATAGTTACCCAGTCTAACTTTTTTCCCTTCAAACATGTAGATGAGGACTAAAAACATCCATGGTTGAAAATTTTCTATAGTGGGTGCCACATAGACCCTGGAAGTCATAATGATAATACACTAAGGTAACTCTTTGAATTCTATCAATTTTAAGTTTCTTAACAATTAGGAGACCTTTTTCCTCTTTTTTTTGTGAGCCAACAAAAATTCATAATGTCTCATAGCATCTTATCATGTGTCTTCACGTATTGTTGGCACTCTACCATGGTAAGAGTGATACTATTAGGTTGGAGAGGGATTCCAAGCATGGCACTAAATACATCAGGTGTGAATGAACATATAATTGATTGACTCCCATCCATGATAGTCCTAGTGTCAGGGTGATAAACCTAGGTGCATGTAATAACTAGCTTAGGATATGAGGTAGCCAAAGGGAATGATGTTGCAGGGACCATGTAACTTGTACCAAGGTTAGTGACAACTGGGAGAGGATTCAACCATTTTAAAACATTCAACAGAGCCATGAAATCTAACCCTTAAATATATGTGTCTCTAACTTCATCAAGAATGTATGTAATATTTCTTTTCAGTGTTGTAGAAGATGAAGCCATTTCTTCCCAACTCACTAAATGTAATAACAAAAGCTATAAAAACTTTTTCACACTAATAACTCTCCAAACACCCTTGAACTCCCTTTAGAAACACAAAACTAGAGAATCAAGAAATACTTACTAGTAATCAAAAGATTTTCTTTCATATGAAAATAGAAAATTCTTGAGGAATTTACTATGATCACTAGTCTTAATGTTGCAAGTAGCTCTTGGAACAAAGATCACTTGAAGGCATGAGTATGAGCTCTAAATTCAAAGGGTGAATTTAAATGAAGATAAATGTTTAGTTATAATCCCTTGCACTTTAGGATTAGGGTTACCTCTAATGATTTGAATTAAAATGGCTAATTACCAACTACTACAATGATTATGGGAGTAGCTTTTTTTAAAATGGAAGGAAGCATGTTGGTGTCCTATTTTGCAACACGTGGACCCACTTAAGCACATTTCACCTTTATGTACCTTTTCAGGTTCATAGGGGGTTTTCACACCTTCTCACCCATCACTTCCCTTAGTACATTAGTGAAATACATCCCAAGTCTTCAATAGAGTGTAAAAATGCCATGTGTCATCACCTTTGTCACCTAGGCCTCTAACAACCTCTTGAACCTTGCCTAACTTTCAAGTGAGGCAATCTTCAAAAAGGGCCTGATCATCAAAATCTTTGAGAACATGCCATGTGTCCTTAGTCTTCCTTACATGCTTTGGTACTCACACATCAGAGACCTTTTAAACCTTGATCACTGAAAGGGTGAATAGGGTGATCTTTGGATGAGGATCAAAACTCAAAATTCTTGAGGTGCTAACACGTGGCATCCTCTTTAACTTATTTACTCAAACATTTGACCCCTAGGAATTTTTTACATGTTTCCAATAAAAACCAATTTGAACATTATTTAAAAGGGACCCAAAACTTTAAAAAAACCCAAGAATCTACCATACATCCCAACCAAATATGAGATTGAATTTTTTATTACTTTACTTACCTTTGCACCATTCTTTTGATACAAGGAGTGCAAGATTCCCTAAATGCCCAAAAATACTTTCATAACTTTAATTATTAAACCACTAAAAGTGCAGCAAGGTAACTTCCGCTGAAGATATTGAGAATATCTTCTATCTTCAATAAATTCCCTTTGAGAGTTGGGCTAAGAATAGAAGAACACTCTCACTAGATAAAACAAAGGAGATGATTAATTATGAACATATATTTTGACCTTTCGAAGGATTGGGGTAGGTGATTGGACATTGACACTCATTTAGATTGGACATGATAATTTAAGTGACAAGGCCCCAATTACCCCAATACAATTTTGGGCACTAACAAGGGCTAATAAAAATTATGGTTGAGTTAGATCTACAAATTGCTTGCCAATAATACATAATTAAAGATATTACCAATGATGATTGGTACAAGGAAGTGGTTCATTGCTTGTTAAATAATGAGTGTCCTAGACATTTGAATTCCTTGTAGAAGAAAGTGCTACACATGAAAATAAACCACTTTGATCAAAGTAGGGGTGCTCTACATATGGAACCATGAGGGCATATATTTGATGTGTCTTAATAAGGAGGAAGCAGCTGGTGTTCTTGGTGACCTCCATGTAAAATATGAAACTGGGCATGGATTAGTGAATTTTATTACTCACCAAATATTGAAAGTTGGGTACTACTAGCTACACCTTTTTAAGTAAGCACATGCACATGTCTGGAGCTTCCATATCTATCAATTTTTTGCACATAAAAAGTGCACTCCATTAAAGTCTTTGTTGCTAGTGATTGAAGCTTAACCTTTTGGAAAGTGGGGACTAGACTTTTTGGGGGCAATCAACATAAATTCATCCATAAGTCATAGGTTTATCCTTACTACAACTGAATATTACACTCATTAGGTTGAGGATCAACTATTTAAAAATTATACAACTGATATAGGCACTCAATTTATAGATTATCACATCATCAGAAGGTTTGGCATGCCTTACATGTTGGTATGTGATAATGAACCCACCTTATCCTCTTTGTAATTTTTAAAATGGGCATACAATCATTGGGTAACCTTAAAATTCTCCTCTAATTATTATCTAAAAGGGAATAAGCTAACTGAATCCAAAAATAATAATTTGATAAGTATAATTAAAAATACATTGGAAAACAATCCCAAAAATTGGCATAATTAGTTTAAATTTGTGTTATGGGCGGATAGGACCAAAACTAAAGTTGCTCTAGGCACTTCCCCCTACCACCTAGTTTATGACCAAGGCCATATTTTTTTAGTCAACCTAAGGAACCCCACCTTTTTTTTATGAAGGATTACTTGGAAGTAGATGATCAGATAGAGGCTCACCTCTTGAATCTAATGCACTTAGAAAAAAATGTGATGCAAACTTGTTGTATTTTAGTAGGCATCAAGATGTCACCAAATGTTGGTTTAAAATGACCCAAAATTAAAGCATTTAAGATCTTAAACATTGTATTTATGTGGGATAAGGCTCATGAATAGAAGGGATAACTTAGAAAATTCAATGCCTTATGGTTAGGTCCCTATCTCATTTCTTAAATCTTGGGTGAAAATGCTTTTCAACTAAGGTGTCTAACTGGTGAGGATATCGCATTACCCATCAATGGACAATTCCTCAAACACTACTTCTAGGCTTGAATTGGCCAAAAACACCTTGAAAATACTTTCTTTTTTCTTTTTGATTTATTGGTTTCATTTTTTCCATGTCCCTTATTTTGTTTTAGGTTTGCTCTAGTTGCTTTTTATCTATTTACTTTACTTTTTGGTGATTGGTTCAACTGTGTGACATTGGTTTTTGAGTTAAATATATTTTTTTGACTTGAGGGTTCCCCTACTTAAGTATAGTGAATTGGCAACTTGTTTGTGAATAACACCAATGGTATTCTAATGTGCAAATATGTTTAAAACCTTATTGTATTGATTGTATGAACTATTGCATTTTCCTTGTATGGTTAGATTGCTCAAGGCCAATGATTTGAAATAGAGAATATGAATTTAGAAAGGATTATGTCCATGTTTTAAATAACATCAAATGCATATATCAGAAAGTATGAAGCATAATATAGCTTTGAATTTTTTAGCCTTTACTTTAGTTGACCATGTACTTGTTGATTATCACTCGACCCATCGCTTGGTCTTGAACCCTATATGGATAAAACACAAAGTAGAATATCCTTTCAAAATGAATGTACAAAATATAAAATATGAAAATTATTCTTTGAAAGGGTGATCTTGGCAACCTCTACTATGGGATTTCTAGCTTGGTTGGTAGTGGAGCAAGGTTATCTCTATCTAAGCTATAAATGTCTGTTTGATAGTAGAGCAATTCCCATGCTATTTCCCCCCAACCAAATTGTAAAATATTTTATCCTTTCAATAGTACCCATCATTTATACAAATTTGATTTATTGTATATGCTTGCATGATAACTAAATTAATCACATAAACCACACACCAATAGTCTTTAGGCAAAATTACAATTTAGTATGTCATATGATGAGGTAGAATTTCATGCCTTCATGTTTTGATTTTGATTTGGAAGATGTCTTGCAACTCATGATTGTGTTTAAATGAGAACCAAATATTTTGGATTCCTGAGATACTCGAGAGTATCTCCCATTAGGAGTTATCATTTATTGTTTCTCACACAACATGCCCCATTTTGAGCTAAAGATGGGGACCCTCTTTTCTTATATGATCTTTATCCCTTGAGAGTTTTTGGTGGTTTGCCTATTTGATGCCTTTATTGAATTTGCTTAAGTCAAAATATATTGACCTTTTTAAAAATGCTTGAAAAATCCCCTTTTGGAGAAAATCTAACTTAGAATTATGTAAATTATCTAATTTTTTTTAGAGTCTTATGCAATATTTCCCTTAGCAATCTAGCCTATTTTTACTTTGGTTCAATGAGATTTGGATAAGTGATTATGATTGTTTCAATTTCAACTTATTTGTGTTCAATAAATGGGCTTAATCTATTAATGTTATTCTAAAAAGAGGCCACTTTATTCTACTAAATTAGCCCTCTTTTCAATCCATTTCTATTTCAAACTTTTCTAAATTGGCTAAATGTTTGCTTATGTTTAAATTTTACCTTATTTTATAAAAATAGTCAAAAATTTATTTTAAATGGATTTAAATTCATTTAAAATGGATTTCTCTTCACTAAGTTTATCTACCTTGTTGTTTTTACTTTGAAAACTTAGTCATTTTGATTTGAAAAACTTAGTCATTGGCTTTTTTATTTGAGAATGTTGACTATGTTCCTTTGCTTTGCTACCCATAAATGCCCACTTTGTTTCTCAGATCCATGTGGTGATCTTTCATAGCTCTCAATAGCCTTGACATGTTCATAAAGTTTCTTTAAGACTTTGTTAATTCTTCAAAAGGTTTTTAGAGCCACAAGGCATCTTTATGCCACTTCATAGGACTTAGACAGTTCAAATTCACCCTAGAAATTCTAACTCTCTAGATTTCCAAGATTCTACTAAGTGGAATGATATTTATGACATGTTGCCTTAGGGGACTCCATACATAGAAAAATCCTCAAATCTTCGAGTGAGCAGGATGTTAAAAAGTGGCATGATCTTGGTAACCCAATGCCCCAGGTAGTCCATGCAGTCTCACCCTAAGTGAGTGGGATGATGCCACATGGTGAAATCTTGCTTCATCACGGACAAAATTAAATTAGTGCATATCAATCCCCAATTGAGTAGTGGAAGAATGTGGAGCATCTATGTGGCATGACCATATCAATAAAGGAGATGTTTTAAATGATGTCAATAAAACATTGGCTTAAATTTGATAGCCCATCTAGTCATCAAAGGCCAAAATTCACTATTCTTAAGTCTAAGAGTGCAGGTCAAGAATAATTAGTTTCTCACCAGCATAATGGATAGATGAATTAAATGTGGACTTCAATGTGAAAGTGGCTAGAGGCATTAAGCATCATGTGTCAAGGATGTAGTAGGCAAGAGCATCATCTTGAGGAAGCATGGGGATTTGGTTTGAACTATAAAGAGCATGGCTCAGCCTTAATATGTCAAATGTAAAATAGAAATGCCAACCATCATAAGTGGAATTAAATTTATAATTGATAAGGCAGCTACCAATGTAAAAATGTTAGGATAGAATGTCACCCAGAACTGACAGAGGTGATCAAATCAAGTGTGAATTCAATTATTAACACTTATAAAAAACATGGCATGCATGTTTAGGATAAGTTAGAAGGGAAATAAGAATAAATCCACCTTAAATAATATTTTTATCTACTAAAAAGACATGTATGGAAAAGTCTTAATGTAAATCCCAAACATTTTCAACCACTCCCATTTGAATTTGGTTGATAGAATTTACTTCCATGTTGGTAGAGGCATGGTGTCCTATAGAAATTCCTAGCTACATTTCAGAATCCACATTAAATACTCAGCTACTTATGTAGTCATATCTTGGAATCCCTAAATTTTTATCTTTATATGGTCTCATATAAATATGATTTTTAAGGCCTTTATTGAGGTTGTCTCTTTGTGAATTGTAAAAGAGACATAGAGAACCAAACACTTTTTTTTGTGATTTTTTATAACTTTCTAGGTTAGTTTTGCTTCGTTGCTTTTTAGAGTTTTGCTATTGTTGAGGTGAAGGTTTTAGATGCATGATTGTGTGGTATCTAAACTTTGTTAAAAAAAAATGAAAATCTTAATATTTGAATATTTTTGGTATTGTATGTGGACATTTTCCTATGGATGTTCTATGATGGTTGTGCCCTTTCTTTCTCATACTCACTCTTCCTGAGACTATTACACCATCCTTAATTAGAGTTGTGTTAGGTCTAACTCAACTAAAGATTGGTTTAATAGATATCATTTAATTGAACATATCACCTTGATATTCGTGGCAACAATCTCTTTTTTCTCTTTACTCTTGCTCTTTTACATTTTATTTTAAAAGTATGTTAACTTAGGGATTTGGTATCAACAAAATCAATCTAGAATTAAATGTTTATCTTGATTGCTATTTCATGTTATGTTTATCACCATTATAGAATTTTTTCATTTATGAATGTGGTAAACCAATAGAGAAATTAGTTAGACTTTTTATATGAAAGTTTAAGAATCCCTGATTTCTATCTAACGCTAAACCCTACAAGTATTATCCATAAATTGTGTAACATATTAATGAATGTCTTAATTAATGCAACTTGTACCTTAATTCATAAAATAAGCCCCTTAAAAGGAATAATCCACATCATCCAACTTAGTGAAGACCAACATACCAAGACTTGGTACATTTAGACCTTGGGGAAGCATTTTCCTCATAGGATCCTCTTCCTTTGAGGAGAGGCAAAGCTTGATAAACCTTGTCTATTGTTGGTTGTGTCAAAGGATCGATTAACACATCTAATGATAAGTTATTAAATAATATTTTTTCAAGGACTATTTAGGACCATTTTTTGCAATAGTTTTATGTCTTCCATTTTTTATTTGTGCATTGTTTCAATCTTTTTTCCAATCAATTCCTATCACACTTTTTATTAATATTAGTGAGAGGGTATCCTGTGCTCAAATTGAACAACTTAAACAAGGAAAAAATCATCCCATTAGTGACAGTGTTCTTAATTATACTACTATGCTCTACAAAATTACAAATCCTATGGTTGACAATGAATTATAAGACATTTTCAATCAAAGCTCACCTACTCATACACATGAGTCTATTATGTTTAAACACTTGAAATTTGTTGATCAAATGTGCCATATGGTTAAGGACCATGAAATTAAGCTACTTGGTATGAATAAGTTAAAGTATGGGACTAATCATCTAACATCTTCAAGTACCAAGTTTCAAAGAAAACCAACTTTCAAATCTAAGGAAAATGATATTAAGAATGAGGCTAATGTAATGATTAAAGTAGTTTCACAACCTAATACTAGGCTTGTCTTATCAGATCTTTAAAGGAGTAAATTTATGCCATTATCAGAACACCCTCATAAAGTGTTATATAATCTACTCAAGTGTAATCTCATATCTTTCCCTCTACCAATGGAGGTTGATATGGAAAAAACACAACCAATGGGTTAGATATCAATGCATATTGTGATTGGCATAGATGTGTAGAACATTCTACTAATAAATGCTATATTTTGATACATAAGATACAAGACATAATTAAGGAAAATATTAATCATGTTAATTATGTTAATACATGTAATAATGATTTGGAGGTACAACCCAATGCGAAGCTTAAGTCTTTTTCTAATCTTTTTTAAAAGCATGCACTTAAGAAATAAAAATTAGTCTTGAAGTACATATAATTTATAATACGCATCCTCATTTGACTTCTTATGATTTTATAATTGAGGAGGGTCATCCTACTTAAATTATTATTGGTACATTTGAAAACACACATGTACAAATACCTACAATCAAATTTGATGATAATGAGGTTATTGATGATGGTTTTACCAATGCACCATTGGTCATACGTGATTTCATTCACTTTCATCTTATACAAAATGTTATGGTGGATAATTATATATACATAAATTTAGTCACAAGTACTTGAAAATTTTAATTCTTGACATATCTTAAACCAATTGAATTATGCTCAAATATCGGACTCTTATTCACCATTCCTCTAACCATTTATCTATATGTGGGATTGACCCATCTCTTCACCATCACTACTACACAAACATTCATAAGTCATTACTCAAACATATTTATATCACCATTATACTACTTCCAACCTCAATATTGTTATTCTTTTTTCTAGGACATGTCCATATTAGGTAGATAGGTCAGTGGCCATGGAGTTATCCACCTAGTGCAACTTTGTCCCGATGCCATTTAATGGTTGTTTTCCAAAATTTGAATTATTCATCTATCTAATCTCACATATTTCAAAAGTTGGATAAAGTAAATTAATCAAAAGGTTCACATAAAGGCAAATCAAAGTTGATTCATTGAGGGACTTGATATCTACCTAACATCTATCTATTAAACTACTGTACATTTATAAATATACCATATTATTCCGAAATTTAAGATCAATCACTATACTTTGTCTCAAATCAAGTCTAAAGCATTCCAAATCAAGTCAAGGGCTAACATTTTCAAGTATCAAATCCAAATTTCTAATTGCATGTATATAATCAATGATCACAATTACACAATCACACTAGGTGGGAGTACTACGTGTAACTTGATTCCATCCTTAGTGTATCTAGATACATAGGAAGTGATCAATCATCAATAGGGGTAATTGGGGTCAACTCATGACATTACACTTCCTATTATTTCTTTGTAGGTTTATAGTTCTCACAATAACCCCTAGGGTTTATGAGGTAAATAGAGATTTTTGTGCAACATTAATAGAACCAAAATATCTCAACCTCTAATATACACATGCATCAGTTATAGATTCATCATTTTCACAATATAAAAATCCATAATCAATGGACAAAATTATACTATGTACCTATCTAGGGAGTGGAAACCTATCTATATATATTTGTAGACTCTATTTCTAGATCTGAGTTATCACAGTTCCATTTTATCCTATTTCTCACTATTAGACATCTGCCAATCAACTAGAAACTATCAAAACTAAGTATCTCATTACTAGTTATACTTATTACATTTAGCATATGCCACTTGTTAATAAATTGAAATAAATTATAATTTACATTTATATTTATGCTTAAATCTTAGATATTATAATCTAAAAAATATTTCAAGGTTTTATACCTATTAGACAATATTAAATAATAAAATATGGTAAAGCATATTGGTGAACCTGTACATTTTTCAAGCATTGATTTTTTAATTGATGTCTTAGGGTTTTAGATTAAATTCTTGATTTTTATACACACAAAAAAAATGTTAGTTTTTAATTTCTTTTTCTTTTTCTTTTTTGCTTTATATAATTATGTCCCAATAATAGTAAAACTCATAGGATATGTCATTATGGGCAAAGCAGTCATCATTTTTACTTGAGCCATATTGTCAGGGGTATTGATCCAATACATGATCCATAATACAACACTATATACATGTTTTATTTTCCATGTACTTCACATTATATCATAAATGCATATGTCTTTTACTTTTTAGCCATAAGAAGCCTTTAAGTATTTTGGTTTTTTAGTGCACTGGTAAGTGGTTAGCCCCAGAAGTTACTCTTAATATATATCAAACATGGGATAGTGTGGCTATGGGATGGTGGAATCATCCATAATCAGTGCCCATTTGGAATTTATTCAATATTTATGACTCAAATCATTATATTTGAGAGCGTACAAATCAAACACACCTTACCTGGTTACACCTTTAATGGCATTTACAAATTAAAATTTTCAAAATCAAATCATGGCTACAATGAGTGAATTTTACTTACATAAAAGGGCTAATATGAATAATGTACAATTTAAAGCCTTATTTATCTTATATAATTGAAATATCTAATATAAGCTACTACCTATCACCACCAAGCACCAAAGGGTTTGCATGACTCCATTTGTTCCTCCTACTCTTTATATGGGTTTGTTTAACCCTAATTTAGATAAGGATACTATTAGGATAAATAGATTTAAGAATATATAAATTAATAAGCACAAGGGTGATAAATAGATCTACAATATGCCAATTAATTAAAAAATATAGATAGAATATATAGTGAATTTATTATACTGAGATATGCTAAAATTAAAAGTATAGTTATGCTAGATATTATAATGATAAATAAGCAAGATACTTAGCTGGTTATTATTTTAATATAAATTTGGATCTGGAACAAGTAAGAATCAAACTAAAAGAATATTTTGAAATAGTCACCAAATTATGGATTTAGTGCCTCTATAGCTGTAGACACTTGTGTTAGTCTAGGATAGTATCATTGATGTTAATGTCTAGGTTAGATGCAAGTATCTTATATATAATATATATTGAAAAATATGAGACCACCTAGATTATTTTGGGTTTATTATTGAATTCATTCTAGTGCATTCATATCTAGGTCATGGATTGTCACTCCTTGTCAAATAGAAAAACCTTAATTCTTCATCCTCATAGTGGCTATGGGAAAAAAATGGGTTAGTGGGCACATAGTGTCGAGTTGCCCCAAAGACCCCTCCATCAATGAGAATTAATTATATATTCAATAATTCAAAGAGCACATTAGACTTATATATCTCTCCCTTACGTGTTAGCTTATGTGTGAATCATATAATGTGTGATAAAAAAGTACAATAATGACCTAGCTTGTAACTTGGAAAATATAGCTCTAAGGTTTCTCATTCAGCACTTTAGAATTGTATATGTGATGTCCCTATGACTAATATTGATATATGAAAAAATGGGAAATTTTTTTTAATCAAATGTTTGATAGAATGCTTTTGATAAGTTGCCTTGGTTTGTGTTAGGTAAGGAATGCATGAGGAATGATCTTGTATTTATATAAATCCCTTTGTAGAACATCTAGCATAATATCACTTAGGTTTACCATTATGATATGTTTTATTTGAAAATTAGATGACTTTAGGGCATTGGACACATACATTAGAGAAGGACACCTATGTCGACATAGGTGTTTGTTTGAGATGTAAGTGTCCAGGGAGTAGGAAAATAGGTACAGTCTCAGAACTTATAGAGGTGGAAGATAACTAATTTTTGAGAATTTTGGGCAAGATAGAAGGCATGGGTTTTCAATATAAGACTGGTTGCAATAAGAGATAAGCCAAGGGGCATAAAAGAGAGCAAATGTGAGACTTTCTAAAGTGAGAAAGTTATAGAATTGAAAGGAATAGACAAGGTCTAATTTTTCCAAGTGTATAAGATTTATGTGTTATATAATTCATAAATAGTGTCTAAATTTCCCCCCCTCCTTTAATTTAGTAATGAAATTTCTAGTTTAAAGGAAAAGAATGCATACTTAGGTCTGTATGACACACCTTGCCTTTGCTTTAGTCCAAATTGAGTGCTTTGTTGGTGATTGAACTAAAATCAAGAGCATGTTATAGTATATAATCAATGCATATTTTTGAAATTGAAAGAGAGCAAGGTTTAAGAATACACATGTGTTGATGCAACCATATTGCCTTTTGGCAATTTCATTTAAAATATGTATCATTAAAAATCACTAAAACTAAGATTAATGATGAATATAAAAAATTATAAAGTGCATATATCTAAGGAAATAGAGATAGAGAAAGATAGGATGGCACATGCCCCCAACCTTGGAGAAAAGATGAGTTACCACCTAGCATTTATGACTAGCTTAACTGTGTAACCCAATCATACTTATAACCTAGTAAGTGTGAGTGAACCACATCATTCACAATATAAAATTGGTAAGGTTGGAATATAAAATCAATTCCAACCTATAAACTTGGAAATATTTAGTGATTTAACTACCTTAACCATACGAAAAAGTGAACCAACTACTGTAGTAGTTTGGCTCAATATAGTTCATAAAAGTCCAACCTGGTGGGTGGTGACAGTCCCTAAAAGTGTTTTAAATCTGAAAATAATTTTAATTTTGTAATATTATGTGTAAATTACATATCATATGCACCTTAGGTATGTCTCATGTTGAAACTAGGTTTAACAGTGATACCAATGTATAGAATTCTACCATAAATGTGTATCTGAATCATATAATTATGTGTTTTGGCCAATTCAAAAAATTAAATGAGTGTAGGTGACATGTTACCATAACATGCCCCCATTATATATGGATAAATATAAAACCTAATATAAGTGTCAATGTGGAGGACATGTTTGCAAAACATGCCCCCGCTATATATTTGAAATTATGAATGAGTGGAAGCCATGTCTCTATGACATGCCCCCCCACTAAAATTGTAACTATAAATGTGTGGAATCCATGTCTCTATGACATGCCCCTACTTATATTACCCCACTTTGAGGTAAAGGAAGAATATAAATTGGTAGTTACCTCACTACAAAAGGATAAGATAACCATATAACTATGAATGAACCATGTAGCATATAGGAGAAAATGTCTAGGGAAATGTATCATTGAAGCGCATAGAATGTGATCACATCAAGGTTTAAGATACATGATAAAGATCATGGAAATGTCTAAATAGTAAAAATACAATCTTAATAATCAATCAATCACACACATAAGAGCACTCAAAATCAAATCAATGATATAAAGAGACCGCAAACAAGGGGCATGTTCAAATGTTGCACAATCAAATGGACACGACTTAGTTAAATGTTCATAAAAGTAAGAATGACATATTCGAATCCCATAAAACAAGTAATGATATATTAAAATTTTAAATAAGTAAACAAAGGTATGGGGACCACAAACAATGGAGCATATTCAAATGTTCAACAAATAAGACAATAGCAAGGTAAGACACTCAAGTAAGTGCATTAATGAAAACATAAGTAACCAACATAAACATATCATAGTATTCAATGGATCAAATGTGTTAGCAAAAAATGTAAATTACATAGCATATCAATTACATTATGAAAGATATAAACATGGATAAAGGCATGTGTAAATACATATATGATCTCAAACATGATAATGTAAAGTGACCATAAAATGATATAACATGTAAGTATCATGATCATAGAGGTGGATGCCTCTAATGTTCTAGTGATGTGAGTATAGGGAAATCCCAACATCCCAAAGTGCATAGATCATGTATTTATGTATATATGTATCACACTCAAATATAACCATGAAACACATGTGTATATATAATTAACTGATATGATATCCATCAAAATGGAACTAACACAAAGATGTCGAGGAGATAATAGAACATGTAGATGCCAAAAATATTTTTGGATTAATATGTAGATGCCAAAAATATTTTTGGATTTTTGAATTTTTTGATTTTGTTGGTATTTTTGGAATATGTGAAGAGACTACTCTTTGATAATATTCTAAAGGATGCTCATAGATATCTCCCCACTATGAACCTAGTGTAATAAACTGGTGATGTTATCGAGGATCATGTATAGGTAAAATATCTATCACTATAGTATCTAGTACATTATGTGTATGTATAATGGGACTCTATGGTCATGAAGAAATAATAGGAGTTATAGGATTAGGCCTTTGTGGAACCCATCATTTAATATATGTGGTTTCTTTGGAACTATAATAATAGTAACATGTGTAGGTTTTCTATATATTTGAATGCGGTGTGTAGTAGATGAGGATTATGTGGAAAAAATTATGGATATCTAATGTAATGGTATCTCAAATATTGGATGCCTAGTAAAGGGGATTGCTTGTTACTTACCCTTTTGTGATGGATTAGCCTTAGTAGGATTGATAATCAATTGTCTAGGTATAAATTTCTCTTATTTAAGAAGATGCTCATATAGAACTCCAGAAACTATAATTACTTGATTGATATGAATGTATTTAACACATCCATCCACTATATAAGGTATTGCTCAAAGAGTATGTATCCAAGGGCATTCTAATATCATATCAAAGACACCCATGGAATGTATAACTAAAAAGGTAGTAACCACATGTGTGGGACCCACCTATAAAGTAAGTCAATCTCACCAAGAACCTATTTTGAGCTCCCATCTAGTACTCTAATTGATCTGGTATAAGGGTGTAAATCATGATGAGTATAACCCAAAATCATAAATAATGTCATGATATAAATATTCTTGCTTTCACCATTATCAATCATAATACTACATATAGGTTATTTATCAAGTTATACTCAAATAAATAAAGAATTTAAATCTAAAGCATCATCCTTAATATCACTATAATCGAAGGTAATACAAGGTCACTAAACCATAGGTGGTATATTTCATGTATAAGTACCAATAATCCTATCTAATGGGTGCACATAATGTGATGGAGGATGATGTGTATTGTATTCCATTTGCACTTTTGGTTCTTTCTTAGAATGGCCTTGCAAAGGATTGTTAAATATTTTGTGTTTCTAGTGATCACTAGGTTGTGAACCTGATCCTTTGGTATATCATCAAATATAATCATTTGGTCATCGATAAGGTCTTGGATCTGATGCTTCAAGGTAAAACATCTATTTGTAGAATGCCCTAATCCCCAGTGATATCACAATAATCATTTGCATCATATCCTTTGGGTAGAGGATCACCCATATCAACCTATATAGGATAAGTGAGAGATATAATATGACACTCTACTAGTTGTGAGAGTAATGAAGTGGAAGCCTTAGGTAAACATGAAAATTGTCTCCTTGGTACATCAGATAAAACAATTTGATTAAGTTATTATGAAATTATATTAACCATACTAGTTGTTTCCTTTTTAGGCTTAGGATGTTTTACCTCAAATATTGTAAACTTGGAATGGGATGTAGATGTAGTTAGTGTGTTTGTTATATACTTAAGTTTATTCAATGAGATAAGTTTCAATTCACAGTCTTAAATAACATGGCACAAGACATTAAGGGATTTTTTTTAAGTGATGGACTCATGTAAAGGAGTAAGCAAACTTTGTTTGAATATATCTTTAAGTTATTTATCTACCATAGGATTGGTCATTTTAGCCAACATGTTCGTGTACCTCAAGACATATTCATTGATCGGTCATTAGTTCCTTATTTGATTTTTATAATTTGGGCATAGGAAACCTTTTTGGTAATGTTAATAGAGAATTATGCCAAAACTTGATCTAAAATAGGTTTGAATGCTTTTACATATTAGAGAGGTAAATCATAGAACCACCTCAAAGCATAGTCATTGAGGCTCCTCAGAAATAATTTTATCAAAATTTTATCATTAGAGGCATAATCAAGGCATTTTGCATAGAAAGATCAAATATGCACTTACGATCACTCTTTCCATAATAAAATTGAAACTTATGTGTAATAATACCTACTGGAAAAGGGTGAAAATATATCTCAAGTGCAATAGGGTTATGAAACACATCTTGAAAATTAATAGCATGAGAAGACTTTAAAGTATTTTGTTCATTGTTTGTAACCTTGTCCTCTAAGTTCTTTATAACTTGAAGGAGTGTTTGAACTCTAGAACCATTGAGATTTAAATTATCAAGTTAAGTAGTCACCAATGGAGAAATTAACATGGTTTCAATATTAATATGCATTGAAACTGGTATTTGAGTTGAAACAGTTGGTAATTCCATGGTAGATGTAACAGTAGTGTTTTTAAGAAACAAAGGTTGAAATACATATCATGCACCCACATTAGAAGTATGAAATGGTAATGTGCTCATGGGGAGGGTTTTTGGTATATGTGGATTACCCATAACTCTAATAGCATGATCAATAGATGAACCTACTTGATCATCTATGCTTTTAACCTTTTTAGTTTCAAAATGGTTTTTAGGATTTCATCAAGATATTTAGGGTTTTCACATATATGCTCATAAAATAATGCAATAGCTTGTAATTTCTCATGATCTATTTTTTCATGTTCATTTATTTCATTGGATTCATGGATTTCATTTTCATAATCCCCCTTTATGTTAACGTCCTCAACATACTGCTCATTCTCAACATGGTTATAATCATAGACCATGGAATTAGGTTCCACGTTGGTTTGGGATAGCTTAGGTGGTAGGAGGGTAATATCAATGTTTTCAATAGGCACACCTCCCAATCTATGGTTACATCTAGGTTACATTCAAAATAATATAAGTAGGAAATGAAAAAGTATAGTAATTTAAAACTATAACTGGGTGAAAACCCTAGGAATCATAAATGTTTGCATCCATACGAATAGAGTTCACCAAATGTTTAATCCTAAATTATATGTGGATCTTATTGGTATATATGGGGTTAAGAATATAGAAATGAATAATCACAAGGGTGATAAATAGATCTATAGAAGTCCAATTAATTATAAAACTTAGATAAAATATATAATGAATTTATTATACTGAAATATGCTATAAATGGAAAATATAGCTATGCTATATCTGGAAATGACAAATAAACAATATAATTAGTTATTTATAATGCTAATAAACATATATATCTAGAATAGGTAGGAATCAGACTGAAAGAATATTCTATAATAGACACCAAATTTTGGGTTTAGTGCCTTTGTAGCGGTAAACACTTGTGTCAGCCTGGGATAGTTGCATCAATGCTACTGTCTGGGTCAGATACAAGTGTCATGTACAAAATATATATTATAATAAGATGTGACCATATGGATGCTTTTATTTCTATTATCACCTTTACTCTATTACACTCATATCTAGGTCATGGACTGTCACTTTTTGTCAAATAGCAAAACCATAGTTATTCATCCTCATAGGGGTTGTGGGGAAAATGGGTTAGTGGGCATAAAGTGTTGAGATACCCAAAAGACCCCTCTCTTAATTAACATTACCTACATAGTTAAAATTTTAAAGAGGGCCTCAGACTTATGTAGTTATACCCTATATGTTGTCTTGTGTGTGAATCATGCAATGTGTGATAAGAAAGTACAATAGTGAGCAAGCTTGTAATTTAGAAAGTATAGCTCTTAGGCTACTCCTTCAGTACTTCAGACCTATAAATGTGTTATCACTATGACTAATATTGAAATATGAGAAGATAGGGAAGATTTTCTTGATTGATTACTTGGTAGAATTATTTTGATAAGTTTACTTAGTTTGTGTTAGGTGAGAAATGAATGAGGATTGATCTTGTATATATATATCAATCCTTTTGAAGAATATTTCACATAATGGCACTTAGGTGACCATTAATATATGTTTAATTTTAAAATTAGTACACTTTAGGGCAATAGACACTTGCATCAGAGTAGGAACCATACATCAACATAGGTGTTTCTCTAAGACACAAGTGTCTAAGGAGCAGGAAAATAGGTATAGGCTTAGAACTGAAGAGGTGGAAGATAAATAATTTTTAAGCATTTTAGGGAAGATATAGGGCCTAGGTCATCAATATAAGATCAATTTGACTAATAAATAGGCTAAAGGGAATAAGAGAGAGTAAATTTAATACTTATGGAAGTGAGAAAATTCTATAACTAAGAGGAACAACCAAAGTCTGAGTTTACCAAGTATACAAGACTGAGGTGCTATATAACTATAAATAATGTCTACAGGGTTCTATAATGCATACTATGTACCCTATTTATGGACTTTTCATGACTGTTGAGACTAATAAAGCTAATATAAATCAATTAGATAAAATTTCTAACAAAACATATTGAATATCTTAATGCCAATCCATAAAAAATGATGCATTGTTATACACTACAAGAAATGAACAAAATAAATTGTCTTAAGCCTTTACATCAAGAGAACTATATGATCCCTTTCATTATATTAATCAAGTCAATACTTCCACTTCAAGTGTTTCAATTTATACCATTACTTATATTCCCCTATTCACACCTCTAATTACATATGTGACATAATCCTTAGGTATGGGGCCATAAATGGATTAAAGCATATTAATATGCCTATTTTTACATACGTATCATACATGCCTCCTTTGATTAGTATGCATGACCCACCACCAACCTCACCTAATACACAATCCTATGAGCAGACTATTATAGCCTTAAATTCTAAGGTGTTACAATTAGATCAAGGTGTCTCTAGATCAAGTCATTCAATGGATTCCAATACTTTAATACATAATCCTTTGACACTTGGGATAACATCTTGTCCTTTATCAATAGGATTTATAGCTCCTAGGCTTCCACTCTATGAAAGTAAAGGTGATCTTAAACAACATTTTCAATTTTTTCATGCAACATGCTTAGATTATACATACAAAATAAATCATTAACAAATTAAAATCGATGAAGCCTCAAAGAATATGCTTTATGATGGTTTTATGATCTTCCACTCTAGTTAGTTAAAGCATTCAACCATTTGGAAGATCAATTTTTAGAACACTTCTCTATTAACATTAGTGAAAAACTATCTTATGCATAAATTTCTAAACTCAAGAAAGGGTCTATTGAGCCAATTAGTGAATATGTTCTTTGATATAAAACTATGCTAGCCAATATGACCAATTTTATGGCATAAAATGTATGACAAGATATATTCACAAAAAAAATGCTAGCACCACTACATGATTCTATCATGTTCAACAAATTTAAATCTTTTGATTAGTTATGCCATATAATGAAAGAATAAGAACTCAAGATCATAGCTTTGAACAAACTTAAGTATGTACCAAATGATCCAAATACTTAAAATACTAAGTTTCAAATAAAACCAAACTATAAAGTCAAATATAATGAAAGTAAGAAAGAATAAAAAGTAATAGTCAATGCAATATCATAATTAAATAATAAGTTTCACCTGACAATGCCACCAAGGAGGATATTTTTAAGGTTATCATCACTTCTTCATGTTTTTTTACAAAAGTTACTTGACTATAATCTCTTATATCTCCCTTCACCATTATAGGTTGATATGATTAAGCCTCAACATAAAGGATTCAACAGCAATGCATATTGTGACTACCATAGATGTATTGCACATTCTAAAAATGAGTTTTACAATATAAAGCATGAGATAAAATATTGCATCGATGATAATACTATTGAGTTGAGCACACCCACATAGAAGGCTAAACCACAAGAAAATGAAAATGTGTCTTAAAAATATTCAGTATTCCATTTCCAAACCATGGAATAATATAAATAAAGGGGAATTCAGAGGTACACAATGATTACAATATACATCCTTCTCCTCAAACATATGAACATCTAATAGATCATATTATTTGTACATTTAAAGGCACATAAGTACATCTTATGATTACATTTGATAATAGTGAGATTTTTTTGATGATTTAGATAAATATGAACTCTTTAATCAAGCTTATAATAACAAATAACCCATACACATTATCATGATTGATAATGGGTCAAGTGAAAATGTATGTAAAAAGACACTTTTGTAGACACTCCTTTTCAGCCATTTCCATGCCTAAACAAACCTCAAACCAATTTATAAAAAATAATACACAATTAAGCCTATAAATCACCAAAACATCCCAAATTCATCTTCACATTGGACGTAAGTGCCCATAATTACATCAAGGCATCCATATTTGGGGTATTACCCTATATGCAATGATAATTTTTCAAGGATTCATCCCTAATTAGCTTGCGACTAAGCAAACTAACATTTTTGACCAATTATGTGGGATACTTAACCCAATTATTGAAATGAACAAAAGACTAAGTAGAATTAGTTAACCAAGCAAATCAAAGTAAATGCTTAAGTGAAAATTCCATGTTGAATTAATGAATATGTAGTTTTTAAAAAGGAATTTTCAACAAAATATGAGGTCATGATGATGTCATCATCCTCAAAGTCAAGAATTGTAAGATATCAACATAAATGCCATAAAAATAAAAAATGTTGAGCCATGCCTCCATAAATACATAATTAAATCCATAATTAATTGCATTTGGACTCCCAACATTAAATTTAACCTAACTACACATGAGCTAGAGTTAGTTGAAAACCTATAAATACAAGTGCCATGACCATTCTTAACCAAGATTTTTGGGTACAAACAAATAATGTCAAATTATTTCTAGAAAGCTTCTTTTCCAACACAAATAATGTCAAATAATGTGAAATAATGTAATAGAATAGTGAAATCATCCTTTTATTATTTTTTTTGTTTTTATTATAGTTTTCTAAAACATTGAAATTGTAGAAAGGAGTTGTGAAATCATTGAAAGGAGTTATGAAATCATAATGAAAGTGTGAAATCATTTTTCGTGTTTCTGTGTTTTTTCCTTACAGGTTCTTGAAATATCAAAATCATCTAAAACATTCACAAAATTGTAGCCAAAAATGTGAAATCATCCTTTGTTGTTTTTGTTTTCCATTTTGAGTAGCAAAATTTCCAAACAAGTTATGAAATCATCCATTTGAAAATCAAAATCATCGGGCTGGATAGTGAAATTGCACAACAGCAAAATTATCAAGATTAATATCAAAATTATCTTAAAATAGTGAATTCATCCACTATAAGTTATGTGTTATTCTTCTTTTTTTTAGTTTCATTACCCAAAAAAAATCATAGTTACCTTTACTGTGTTACTGTGAAATCATTCTAGAGAGCATATTTTCATGGTTTTTGAGCTAAATTTGAAGGTTTCCTTTACTATCGTGGCCTAATCAAACTTAAAACAAGTGTTTGTAGGTTTTTCCCAGTGAGGAGAAACCATATTGCATCACAAAATCACTTAATTAAATTTGAAATTTGGTGTCTTAAAAATATTGTTCACATTTAAATTTAGTGTTTAAAACATTGGTAAATTTCTTGTTTTTCATGTCAAGCTTTTTGAAAAGGTCTTCACACATTTCAATTTTGGTGTTTAAAAACAAGTTTGCTTTTTACACTTTCAATTATGTATTTCCCTTTTTAGCATTTTTTAAGCAAAGTCATGTGTATGCTCTCCCCTATTTAGGGTGACTTAGAAACATGACTAAGCTTGATGTTCATTGTAGCCTAAATAAATGCCGTGTATGCTCTCTCCTTGTTCTTAGGGACTTGGATGACTCAGAAACAACCATTTTATTCTTTTATTTTTATTTGTCTTAGTGAGTGGGAATTTATCACCTCCTCATAAGTTCTTTAGGGGTGCATTTACCTAGGGTTTTGTCTCCCAACATCATACCAACCCCACTAATCTAGTGGGGTATACAAATTAGGCATACCTTTCGATTGGATAGTGGCTTAGTGGTTAGCCTGATAAGTCAAAAAGATCCATGAATCATGCAGCAGTTTAGACATCACACTCTATTAATCAATTGATAGATGGAGTGATTATGAAAGGCACAAGACCCTTCATAACAAGTTAGATGGTTTGAATCTAAGTGATGGATATTTTATTGCACCCAAGTGTTTTTAGGCATTTTTGGACTATCTAGAAAAGGCAATTCAAAAAAATTAGATTAATTAACTCCACTTAACATGGATTATCCTACCAGTGTTGAGTTATTTTTGTGATCTAATTTCCATCCATGTATAATATATTGAGAGACAAATGGGGGATAATCACTCTACCTTCATTCTCTCTTTATTTATTTGATTAACAAATTAATTCCTCTCAAGAACTTGTATATTGGTGGAAGTTTGGCAAATATTATGCAAACCTTGTGTCATTTATTAACATAATAATGTATTTTTGTATGTGTATTATTTTGTGTAATTGATTCAAAAACCATTCATTCAAACAAACAAGTCCAATACCAAAACACTTGACATATACACCATTCACATTAAGAAGTGTTATGTTGCCTAAATTTGGTGAGACCATTTGCCTTTGACCAAAAACTTGATGAAATAATTTATTCTTTAATTTATGAAAGTCATTATTACATTTCCAATTTTAGTCTAGACCATTACTCATTTCAAAATCCAAGTCTTACAAACCAAGTTCAAAATCCATCTTTCAAAGTTCAGATCTAAAGATGATTATTTTACACTTGAGTCTTGCCTACAACTTGGCCTTGAGTTGTTCACCTTTTTATGTTTAGATTATGTAACTTGGATTAGTTTTTAGTTTGGTTGAATACCTTTGCCTATATTGAGTTACCTTTTGGATCGAGACCATGTTTTACCTTGATTCCAAGTTTCACATAGACCAAGTGTGTCTTTTGTTTCAAATCAGGATCCTTAGACCTAAGAGTAGTTCTAAATTCACATGCCTAGACCAAGTTTGTTTCTAAAATTTCATGTGTCAAGATTAATTTTTCATATGCCAAGACCAAGTTTGCTTCTAAGACCTAGTTATAAGTTTCATGTGCCAAGATCAGGTTTTCATGTGCCTAAACCGAGTTTATTTCTAAGACCTAATTAAAATCCCATGTGCCTAGACTTATACTTTGTTTTTTATTTGGTTTCAAAATTTTCATGTGCCTAGACCTATACCTTAATGTGTTTTTCATATATTTCAAATCTCATGTTCCTAGGCCAAATTCAAGCTTTCATTCCAAGTTTCAAGTTTGTTTAGACCTATTGCCAAAACCAAGACCAAATTTTCCTTTTTTTGACTGTTTGTTCCAAAGACTAGAGTGTTTAAGTGATAGTTTAGACCAAGTTATTATTATTAGTTTTTAAAGAAAGTGCATTTTAATCCAAGTTACAAAGTTTGAAATCTTATACCAACCATTCTCAAAGGCAAGAAACATGGATTCAACCATGCCTTGATATAATATAGCAGAGCTATGTATAATCTAGATTATGAGAACATTGTTATAAGTGATCCCTTTGACTAGGATCCCTACAGTGATAACATATTGTAAAAGATAGAATTGTATCTTAAATATGTGTCTCCTAACATAGGGAAAGAACACAACCAAGTCACATAATACCTTAGAAACACACTTCCTTATTCAGGGTAAGAACAAGACCCCTTTGCACAATATCATACCAACATGTTACCCAGTACATAAATGATTCAATAATAACAACTATATTATGTCAACACACAATCTAGTGATAGCTATGATCCATACTTGTTTGATCATCATATTTTAGAACATAAATATGGGATTTTTTTCAGGGCAGTATAAGAAAGTGTTGAATTCCCATCAAATTTTCCACAAGAAAGTCTACCTTACCTAATTAGGGCACCTAGTCATGCACCTCTCATTCAAACATTTGAATAGTCCTCTACTAGTTAAAATTAGGCCCTTGTACCCATTCCTAACTAGGAACTTGTTACATTTGCTAAGGGAAAAGGCCAAATGATGACTAATTTACACAAGTGCAATAGGACTACCAAACCTACTTTGACCTAGCAATAAATTTTAATGACATGACTATTTTAAACATGTCAATTATTGATTTGGCTCCATCAAATGAATTAAAAACTAGTTTGGTAGGCTCTTTTAGGTAAACACAGATTCATTTGTTCAAACCACACCGCTTGAAGACAAGTTTAATGTTACTCTAAATGCAGAACAATAAATGACATCTTTAGGAATCCCTTTCTAAACTATAGTGTATAACACATAGGTGATCACTAATCCATACCAAGTACAGTCCAATGTACCAAATAACACCTCACCCAACAATTCCCAATAGATCCCTACTTCAAGTACGTCAATGGGATTACAATAATAGGGGACAAATACATCTAGTTTTCAACAGGTGATTATTCTTCCATGACCATCTATATCCTCAAATGTATAGTAAGGAGTAAGCAATAAGCCACCATCAAGTACCCCACTATAATAGGTGGCAACAAATATTCTACCTCAATAGGTTCGGACCAACACACCACCATAATAAGTGCTAAATTAGTCACCTCAAACATTGTCTAATTAGTAGTGTCTTGTGACCAATCAATAATAAATACCAAGCCAACAACAAGTGCCTAATTTAAAGAAATGCCAAACCAATAACAAATACCTAACCAAGAACAAGTTTTCAACCAAAAACAAGTGCCTAATGTCCAAAAAATATTTACTAGGAAACAATTATCTCAAACCCAACATATAAATTATCCACAACACATACCTAACATGCAAGACTTTTTACAATAGGCCTTCAACCAACAATAGGTACCTCATATACAATAGGGTTCAACTAGCCATCAGTAAGTTCCCTTCCAAACCCATATCACACAGTTCATTCCACATCACTAAACACTTCCATTCATGCCATAGTTCCCTCTTAATTAAACTCACACTACTAATCATAACCTTAATGTTTAACAACAACAAATACCACACCATCAATATAACCCTAACTAGTAAATGTGTATTTCTGGTTAGGTGACCAACCAAATGAACATTCCTTAGCCCTTTATTTTTCCACTATACCCTGGTTAAGGTAATCCACCTTGGACTGCCCAACCCCAACCACATCTACCCATACCATCCACATTCCTAGCCCAAGAACTGTAATAGGTGAATGATGCAATTTCATTTCTTCAAATAGGGAAATAGGCAAAGAACTTTAAATTAAATGAAATATGCTCATACCCTTTCAACATGGACTATCTTCAGATACCATTTCCTCTAAGTTTTGAGCCACCAAATTTTAAAATATATAAAGGAAAATATGACCCAAAGGAACATTTGAAGGAATTTTATGTTACATTATAGCTGGTGGCCTTTAGCAATATCTATTTGCTTCTTCTCTTTCATCATAGTCTAATTAGATAAGCTTTGAGTGGCTAGTCCAACTTTCAAAGAACTCAGTGCTTGAATTTGATGACCTCTCAGATAAATTTGTGTAACACTTTTCCTATAATATTGAGCATAATATTACTATGGTTGATTTAGGCCAATCTCAACAAAGACCTAGGGAGAGTCTCTTGACGTATTTATAGTGATGTAGGGCACTTGCTAGTTGCTTTGCACATAATCTAATAGATAAATAGTTGGCTATGATATTTACCCATAATTTACACTTAGAGCTTCAGTGTGCCCAAACTTTTAAGGATATTATTGACAAAGGTCTACAAATTGAGAAATCCCTTATCAACAAAGGGGTAGTCAAGTTATACATTCTTAACCAAAGCCAAAACTAGTACCAAGGCCCAAATCAGAATCAGAGCCCAATTTAAATGCAAGCTCTTATGTCAACCAAACCTAATACTTCCAATAAACCCAAGGTTTACAACTGTGATAAAAATATTGTGGCTAATGGAGTTATTGAATCACATCATGTCCAAACAGTGTAAACATCATTTGTTTAAATAGATCCACATATGTAGCCAATTCCACATATACAAGCACTCCCACCTCCTCCTTTGTCAATGCCTTAACCAAGAAGAAGACCACTTATAAAGATAATTTTTAGTGATATAGGAGATCTCATTAAATCATTATTTCAAAAACTAGCTACCACCAATATAATTAATTGGCCCATTATAAAACCATTCCCTAAGGGTGTTCCTTTCCCTAACTAATATAAAGAGCACAAGTTTTGTGACTATCATCAAGTCAAAGGGCATTCTATATGCCAATGTGTGAAATTAAGGCACCTCATTGAAAATATGTTAGAAAATATAAAAATAGAGTTGGATAACAAGTCCCCAACTTCTAATCAAAACTTGGGCATTTATCAAAACCCTTTTCCACATCACAATGCCAATAATCAGAATCAATAATAGCATCATAAACACCATAGACCACAACCATAATAATAACGATAACCACAACCATAAAATGGTAGGAACCAAGGTCAGAATGATAACTAAAGGGCTTATCATGTCATCACATACAACTATAATAAGGTTGTAGGACATATTATGGGTGGTCATATAACCATCATTACCATTAACCCAAGACCAATATCCAATCACCAATGACTAGTACCAAATAATTTCCAACTACTTCTTTATGTCGGTAATCCTCCTATGGTCTATGTGGGAAACCAAGTTCACCAATACCCAAGAGTTACCACCCCAGGACCTTTTCCCCTTCTTCTAGTTATAGTGGTCAATAACCTAATCTAAATTATACAATCATAACTTGGTGGATGAAAGTTACCATTATAGGACCACAACCCCCTTCTACCAATGAGCCTATCCAAGCACCCATGCCAGTTAGAAATAAGTCAATTACCTATGTCAAAGAGAAAACATAAGATATTATGGAATAATTACAAAATACACCTAGAAAAATATTTATTTTAAATTTGTTATGTACCTCTAATATCTATAATAACATCCTTACCGAATATTTAAGTCAATCCCAAGTGCCAAATGACATTACATCAGATACATTAGAAGCTTTGGTAGGAAACTTAGCTCTTGACCAACAACTTACCTTTGACAAAAGTTACATATCATCCCTTGGCCCTCTCCACAATAAATCATTATATATTGAAGTTGTCATAGCCAGGCACAAGGTTAAATATATCCTCATAGACAATGGATAAGGCCTTAACATTGTGTCTCTAAGGTTAGTCAAGCATATTGGATACATGGTAGCTAACCTTCAGACAAATACCATTACCATTAAGGCCTATGATAATAAAGAAAAGGAGTCATAAGGAATAATTTATTTGCCAATTGTTGTTGGGCCCTTGATCGATGACACACTTTACCATGTTTTAGAAATAGATTTATCATATAAATTGCTACTAGACTAACCATAGATATATGAAATTAGGGAGATACCTTCCACATTACAAAAATATATCAGGTTCCCCCATTCTATATGGAAGTGAATGTTGTTGTAAACTTACAACCATATCAATTCTACAAATATTTAGAGGCTGAGTATAAGAGTTATAATTACCACTTTGGCCTAGACCCTGTACTAAATAAGGATAAGGATGTACTTTTGGAATTTCCAAATTCTAATCATATTGACCCAAATAACCTTTTCTTCACTTCCTCTGCACCCCCTCTTGAGATATCCAATCATTTTTTAATCTCTAACAAAGGCCTGGTTGAATACCTCATGCATAATGTGTTGTACATAGATAAGCTCCCATAGGCCCCTAAATCCTATGGAAGACACAAATCCAAGGCCATTCACATGGAATGCTGATAAAAATGAAATTTTAATGCCTAAGACCCTATTATTTTCACACCAACCACTAGCCAAGAATAAGACCCACTCGATGAAGATGAATCTTGGCTTTATAATGATGACCTGGCTGATTGTTACTAAAGCAAAAAGTATCCCATTCCTAACTTCATCATGTATAATCAAGATTATGAAGGTAGATGCTTGGGGGAAATTTATCAAGGCATTCTTGATCCTATCTCTATGACCAAACACATATGAACTTATGGTATTATATTTAAACTACCTGACGATAACCCTGCATATCTTATTTGTGTTCTTATACCAAAGACTAGGGATGAAAATGTTAATAGTAATATAGAGTCTAAATATAGTGTATACTAAGACTTAGATAATACCAACCTATTTAACCCCCATGTTGTATGTATCATTACACCTATCATTTATCCTTCCCCACTTTTCCTCCATCATCCTCAACTTATCGACTAGGACCAATAAGAATCCACAGTACCACTCGATAATTTTGAAAATGATGAGGCTATCTATGACTTCATGGACCTAAGAGGCCATATTCCTCTTAAAGATAATAATCAATGTTTTTATATCACATTATATCCTTATACCTATTTTGGAAAGCATGTGAACTTCCTTAGCCAAAAACCAAAAAAAAAAAACATTGAGGTCCTAAGGTGAAAACCTCTTTGAGGCACATTCAAACCAAGGTAATAGTAAATAAAAAGGATAATCTCTAAGTGAAAACTTGATTCAATTGTTGTTATATGGGTATGTTCACCCTTCCTTGATTGTAGCTCAATATGCCACCAATACCATGATCATATTTGGATCAGACATTAGTGCATAAGAATAGCAAGCTTTTAAACAGATAATCGAAGAGTGTCTAGAAGTGTTTGTTACATGGCCTTTACCACTATTTTGTGATTTTGATTCATGTTGTCTAGGTGAACTTGATGAACCATTCTAATAAGAGGACTTTAATATTTCTAATCAGTTTACATTATTATCGACTCTCCTTGAATATGGTTCTACACTCCTTGTGGAGGACACTTCTGAAGTCAATATTGGAACACCAGATGATCCAAAGTGGATAAAATTAGGTGTGTCTCTCACTGAGGAGGAATGTGAAGTGATTAATACTCTCCTTAAGGATTTCATTTATATTTTTGCATGGGCCTATTCTAATATGTCAGGACTAGATCCTTTCTTGGTTTTACATCACCTTGTAGTACATCCTGATGCCAAGCCAACTAAGTAGAAGCAATAGAAAATGCATCCTCGTATTGACGTATTAATGAAGAAAGAAAAATAAAAACTCTTAGAAGCAGAATGTATTCATCCCATTAACTATTCAAAGTAAATCTCAAATATTTTGTCAGTTAGTAAGAAGCCATAGGGTATTATACTATGTACCAATTTGTATGACATCAATAAGGACTACCCAAAAGATGGCTTTCCATTACCAAATATTGACATGATTGTGGAATCTATGACTAGGTATGAGATGCTTTCTCTCATGGATGGTTTTATAGGAAATAATTAAATCAAAATTCTTCTAGAAGACCAAATGAAGATTACATTCACCATTTTTAGGGGAACATTTGTTATCAAGTAATACCTTTAAACCTCAAGAATGCCAGTGCCACATACCAATGTGTAATGACTATAATTTTTCATGACATTATGCATGATATAGATGAGGGTTATGTTGATGATATTTTGGTAAATCTAAGACTAGAGGAGGCCATCTATAGGTGTTATGTAAAATATTTGAACACCTCCATGAGTATAAAGTAAGGCTTAACCCTAAAACATGGGTATTTGGCATCACTTTAGGTAAATTTTTAGGCTTCATTATCTCTTGTATGGGCATTAAAGTTGATCTAGCCAAGGTTAAGGCCATTATTGAGATGCCACCTTTGTCTACTTTGAAGTAGCTTTATAGTTTACAGGGCAAGATATAGTCCATCAAGTGCTTCATTTCTCAATTGACCAAAAAATGCCATCCATTTACTCAAGGCACCACCTTTTCATGGAATACCGATTACCTATTCTATTACCACCTACACTATAAAATCCATTACTACTCGACCTCTCTATAATTAAAATTCCCTGTGGGCACTTTTGGCCTAACATGATGAGCAGGGAAAAAAACATGATGTATACTACCTAAATCACACATTGGTCACATATGAGCACAATTATACATTGATAGAGAAAGCTTGTTTATCTATGGTCTGCACAGCCCAAAAGTTGTGTCACTACATGTTTAATAATAAGACAATCATCATAACCAAAATAGATCTACTCAAGTATCTACTATCAAAAATAGATTTACAGATCTGCATGGCTAAATGGATCATGCTTTGAAGTGAATTTAATATTGATTATGTTAATTATAAGGCCATCAAGTGATAGGTATTTAAAAACTAGCATTTTGAAGCTCCCTTTTCCAACACTCAACCACTCACCTTTGAGTTTCTAGATGAGTCCATCATGACCTTAGTAGAAGCACCTCCTGAAGATTAGTAGTGGAAACTTTATTTTGATGGTCCCTTCACATCTCATTAATCGGGAGCAAGACATTTGTTTATCACACCTCAAAGGGATATAATTCCCAAGTCCTTTTGTATCATCTTTTCTTGTACTAATAACATGGTTGAATATGAAGCAATCATTACAGGGCTTCATCTAATAGTATAGTGAAATATCTAACATTTTCTAGTTTATGGAGATTTTTAGCTTATCATCAATCAAGTTACAAACCAATTTCAAACCAAGGATGAGAAGCTTGTGCCTTATAAAGCCATGGTAGATAGCCTCAAATAATAAATTACTCATCTTTAGTTTAAACAAATATCTTAGGCCAATAACAGAACAACAGATGCCATGGCCACGATTGGTTATATGGTCCAAATTACAAATAAGTCTAGAGATTATGAATTCCTTGTTCAAAATATTCTTGAACCCACCCACGAACCTTCAATTTTTGAGATATCTTATGATATTATTAGTCCTAATTCTACCCGGTATGTTAAACTATATGATTACCTCCATGACCAAATCATTCCACCTAACCTATCTAAAAAAACCTTCATCCACCAAGCCTTTCATTATACATTACTTGGACCTACACTATATAGTAGAAACTTTGATCAAACTTTGCTTCATTGTTTAACCTTGGTATAATATATATTAGCGTTGATGAAAGTTCATGAAGATTTTTATTAGGTCCACACTAATGGGGCCATCTTTGCCAAAAAGTTATTGTGTACTAGTTATTATTGGCCAACCATGCAAGCAAATACCATTGCATATGTTAAGAGGTGGGTAGAATGTTAGAAGCATGCTAATTTGATACATGTTCCAACTCAAACACTCAAACCATCTATCATGCCATGGATGTTTTCAATGTGGGGACTCGACCTCATATAAATCTTAACCCTACCTCCTCAGATGGCATAAACATATCCTTACCACCATGAAATACTTCACTAAGTGGGTGGAATCCATTCCCCTAACTACATTACAAGAAAACAAATATCTAAATTCATTTTTAATCACCTAATTTTCCATTATGGTATCCCTTTTGACATTAAATTTGATAATGGTGGTTCATTTAAGAACATAGATGTCAAATCCTTTTATGTCAAATATAATATTACCCAACACTTTTCCACTCCATATTACTTGTCAGGCAATGACCAAGCAAAGGCATAAAATAAAACCATTGTTAATATCATCAAGAATATCATCAATGTTGTTGGTTGTAATTGGCACTTACATCTTTTCCACACCATTTAGGCTTACCAAACCAATTTTCATACTCTAATAGTATCCACACCCTATTCCCTAGTTTATGGTACTAAGGCCATGCCTTCTTCATGTATTTCATTGAAGCATATCTTTGTTAATAAGGATTACAAAGTTATTTGATTGTAAGAGATGGAATAATTGGATGAAAAATAAATGGTAGCCTTGAATAGCTTTTAAGCATACAAAAATTGGTTGCATAGTCAATACAACAGGGATGTCCAGCATAGAGAATTTGAGCTTGGTTATCTTGTACTTAAAGAAAACTATAAAAATACCAATGTCAAACATAAGAAAAAGGGCAAGTTTAAGCCTAACAAGTTAGGGCCTTATATCATTATTTCTAACAATGGTTCTAGGTCATACAGGTTGGCTACTCTATAAGGATATAACCTTAATGAACCAATGAACATAATCCACCTCAAGTGCTTTTTCACTTGAGTCACATGGGGTATTATCTATGAGGATAATTTACTTTATGTCATGATTATCCCTTAAATATTATACCATAATATATCCATTGCCATGACTTTCCTATTTTGCCTTAGGTTTTAATCTCCCATACCTCTTTTGACCTTGGTTTTGATCCATTGGTACTTTAGACAACATTTGTGGTTGCCCAGATGCAATTTTAGTAGGCAGTTTAAACTTGGGACTATCTAATATGTTCTCTAAAGCAGTCATATTTTCAAGCTTTATGATAGTTGACTTGTAACATGCATCCTTTACTTTTGCCAATTATGTACCATTATAACTTGTCATACATTATACTTGTGTCATTTTCTTATTCAAAATTCTGTTGATACTTAATTAGATTCATCATTATAGGGTGAACTAGAGTGTCTTAAGGCCTATTTGGAATATGTAGGAAACACTCAGTGTTTTTTAATGTCAAATTGACCACCCTTTTTCCATTCTCTCAACATTTTGCAAGTAATATAATTCATGCTCTCATCATTTTATGAATAACCTAAGCCACACTCTCATCACTTTACGAGTTAACCCATTCTATATCTTATAATCCTACATTGAGTTGAGATACCTAGAAACCCCAAAAACATGGAAATATGATAGAAAACTCCTAAACAAGAATAAAATATTGCATCTTTTAGGTTGTATCTATGCTACTCAGGACATGCATCTCGTAGTCAACATATATAACTAAACCTTTCATGTAGGTCACATTGAGACCATTTCTATTTGCCTATTCTATTTTCTAATTATGTTCCCTCCTAGAAAACTACATCGGCCTAATGTCCACATGGAATATGTAGGTAGTGCTTGGATGCATGGGGCATTATGAATTAGCTCAATTAATTTTGATGATTAATTAGATTCATCTATTTGATTGACCATTCCTTCTTAGAATTTTATCTCCAAATGCTCTCACCATTTTATGAGCAATGTAAGTCATGCTCTCACCATTTTATGAGCAATGTAAGTCACACTCTAATGATTTTTCAATCTTATTCTTATTCTAAGTCTTATTCATGGTGAACACTATGAATTATCAAAAAAAATCATTTGTGAACACTCACTTTTTGTTTTGTAGTGTGGTTTTAACCTAAACCACGCTCTCATAGCTTCATGAATTCTCATTCCTGATGTTATTAAAATCATGAATGCCACTCATTTTGTTTTGAGCTCTCATCATTTTATGATCGCATTCCTATTTTCTTCTATAATCAATTTATTTTACTTATCATAAATTTTTCATCTCTTCCCAATTCCTAGGAGAACTACATTTGGCCTGAAGTCCATGTTGGACTAGATGACCATGGAACTATATAGGTAGCATCTATTTGCCTAGGGTATTTGGGGATAACTCGACCACCCTTATTTATTATTTTATTCCCCCTTACCATCATTTATATGTCATTGTTCCTTATAGCCTAGGGGCAACCCTTTTGCCAAGCATAACATTTCTCTTACACATGCACGAATAATGTTAGTAATTAGTTTTTATTCTATTTGTTTATTGCATTTGCTTTAGAGAGTTTATTTATTGCATTTACCTTAGTGTATTTTTTATTGTATTTGCCTTAGATTAACTTGTTTATTACATCGTGTTGTTCATTTTACGTGTTATGTGTATAAGGATAATTAGTTTACACTTGAGTTTGATTACTACTTGGGCTTGATTTGTTTACTTTTTAAATTTAGATTATGTTTTTGTAGCTCCCTTCCCCTTAGTTTCCATATGTTTATTACATTATGTTTACACTTGATTCTTGATTTGTTATATCTTATACTTAATTTGTGATATTTGTATTCACTCCTACACTTAGTTTATCACATTATATTTTCACTTGGGATTTGATTGATGTTACGACCGAGGAAGCACAACTGATTACCAAGCAACTAAATATGTGGAATTAACCAGAATCACAAGTAACTAGAATTCAAAAATAACACAGAATATGAGAGACAATACCCAATTGTATTGATACTCTTCCAGAAGGAAATACAACAAAGAAGATGCCACAGTCTTCTTCCTTACACACCTCTAGGGCTCCCACACCTCTAGGGCATAAACAGTAAATCTCTTCAAGAGCTCACTCTCTCACTTACGGTCCCAACACACAAATCAAACACAGAGTTGGTGTTCACCTCCAACCAGTGAGTATCACTACTGCCAATACCACCAGTCGGTATCACTACTACCAGTACACAAGTACTCCACGTACTCCACGACTGAGTATACACACATACTCCAAGTACACCACTTACTTTCTTCTGCCATTACTATACTCCCACTCAATCAGAAACCCCTGAGAGTGACCTGTAATCAAACACAAACTTGCTCCCTACAACCTTAGCTCTGATACCAACTGTCAGGACTGAGGAAGCACAATTGATTACCAAGTAACTAAATATGCAGAATTAACCAGAATCACAAGTAACTAGAACTCAGAAATAACACAAAATATGAGAGACAATACCCAATTGTATTAATACTCTTCCAAAAGAAAATACAACAAAGAAGATGCCACAGTCTTCTTCTTTACACACCTCTAGGGCTCCCACACCTCTAGGGCATAAACATTAAATCTCTTCAAGAGCTCACTCTCTCTCTTACAGTCCCAACAATCAACTCAAACACAGAGTTATTGTTCACCTCCAACCAGTCAGTATCACTACTGCCAGTACACCAAGTATACACACATACTCAACCAAGTACACAATGCACTCCAAGTAGATTTCACCTGATCTTGCTCCTTGATATGTTGCTCTCACCTTTGATCTTGCTACCCTATAGATCTCCTTTGACCTCGCACACACACACCTGCAAATCAATGATCTTACTTATCACATGTAGATCTCCAAATGTGGCCTTGCACACCTACCGACCAAGATCATACACACATGAAGAACCCTTCTAATTCTCCAAACCAGTACCCCTATGGATCTTCTACCAGATCTTGCTATCCCACAGATCTATCTGATCATACACACTCAACACCCCTGTGGAACTAGGAGGAACACACCTTGCTCTCTTCACTTTGAAGGAGCTAACTTGGCTCTTACTCAACTAGCACAAATTACAATACATCCCATGAGTCTATTATATAGGTCTCATGCAAACAATAATTAGACATCCAATTACAATAATTAGATCTGTAGCTCCAAGACTAAAATTAGCCTTTAACATGCAAACAACCAGTTCGTTAACAAACTATCCGTGAAACTCACAGTTCTGAACCGCACAAGTGATGGACATCGGTCCCTGTCTATCTGGGGATGACCGACGTCGGCCAATCCCTGACCGATGTTGGCAGCTTCCTGTCTACACTAACCGACGTCGATTAGCCTGACTGACGCCGGTGACTGTGACACTCAACAACCTCCTCCCATGCCTGCATCAGTGAAGCTTTTAGCTCCACAACCTAAAAATTGATCATATCTTATGCCTAAGCTTATTATATATGCATTTAAATTAATTTTTTCCATGTGTATGACATACATTATTATTTTGGTTAGTTTATAATCATGATGCATAATGTCACATGCTACAATAAATATCAAGCCAAATGATCTATCGAGCACTGGTGCCAAAGTATCTCCTCTTGTCAAAATAGACCTAAACAAACACCACCAAAACATAGTAACTAAATCACAAATGAATATGAATCATTTATATTTAGGACGTGTGTCTCTATACTAGTGGGTACCCCAAATTCATATTGTCCCTTGTGCCAGCTCATTGTTAATCCATGTTCTAAATTCATTATGTGAGTTCCCTTTGCTAATTTTCCATAATGGGGAAAATTATTTGGATTAATCACTGACCATAATCACCCTAATGGGGTAAAACTTGATTGTATCATGTTAAAATCAACCCTACTAAGAAAAATGCACTATGTTAATGATTAAAATTGCCTTGTTAGGGTAAATCATTATTTAGACCATTAGACTGTGTCATTTTCCTCTTTTTGAGGGCCTATTTAATGACACTATTTTCCACCCACTCCATTGAGGGGGCATCCAAGGTTCATTAACCACCCTTTGGGACATCAACCTGTGACTATTGGCTTGTAATAGCCTATGGTTGTTAACACATCACTTTCAACATTAAAATTTTCAAATGAATTTTTTCATGCTTTGAGAAGATGTTATTGTGTCTATGTATTTTGATGCCTACTTAAATAAAGGAAAAATGTAGACACTCTTTTTCAACCACTTTCATGTCTAAATGGACCTCAGACCAATTTCTAGCAAACAATGCACAATTAAGCCTATAAATCACTAGAACATCCCAAATTCATCCACACATTGGATGTAAGTGTTTAAAATTACATCAAGGCATCCCTATTTGGGGTATTACCTTGTATTCAATAATAATATTTCATAGATTCATTCTTGGTTAGCTTATAACCAAGCAAACTGACATTTTCAACCAATTAAGTGAGGCACTTGACCCAATTATTGAAATGACCAAAAGACTAAGTAGAATTAATTAACCAATCAAATCAAATTAAATGCTTAAGTGAAAATTCCATGTTGAATTAATGAATATGTAATTTATAAAAAGGAATTTTCAACAAAATATGAGGTCATGATGATGTCATCATATTCAAAGTCAAGAATTATAAAATATTAACATAAATGCCATAAAAATCAAAAATATTGCTCCATGCCTCTATGAATGCATAATTAAAGCCATCATTAATTGCATTTGGACTCCCAACATTAATCCCTAGCCTAAATACACATGAGTTAGAGTTAGTTGAAACCCTATAAATACAAGTGCCATGACCATTCTTAACCAAGCTCTTTATTTCCAAACAAATAATGCCAAATTATTGTTAAAAAACTTAATGGCCAACACAAGCCAAGAGCCAATTACCAAGGTGACAAGTAGAGGTTTTGCCCACAAAACATTGGTATCATCAAATATCACTTTTTCATAATATCAATCACAATCCTTCTCTCACACCAATTGTGAGATGGAGTCACTATAGTAAGGTACATGTTGTTTTTATCTTTCATTAGTAGATTTATTTATTTTGTTGTCATTGCTCACCCTATTAATTAGGCTTAGAATTTTGGTTATCATTGATTGTTTTGGTTTTATCCACTAACAAGAGAAACTATCTTTGTCTTTATAATCCTAAGTTATAACTTATTCACACTTTTGGGTACATAGAATAGGATTTACAAGATACATAAAAAGTAGTAAAATTATTTTATGGAATACACATAATACTTTTAGGAATATAGTGTCACCTCTTGGGGTAGGGTAAATGAAAATGTGTACTACATCAAAAGTAGTAAAATTATTTTATGTAATACACATAATACTCTTAGGCATATAGTGTCACCTCCTGAGGTAGGGTAAATGAAAATGTGTACTCCATTATTAGTCTTAACAAACACAAACATCTTTTATATGTAATTAGGATACCCTTGGATATAGAAGCTCCATGTAGTGTCATCCATAGTACATTGATGTCCCAAATATATACAATGTAATAAGGTGTTTAAAATTTTAATAAGGTGGTGTCATTCGATATGAATACCCTATATAGTCTATGTATATCCTCCTACCTACCACCACCACTATAATTAGTTATTACACCTATTCAAGAGTATAATGCAAAGATAGTTACTTAGCTATGTAAAGACTTTGATTTTGATTTGGGTTAGATGGTGCCTTAAAGAGGTTTTAATTAAATAACCTTGATTTTTGACTTGATTTTGATTTAAATTATCCCATAGTGCCTCAAAGAGGATTTTTCGGGAATGTTGATTTTTCTATTTTGATTTGTTGGATTGTTAGATGTTGATATTGCTTTATTATCTTCTGGTTGGATGTTAATCATGAATTTTGCCATTGTTTGATTTTTATGGAAGAAGGTTGACAGTAAGTGATTTCATTGGTCCCAATTAGCTAGTGTGGGAGATTGAATTTCAAGATGGTATAAAGGATGGATATCATTGATAATAGGATGGGTGGTAGCATGGTCCTATTAGGGACTATGAATGGAGCATGTTTCAATATAAGATGAAGCTTTCTTATAAAATGTGAAACTATCACAAACATATTTATGTTAATTGGTAGATGGTTTGTATATGATGTCATGAGATCCTTTATGTGCACGTAAATGTATGGGTTTGATGATGCCTTACTCATGAAGGTCAAGGCATTTCCCATTGTAATTCATGCTTTCAAGGATTTTGATTGTTATAGGATATATTTTGCTTTGGAAACAAGTTATGAGGTTATCTCCATGTAACCATGTAGGATTATAACTAATGAGCTCCTCATCTATGAGGATGTTGGATTTGATAAATTAAGTATTTTTTAATTGACAATATGTTGATGTTGATGTTGGTTCTGATTCTAATTTTGATTTTAATGTTGATGTTGATTTTATGTTTAGGGTGGGCATGTCTACATGGAAGGAATTTCGATGTTTGTTGTCTACAAGTATCGTTGTCAATAAAGGCATGCAGTGTTGGGTAATGGAAGGTTCAATATGTTATGGGATATAGGGTAATAGTCCAAGGATGGTGTCATCAAAGATAGGTTCATCAAATACTGGTGGTTCATCAAATATGGGTGGCTAGTCAAAGATGGGTTAACCAAGGACATATTGGCTAAGGATGGGTGATTAACCAATTGATGGTTCATCAAAGATTGGGTCATTAAATATGGGTCCTTTGTTAAATATGGGTGGGCTAACAATGATTTGGGATAAGACAAATATGGGTAATTTAACAAAAATATGTTCAACCAAGGCTCATTGGTTCAGGATGGAGTGATCATATTGACCTTTACTTAGAAGTGGAGGAGTTTGATTATGATTTGAAAGGGGATCTTGGCATATCCCCAATGTATGGTTCTCAAAATTGGGTGTACCTTTTTCTCACATAGACAAATATCCTTGGAGGGGTGATGGTATAATATGATTGGTTTAATAAATTTGATGTGGCTTTAGGGCCACCTTCATTATGGATGTAAAAAGGTTAGATTGTGAAGTGTTAGGTCTTGGATTGGTGGATGAAGGATCAAGAAGAGATGTTAGGTGGGATACCTATTGACTAAACTATTGGAGTTAGTTGATCATGTTTTGACATTGGGATGGTGATGCTAGAACCAAATAGGGATTAAGGGGGATATCGGGATTTGGATGGTTATCAATAGGTAGGGTATTTGGATATCTTATGTTAGATGCCAATGGGTCTATATTAGACTTGTATTTTCATTTGGATATGGATATAACCTAGTTAGATCTGATGTGTAATGTTTTATTTTGTGATTTAATGTTTGATTTGATGTTCAATTTTTATGTTTGATTTTATGTTTTAATGTGGTTAGTTGGATTTGATTTAGATGGGAGAAAGGATGGATGTTATGATTTTATCAGTCCCAATCGATAAATTATGAGAGATTAAATAGAAATGTTAGGATAGGATTAAGTGGATTGTGATTTTTTGATGTGTGGATTTAAGCTTAACTATGGGATTAAGCTTGAACTACTTGACTTGATTTGATTTGATGTTGGAATATTTGACTTGATTTTGAAGTTGATGAACTTGGACTTATTTTGACTTTGGATTTTTGGATGTGATTTGACTTGATTGTTTGACTTATAGATTTTGACTTTAAATTTGATTTGAATTGGTCAAAGGTAGATGTTTGAATTTTGATTTAGTTTTGACTTGGGTTGACTTGATGTTCTACTTTGACTTTTACTATAATTTGAATAGTTATTTGATTAGATGTTTGACTTACAAATGTCAGACTTAAATAATTGATGTTTGACCTTTGAAGTTTTTAGAGTGTTTAAGGTTTATAGAGTATATATATATTTACAATAACTAAATAAAATCATAAAAGTGATAATCCCTATGCTTAGTATAAAAGGTGTGCAATGCAACTAATAGCCCACACATATACTCACAGAAGCAGTGAATACATTGGCATCCCCACCCTCATTCTATGGATGTACATTGTGATCATTTTGGGGGAGTTTGGTTTCCCTCACACCACTAACTATTTACATATGATTGGTCTTAAACTAGGCTTAAAAAGGCTTTCTAGTTGCATTCTTATATACCTAACGATACGATGAAGCCAAATTGTGTGTAAGAGATCAATTAACAGGTTGTGTGAGAGGGTCTACTCTCTTTACACCCAATATATCTATATGAATTCACTAGAGTGCCACCAAAAAATCATTCTTCAAGGGGTGATATTTGGTCTCTAATTATTGGATCACTTCATGATAAGCATAAACATGACACCACTTGAATAGTAATGATAACTCCTTCAATTTCTATATACCATAAGAACATGGGGTTGGTCCTAACATTTTGGGATGAAATCATAGTCACCAAACCTTAAATACGTGCACTCGGGATCAAGGTATAAGTCACACAACCAAAAGAAAAGAGACTTACACTATTTCCAATTCCTAATATCTCTCAATGGTGCAGGAAAAGAGCATACGTAGCATTTTTTTGGATAAAAACAATCAATATAAGTTATTTTTGATTCTCAAGAATCTCCTTATGATGTAAGGGAAGAGCATACACAGTTTTAGATTACACAAACACACACAATCAGAATAAAAAAAAGTAAACAAGTTTTTTATACCCAAATCAAAATGTGTATTCAACTCTTAATGCAAAAAAGAAATGTGAGAGTTTATTTGGTTGATTTAAGACTTTTATGGGTGAAAACCTTCAAATGATATATCAATAGTTTGTTTTGTTTATATTTAACAAGCATAAAATCCTGTAAATATTTGTTATATCACAAACTATCTATGATTCCATCAAAATAAAAATGATTTCTCTAATACACAGGTCAATTTTGCCAGTCCCTAAAAAACACAAAAATCATCATATATATAAAAAATAATGATTTCACCAAAATTAGAGTGATTTTACTAAAATAAAGTCTATTCCACCAATCCATAAACACATACTCAAAAAAAAGTTATTTCGCTAAAATTCATGCAATTTCACTTAACTAAGGTCAATATTTCCACTCTACAACCACAAACTATCATAAAATATGCATTTAGGTGATTTCACTAAAATTATGGTAATATCATCAAACTCAAGGCAATTTTTCTCTCACTTAACTAAGGTCAATTCTTCCACTCTACAAACATAAACTATCAAAAAATAAAAAGTTATCTCATTGAATCAAGGTGATTTCACCAAAATCAAGGCAATGTCACCAAAATTATAGTGATTTTCCAAAATTAAGGTGATTCTTCCACTCTGCAAACACAGAAAATTTGCTAAAAAGTGATTTTGTTGCTAAACAGTGTGAATCCCCTACTCTAATTACAATTCCACCAATCTACATGGAGATTACATCACTCACTATTTTTTTAATGGTTGCATGCATCTTTTTTATACCTTCATTTTTGTCATAAATGAGAGGTCAAACAAACATTCAAGTCAAAAGTTATGGATTTTGGAAGGTTAAGTAGTGCAAACAAAAAATAATACAAAACCACCACTACATATGTAAATCATCCAAACTATAAGGTGATTCCACCAAAATATAGAGCAATTCTACCAAAACAAAAAAATAGAGGCAAATCTACCAAATTGTTGAGTGATTCTACCAAATTATAGTGTGATTCTGCTAAAACACAGAAATAAAGGCAAATATGTCATTTTCATTGGTGATTCTTCTAAGATACAAAGTGATTCTACTGAGTCTGGGAATGAATATTTTAACAATTTTTGGGAAATTTTGGATGGATTTAGGCTTAATATAACACAAAATTATTAGATAAAGAGGCTAAGATGACTTCAAATGTGATTGTGGGGTGCATGGTCCCACCAATCATGCCAAATATAACATCAAGAATAAATATCAAATAGATTGATGTCATAATAATAGAAGTATCACTCTATGTTTCATAAACCATGAGTGATTACCAAAGAGGTAAAACCATTTTTATATTTGGGTGTGGAGGTGGACCATTATAACCAACGATTCCAACCTCTCCCTAAGAATAATTAAAATAATGGTAATAAATAAATATGTTTTATTATTTATTTATATGAATTTTTCAACTCGTGTTAATAAATAATAAAACATTATTATTTAATTAATCGATATATGCTAAGGATCCATAAAAGGAACCACTTAGACATTAAATGTTCCAAAAAATCATTCCAAATCAAGTCAAGAGCTAACATTTTCAACCATCAAAGCCAAAATTCTAGTTGCATACAAATAATCAAGGAGCACAATCACACTAGGTGGGAGAACTACATATGGCTTGATTCTCTCCTTGGAATATTTGGATATGTAGGTAATGGTCAATCATCAACAAGGATAATTGGGGTCATCTCAAACCATTACACTTCCCCTTATTTTTTGTAAGTTTATAACACTCACAAATACCCCTAAGGTTTTTGAGGCAAATAGAAGGAAAACAAAGATTAATGAGTAGTACTAACATAAGAAAAATAGCTCAACCCTTATTGTAAACACAAGTTTAGGTGGTAAATAAGTTATAATTTCATTATTTTAATAGCATAAAAATCCATAATCATCATATAAGATGGGATTACATACCTGTCTAAGGAGTGCAAATGTGTCCAAATATATCCATGGACTTTGTTTCTATATTTAAACAATCATAGTCCCGTTTGTTTTAGAGATTCAAGCCATGACAGAAAGATAGTTCATATTTTGGGTCAAATTATGTGATTCAAGTGGGACATAATGGACAAATTGAGGCTATGTGAGGCATGTGTGAGTCATTATACATGATTGTGAGGAATAGTTCACATATGTTATGACATATGATAAAAAGTATAAATGTCAAATTGAATGGATTCTAACACATTTATTAGATTGAGTAGGTTGATAGGAAAAATATGGTATTCTATATCACTTTGATATATAGATGGATCAAAATTGGGGCATGAATGTGGTTCATTCAAATCACTTTTATATTTTGGTTTTGAGGATCAATGGTACTATGTAAGTAATTTTGGTCTAAAATACATCTACATCAGTTCAATCATAAGGGAAATATGATAGAGTCATATATAAATATAAATCAAGCCTAAGGTCTTAATCACTTATCAATTACTTAGTCATTTAGTCTCAGCTCAACAAAAAATTTGAGAAATCTAATAACACTATATTGATACATTACCATGAAATCATAGACAGCTGAAAAATGCTCAAAATAGTATCCATAAAACTAAGTATGAATACAAACATGAGTTCAAAGTTCCATGTTTTTAAGTATCAAAAGTTGAAGCATTACATTGCATTCTACCAGAATCACAATGGTTGCATACACCTAGGTGGGCAAAATACATGTTGTTTGAGCCCTATTCAAAGTATCAGAATCTATCCAATGCTCAGTTACTCAGTTTGGAGTGGTTGGAGTTGGCCAACCCATATGTCTAACCCCTTTTCCAAGTCAATCTTATTTAAAAAGTGAAGTTAGGGTTTCAACAAAATACGAAGCAAATTATGGAAATTCACATAGGACCAAGGGAAATAAAATATATATAAATCATCTATAAATAAAGGCATAGTGATATAAAGTATCACATACCAACACAATCTTCCTAGATTGTACCAATAAAGCTTGTATAGTATTGGTTGTCGTAGGTGTCTAATATTTGTCAACAGTATCTACGTATGTTTTGAACATTAGTTTCTTGATTTAAACTATTAAAAATCTATTATAGAGTCATTTTGAGGATTATGACACATGACAGTGAGTAATATAAATCAAAAAATTAGATAAGTACAATATTTTCCCTCTTACTTTGTCAATTCTATAAATAGTAAGCAACATATAAATATCTTTGTTACATTTAGATTTATACGATAAATGCCTTAAATTTCATAATTTGGATTTCAATAGTTTTATCTTATTTACACTACATCATTCTTAAAAAAATACACACATGTACCCAACATTGTCTTTAACATCCTAGTTGACCATAAAATAATTAAAATAAAACAAAGGTCATGAGGTATAAATTAAATGTTCTTATTTTTTTCATTACAATAATTTTAAATTAGTTTGTGGGGTAAGGAAAGTTAGTATGAGTGTCTAATTTTTAGAATTTGTGGGGTGGAAAATGTCAATTTGAATGTTTGGTTTGGAAATTTTATGGGATAGGGAATATGTATGTTGGGGATTTTGTGGTGTGGGGTTTGTGAATGTGTTTATTTAATTTAGGGTAGGGTTTCTGAGTGTTTGATTATATTTTCATTATGTGTGTGGGGTAGGATTTTTGAAATCTTAGGGAAATTAGAACCAATAGAATATAAATAAAATGTGAAAAGAGGAGGTGGTTTGAGTTTGCAATGTCATTTTGGGTGGGATAGGAGACGTAGCAATCATGAGGAATTTTTTATGAGGGATAGTAGTAGTAATGAATCAGAGGGATTCATAAATAAAACCCCTCAAAATAGAAGAATGGGAGAGAATAATTCTAAGATGAGGAAGAACCCTAAAGATGGACAATAAAAGCACAAGACACCATTCACACTATAATGCATACATGAATAAGATAATGATGATCAGGTAAACATGACAACCCTAGTTAATTTTTTTTACAAAACATAAATTGAAAAAGATCAAAGATATAAATTTTAATGCATATTGAAATTTAAAGTTTATAAAAAAAATAGGAAAACAAAAATTGGTTTTTTTAATTGTGTAGTAAAATTTAGGGAAATGTGAAAAATTAATAAATATTTAATTATTTTATTTTAAAAAGGATAATTTAAGGAAATTTTAAAATATCAAGTAAAGTCAAAAAATATGACATTGTAAGGTAAATTATAAAAAACTTGAAAAAATTAAGATAACTTAGATAAAATTCAAAAAATTATGTTCAATTAACATAATTTTAAAAAAATAAAAGAAACTTAACAAATTAAACCAAATTAGGAGAAATGATTATATTTCAAATATTCAATTGAGTTAATCTAATGACTATGATATATTATATATAATAATTATGATGATATTCCAATCATTCAATTGAGTTAATCCAATATATATGATCATAACCATAAATTAATTAAACTCGTATCTTTATGCTTGATTTACAATTTAAACCATTTAATCAAAATTTATATTAGACTAATAAATATTAATAATGACAATTTCCCAATCTTTAAAAAGGTTATTATTTTGACTTCCATGTAATCTTTCCTAACTATAAATCTTATCCATCTTTAATCAAATGACTAAAATTTGAATCCACACCCAAAATAATTTTTTTTCCTTAAAGCTTTCTTTTATGCCCATATTTGATCCATAACTATCTAACATACCCACTATTAATGATTTTTTATTTTTTTCAAGATACTTGTTTTCAAAAAAAATGATTTTTCAAAATCTATATTCCATTTTTTCCCACCTTACCCGATGTCTTTTTATCCTATGATTGACAACCTAACATACATTCTTAAAAGATTTTATTTAATTTACACCTTTGAAATGAGATCATCCAAAATCCATGCCAAAAATGTGCATTTATCATTAAACCCCCTTTTTCTCCTAGGAATGCCTCACAACCATTGATAATCTAACTTAAAATCTAAGTCTCAATCAGATCCTATACAAATAATATGTAATAGGCTCAAGATTTTTATTATTTCTAAATCTTAGTCAAGATGTAAAACTTTACATTATAAGTGCTTTAGATCCTAATTATTTTATCCCTCGTACCACTTTTATATTGAAATTCAGGGAGAATTAGGGCAAGTTAGAAAAATTAGGGCAAATTTGATAAATTTAAGGAAATTTCTAAAAAAAATAGAAGAAACTAGGGCAAAGTAGCATAGTTTAGGGGAAAAAACAAAAATTAGGGGAAATTAGGGACAATTCGATAAATTAAGACAAATTTAGAAGAAATTAGGGTGAATTCAAAAAATTAAATAAATTTGTAATTAATTAGGGCAATTTAAATAAATTTCAAAAAAATGAGTGAAATTAGGGAGTTTTTGATAAATTATGGAAAATTTGACAAACTAAGGTTATTCGAGGATCAATTAAAAAACTAGGAGAAATCGAGATAAATTTGATAAATTAGAGAAATTTTGAAAAATTTAAGGAAAATTAGGGAAATTTTAAAAAATGATAAAATTAGGGTGAATTAAAAAAAGGCAATTTCACTAATAAGATGTGGGTGAATTGGTAAAGTGACTTGGTTGTTACAACCACCACCCAGGTTCAAATCTCAAATGGTATTGGAGGTTGATTGTAGTCAATCATTGGTATTGGGCCACTTATGGCCATTGATGGTATTCTCAACCCAGTTATGGCCATTCATTGGTATTCTTAGGTAAAATGTAGCCATTGTTGGTATTTTTTGTACTTCCATACTTGGGAATATGGGCCCCTAATTATATCCCAGACTAGTTGGAGCTATGTTCAAAAGCATATATGGGTAAAGATCCCACCAAAATTGAATCTATCTAAAAAAGGTCAATTTAGAGGAAATTCATTAAATTAAAGTAATTTAGCGATTTTTTTTTAAAATAGGAGAAATTGATTCAATTTAAAGAACTTTTAAGAAAAAAGAAAAAATATGGAAAATTAAAAAAATAAGGCAATTAATGGAAAATCTGAAAAATAAAAATATTAAGAGAATTTTGAAAAATAGGGTAAATTAGGGAAAATTGATAAATTTAGGGTTAAATTGAAAACATAAGGCAATTTAGGAAATAATTGAAGAATTTGAACAACTTTAGGCTCAAGTAGGGAAATTATAATAATTTAGGGGGGGGATTTAAAATTATGGCATTTTATAGAAATTTTTAAAAATTGGGGTAAATTCAAAAGATTTACATTTTTTTTTTGAAAAATTAGGATAATTTATGAGAAATTCAAAAATTTAAGGTAAATTATGACAAGTTTGACAACTTAGACAAATTAGAAAAATTAGGGAAATTTTAAAAACTAAAGAATACTAAGACAAATTCATTTTTTTAAAAATTTAGGTCAAATTAAATAAATTTATAGAAAAAATTAAAAATTGGGGATATTAGGGTAAATTCAATGAATTAAGGGAAAATTTTTATTAAAAAAAAAATTAAGGGAACTTTATAAAATTAGGGGAAACTATGGTAAAATTGACAAATTTGGTGAAAATTAGAAATAGAAAATTAGGGAAAATTCGAAAAAATAAAGAAATTTAGGATAACTTTGAGAAAATAGGGAAATTCAAGGCAAATTTAATAAATTATGGGAAATCAAGTCAATTTAGGGAAATTTCAAAAAAATAAGGCAATTTAAGATAAATTAAGGTAATTTACAAAAATTATAAAAATTAAGGAAATTAAAAGCAAATTTTTTAAATTGGGAAAATTAAGGTAATTTAAAAAAAATAAGGAATTTTGACAATTCTATGGTTGATTTGCAAACATGGGGAAATTTAGGGCTAATTAAACCAAATTAGAGAAAAACTAACAAATCTAAAAAATTTAGGGTTAATTATGGAAACTATAAAAATGTGATAATTTAGAGTAGCATCATAAAATAGGAAAATTTAAGAAAATTTCAAAAAAAAGAGTAATTTCAAAAAAAAATTAGAAATTTTGAAAATTTGAAAAATTAATGTAATTTAAGGCAAATTTGACATATTAGGGCAATTCACAACAAATTTGATAATTAGGGTAATTTAAGGCTAATTAAAAAAATTAGGATAATTTAGGGGAAATTAGGGGGCATTTGAGAAATTTAGGGTCGATCCAAAAAATTAGGGTAATTTACATAGTGAATATTTGTTTTTTGACTTGGTCATATTTTCTTTAATTTTTAAGAAAAATGTTGTATATTTTAGAATGATATGTCTTAATTTTTTTTAAATGTTGTACTAACCAAGTTTGTACTTGTAAATTATTTGCAATCCCTCTTATTAAAATGTTGATCATTGGAGGAGGTTTATTGAGTAATGAGATAATCTTGACCTTCTAAGTCAAGTAAGCTAGTAGCAATTAGTTGCAAAGGCCCAACTTTAGTTCGAAAAAAATTTGACCAGTCCCGCAGGTCCTATGGGCTTCAAAGGAGCATAAGCCAAATTTGTTAGTATGTTAGTTTTAATTATTTTCCACTGATAAAAATTTGAGTGTGTTTTTTTAATTACAATATCATTAATTATTATGTTTACATTTTCTAACAGGAGGATTATGAAGAGTTTATCTAACCTTGGCACAAAGACCAAATTTGTACTTATGGATATCCTTCTATATATAAGGAAATGATAGCTAATGGATTCCAACAGAAACAGGTACACCATTTGAATTAATTATAAAACATATTTTCAAAATATTTATAGAATGTATAATATAATACTAATTTGTGTTTGATTATTTTATTTTGTGATTTTTTTAAGAGTTGTTTCAATGTGTTTTATGCAGGCGAAGCACCAAATCATCCCATTTTCAAAGTGGAAGAATGCTTCCAACTATGAATGGGGTGATCATTACTACTAGGATTCTCTTCATTTAAGAAATTCTTATGGTCCACAACTAACTTCATGGGATGTTTATCATCCCCAACCAACTTCAAGAAATAGGGGTGTTGAAACTAGGAATAGTTAGGGAGGTGTGAGTGACGGTGATTTTTGGGGGAGACACTACTTAGGGATCGGATAATGTAGTTGAACATGATGACCCTGATTTTGTATAGGGTAAATCATGACTTTATGACTTATAATTATTATTTTTAATTATATTTTAATGACTTTCACTTTATTATTATGTTTTTTAATACTATGTTTAATTTATTATTATGTCGTTACACATTTAATTTGTGTTTGTATTCAAATTTAATTTAAAAGTCACAATTAGACTATTTTCATTTTTATGTTTAGCATTTCAATTGATATTAACTTTATAATTATATAATTATACATACAGTAATTATATTTATATCATATAAGTACTTTATTTTATACTTAATAATATTACATAATTCTAATTAATTAAATACTACTATATTTTTAATATAATTTACTTTTAATTAACTAAAAAATATTATTTTTTAATATAATTTAAAAACTTAAAGTTTGACTTAAGTCATATTTCAAGTTCATCTAGTGTCAGATTTAGAGTCTCTTTTAACATTACCTCAAAGTCAGACCTAGTGTCGCACTTAAAGTCATCATAGTAATGTAACTAAAGTCACCCCAACATCACCTGCTAAAGTCAAATCTAAATTCATCCCAACATCACCCCAATCGCACTTATCATGGTGATCTAAGTGGAATTGCCAAGTGATATTGAAACTTAATTTAAGGTGACTTTAGCCTGTGTTGTATTTAAATAATCAAAAAACTGGCATTAGAGACAAACTAAAGACACCTATTCAACTTTAAAATTGACTTTAGGGAATAAATTTAGCCTTAAATTTTTTCTTGTTATGTGACTTAAATGTGACTTTAAATCCAACTTAAAACAGTCAAAATGTTGTAGTGTTTTTTACATATAAATGGGTTGAACCCATTGTTTCAATAGTTAGGAATCCCACCTCTATTTGGATATATCTATGGAGACCAAATTTTTATATTGATGCTCTATGATTTTTAGAATCCTTGAGGCTAAGTTTTGTTAATAGATAATGGAAGGTACAAGTGAGTCTTACACAAATTGGTTCTTCTTTTATTGTAGCAATTTTGGTTACATGTATTTTTCCTCATATAAATCTCATAGATAATAATCATTTATAACAACATCAATAAATACACTCTATGAGGGATGTTTGATGATAATATATTCATCCTTTTCATCTTCCTTAGATTGCTCAAGATGAGCCTCCAACCATTTTGGACTTGGGGTTAAACTTTTAGTAGATAAAACATTATTTTCTCTGAACTTGCAAAAGTGTTTATAGAAAAATATGATTCTAATATTATGAACTAATTTTCTAGGGCATTCGATTCTATTTTACTTTAAAACATCAAGGTGTCAAAACTTACATGTACTTTAAAGGGTGTGGACCTTTGGAAGGGCCTCCTTTATGGAGATACTAACATGTTTCTCGATATTTGATAGAGAATATGTGGGAATTGTGTCATAATTTTAGCTCTTTATTTTGTCAAAGCCTCTTCAAGCATTGCATGTACTAATTCCAAGGGATTTTTTCCTCCTTCCTTCATATGTGGTTATTTGCATCTATCAGGAAGAGATTTAGATATATTTCTTATTTCTAAGACAAATTTATGATAGCCTAACATCATTTGATGGTACATGAAGAATCTAAATTGATTTGATACCACTAAATTAGATTGAGAATTCGATTTGGGTGATAACACACCAATTGTTAGTAATTAGTGTGTTATAATAAATTAAACACTTCTCTACTAAACTGACATATATTTTTAAGAATATAAAACAAAAATTTATTACAAGATAATAAGAGAGTTTATAAAAATAAAGCAATCTATGTGGAAGAGATGTTATCTCCCCATTCTAAATTATAATAAGGTGAACCCTTGGATTATAGCTAAATAAAACAAATAATAGTAAATAATTTAAATTTAAACAAGGGTAATAATATCCACCCAACATGAAAACACATGTAGATGGGAATCTCATTTAAAACTAATCAAAGTTAATAATATCCTTTCAACCTGCATAGGCATGTGAATAGGAAAACCTCTAAGAAAAATAGATGTAATAAAATAAGAATTGATAATTGTAGAAACTCCACTTTCATCAAATTTGTGTCAAAACTATAAATCAGAATAATTCCCTATAATAACTCACAAATCAAGCTAGAAATCATTAAAACATTTTAAATCATCCACATAATTTGACTTGCACACTCTGTAACACATTATGCATCCATGATTGGAATAATACACCACATCAAATCATCTAATCCATCATCAGCATCCATAAATCAATCCCCTTCTTTAAAATGACTCATTAATCATATTAAAATAAGAAAATAAAACCTTATAAATGAGACTACAAAAGGGGGAAATCAAATTAATTAACTAATTTCTCAATTAAACTTCTTTTTAAAATGATGTTGCATGGAATGCACATGTTATAAATATTGAAAAATCAAATATTTCCTAAATATCCTCATCACATAGTAAGTTTCTAATTAAAAACTCATTAAATCCCACTTTCCAAGGCAACTGAATGAGAAATGAAAGGTGTATAAGCAATGTTTATGACATATCTTACATCCCTCTTACACACTCAATCCAAATTCTTCCACACTCTAAATATTCATAAATTGAACCTCTTACAATCTTAATTCCTCGCATTTATGGAGGTGAGGACTCATTATCAACCCTTCATCTCAATATAAAATTGATGGTCCATATTCACTCACCAAGTCTATAAATGGAGGAACCATCTTGCATTGTAGACAAGCTTTTTTGTGTTAAGCTTATATTGTCAAAACCTCAAGAGAGCTTCAACTATTTCTTTTAATTAATCATTAAATCATCCATAGCGTAGTTAAGATAGTATCCAATTAACTTTGTGATATTGATAAAGACCTCAAGCATTATATTTGGGCCAATCCAAACTTGAATTTTGGCTAGAGGGAGACATCTATGAGGAAGGTATAATCATTTGATTTTGTCTTTTATTTGTTTCTTTGTCATTTCTTAGATATTGCCCGATCTAAGGACATGTGCCTAGGATGTCAGTTTTTTATTATTTTGGTATGATTTTCATTCTAACAAGAAACTAATCTCCTTTTTAATCATGTGATCACATATGGCATACCCAATGGGACTAACACCCCATATTCTCCTTTGAAACATCATATTATTCCTTTAATTTTAAATTAGCTCAAAATTGATCTTAATTTACCTTATTTTTATTATAATTTACTAAATTACCATTATGGGGTTAGCAATAGAAATTCCCTACTAATCGATGAAATTACTACCCATAAACGGTGATATTGACCTAGTAATTGATGATATCACTTATTTTGGGTTTTTTTTTCTATGATTTTTAGGTAAATAGTGTAATTAGTAGAATCACACTATGAAATGGTATAAATGATTTTGACTTTCACCCAAACTATGATTTTATAAAAATGGCATAATCACAAAGTGATACAATGAAATTGACCTACAAATCAGTGGGATCAACCTACATATCAATAGAAACACGTGGGTAACTCTTTGTCTATTACTCATGTATTTCAATGATATCATAATTGGAAATAGAATAATTTATAATATAAATAATAAAATAATTTAAGTTTTAATTATGCATGTGTTTTTCTAAAAATAGTGATATTGCCCTGTCTAATGGTGATATCACCCTGCTAACCAACAAAATCACTAGTTCTCTATTTTTTATGTTTTTTATATATAGATAGGTGATATTGAACCTCTTCATGATGGAATATTTAAACTAAATGGTGGGATTTCTCTATGATAATTTCTCAATAGCTAAACAATCATCATTCTAACATTATCTTGCATGTCAAAGCCCATAAATCCAAACACTAATATGTTTTTACATGTTTCAATTGTCAAAGAAGTGGTCATTAAAAAAAAAAAAAATTGGTGTATAAAACAAACCAATATTTAAATTTGGTGCTTTAAAATACTTGTGTTTTTGTTTGTTTAAGTGTTTATTGTGTGTTTGCAGGTGGCTTATCATATGTATGTTCTTTCCTTACTCACTTGTGGGATCATGGGTGATCAAAATCACATAGGTTACTATTGCCTTTTACTAAAGTGAAACTAGAGTATGTTCTCCTCTTGCCCACTTGTGAGATCCTAAGGATCATAAATAGTGAACCTTCCCTTTTTTGTTTTGACTACACGAAGGGTATGATGACTTGGATTTCATCACCCAACATATGTACCAACCCCATTTTCCAACAGGGGATATAAATTGAGGATATATATCATAAGAGATAAATGGTTGTGTGTTTTAATTAAATTATATTAAATTAGGGGGTTTATCCCTGATGCTAAGTTATCAAACATCACCTTGAAGTTTAATTTTTGATAGTACTTCATTGAGATCTCACAACTGAAGTGGTCATGAAGGGGCTAGACCCTCCCATGAGTTTCCATTTATTTTTATTCTTTTATGGACTTTTTATCCCCAAGTATAATGAGGTATATTAGGTACCATATATAAATCCTTGTTAAAATTTAGATTAAGACCTTTCGACTGCAAATAATTTTTAATGCAATGGAAACTAACCTCCCCGAAGTTCTCACAACATATTGCTTGAAGTGAGGGTTAAGAGATTAATTTCCCACTTTTTTTGAGGTATATACATGGGCTACATTCATGTTGCACACCTATTATACCATTAAGATAGGGCTTGTCATGTGTGGGTGTTATTACTTATTTATTGTTGTATACTCATTTTGTGTGTTATACCTTACACATCAAATAAGTCAAAATTATCCCAAGTCTAAAAATTTGTGATATCCCATTATAAATTTTCAAAATAATGCATTACTCTACCTAATTTCTAAGCCATTCTATCCTATCCTAATGACATGATGCCTGATTGAAATGGTACCATGTTTATACTATATTGTTATGTTGCCCATTTGAAAATAAATCTAAATCAAGTTTGTTTTGAATCAAATCCAATTCCAAATTAAATCTGAATCTATCAAAATTCCAAATTCGTCAAATTTTATAAAACTAAAGCCAACTTTTTAAGTCAAACATTGAAATTTTAACTAAATATCAAGTCAAAATCTAAGTATTTTCAAAATCCAAGATCAAACGTTTAAATTTTCAAAAATCACTTTATAGACACACATTATTTCATGATGAGTACTTGACACTCCAAAACTATGGGCAACTTAAAAATAACTTGAATTGAACATTATTTATTGACTTCAACATTTACATTGACAAATTTAAATCAAACATTGACCCATTATGACATATTTCAATCCAAATTCACCTATTCATCCAAGCCAAGCTAATCCACCCTTAAATACTCAAAAACATGTGCCTCTTCCATCCCAAAACACTCCCACTCTTCAAGAATGGAAAAAATAAAAGAGGTTATTTTAAGAGTCCAAGTAGGTAATCAGGGTAAAAAGTACTAGTTCGATGAGAAATTCCCTTATCTATTTGATATGAGTCTCCTTCAAGTATCTTTCACACCTCAATTTGAGTCACCCAAATTCAAAAAATACAAGAGAAAATATGATCCCAAGGAACATCTAAAATAATTATTTCTTATGAGTCAAGAGGTAGCTTATAACAATATTTATCTGATTTACATGTTTCCACCCAAATTGGGTGGACAAGCCTTGGATTGGTTTATTCATCTATCAAATGGATTTGTCAATACTTTTAATGACCTATATGAGAAATTTTTTAAACATTTATCATATAACATAGATCACAAGTTGATCATGGTTGACTTATACAATTCCAAGTGGGGAAAGTTTTCTACCTACTTACAATGATGGAGAAGTTTAGCCAGTCAGTTTCCACACAACCTTCTAGAGAAGCAATTAGTGAACATATTCACTTTCAATCTTAATGTGGAGGTAGTTCATAACTTGAGACTTCATTGTACCCACATGTTTAAAGATATTATATACAAGGGGTGAAAATTGAAAAGGATCTTATTAACAAGGGCTTGGATAAAATTTATCCTTGAATTCAAGTGAAATCACATGTAAGCACATCTAATAAGCCAAAGATATTCAATAAAAACAAGAATGTAGTAGGCAATGGAGTAACTAAATCCAAACATGTGCAAATAGTGTAAACACTAACTATCCAAAATACTCTACCTTTTCAATTTATTACATTACAAATACCACCTCCACAAAGGATTCAATATCAAATAATATTTTTCTCTAACCTTGGTGAGCCCATAGAGGTGGTGTTCAAAAAATTGGTTGTAGCAAACATGGTCATTTGGCCAAATACAAATCCCTTTAAAGAAGGTCAACCATGGTCCACATGGTATAGGGATAGTGAATATTGTGATTACTATAATGTTAAAGGCCATGCAACTTATAGGTGTATATAAGTTAGACACTTTCTCCAAGACTTGCTTGAGCATGGTGAAATTGAGTTATAAAATTTTACTTCTACTTCAAATCAAAATATTGGTATATACAAAGACCCATTTCTAAAACACAATTCTAATAGTTAGCATCAACCAAATAATCATAATTAGAATAACCATCCTTTGAACAATTAAAATCAGAATAATTGTAATCAAGGTCAAGATTCTAAAACAAACTAGATTAGGTACCATAATGTCTCATAAAACTATAACAATGTTGTGGGTCCTATTACCAATAATTATGTGGCCACTATTAATATCAATCCCCATTCATCATCTAACATTAATCAGTGTGTTTCCCCTTCTATTCTAGGACCTGCCCATTTACATCCTAGTGGCCCTCTTTTGACTCAAAATTGCATTGTTTTAACATGACATCCATAGTTACCATTTTAGGTCCTACATCTCCTCCTTTCAATTCAAGTAATCCTCTTCCAAATCAAAATAATGTAATTGCAAGTCGACATCCATAGGTTACCTCCAAGGTCTTTCATCACCTCCAAATAATATTTCAATCCAAGGTTATTTACCTTTAAAATACAAACTATCTTCTTTTTCCACAAAGAAGCAATATGATCTTGTGGAACAATTAAACAAGACACCGGTGCAAATTTTTATTCTAGATATCTTGCATACATTTGAAGCCCACAAAAAATATTATAAGAACTTTTGTGACAATCTGAGGTTAAAAATAACATAGATCCCACCTAATTCTAAACACTTATGGGGCATTTATCCCCAAGTCAATAATGCATGTTTGAAAAAAGTGATATGTCATCCTTGATCCATTACATATCAGCCTTTTTTATATTGAACTAGGCATTTCCTATCATAAGATCAAGTAAGTTCTCATAAACAATGGTTCTGGTTTAAACATTTCCTCATTGAAATTAGTCAAACATTTAGGGTACACTTCAATAGATATACAACCAAATACCATCACTATGAAGGCATATGACAACACAGAGAGAGAATCGATGGGAACCATTTCTTTACTTGTCCTTGTTAGACATGTTCTCCATGATACCCTTTTCCATGTCATTGATCTTGAACTATCATATAATCTGATTCTTGGGCGTCCTTGGATCCATCAAGTATGCACAATACCTTTTGTTGAGATCAACACACCATATTTTCCTAAAAATGGGGACCCTATGAAAAATTTGAGTCATTCACCCAAATAAATACCCTACCATTCAATCCACATGATTAAAACCCCCTTTGTATGACCTAAAATATTTAAAGTCATGTTAGTCCATGACAAATGTTAATGAGGTACTTTTTAAAATGTTCATTAATGTCTAGTTCATTGAGTTTTATAGTGATCTAATTTGTTTAAAATTTCTCTTACAAGGGGTTATGATTTAAATATCCAATGTATGATCCCTAAAACCTGATCAAAATTGCTTAATTAAGGTTTTTGAATCATGGTATTACTTTAGCTATGTCAAAATTCATATTAGATACTATGACATACCTTAATTTTATTTTTTTAGACTAGGGTTCAAGTCAAATTTTGTACTAAAAGTTCAAGTTGGATTTCATACTCCAACTTTATAACTTTAGACTTGTCCCTTTTCTTTTATCTCATAATTTTTTAACTTTTGTACCTTTCACTTAGCAAGAACCTGATGCTAGCTCAGACTCAAATAACATATGATAGTATCATATGTATTGGTCACTTGATTACATAAATTTTAAGACTTTGTCATGTACCTTTTACCCTTTGAAAAATAGTCATGACCTAATGACCCAATTACAGCATGCCACATGGTGCCCAATTATGGCTTTTTAAGCTCACGAAGGAATTTTGAAGTCTATAACCCCATGATCCAATAGGAATTTACCACTTATCATTTAATTGTCTCATCCTAGTCTATGAATAAATTATATATCAATTGAAACATGCCACATGGCACCTTGTTGCAACCCTCCAAGGATCCTATTATTTTATAAAAATTCTCATGACCCTGAAATCTTATCACAGGTACCACTTGGCACTCATTCACTGCATTTCAAGTTTAATGAGGAGTTACAAGGTTCATGACCCCATGACCCAATGGGAATGTTCCACTTGTCATTCAATCATTACATTTTAGCTTACAAATGAGTTACAACCCAAACAAAGCATACCACATGGTGCATAATCATAGCGTTTTGAGACCTCAATTACTTTCTAAATTCCCATGACTTATAAATTCAATCACATTATGACACTTAGCACTTAGTCACATCTATGTGCCCCACTATTTTAATGTGTAATGTTTCAATCTCTTGATACTATGATGGCATGATAGGATGACACTTGGCATTTAGTCATTAAATCTTGGATAGTTAGATGTTACATGGAAACCACCTGGCAGTTGAGACCAATGATGTTAAGGACATGTAGACCCTTATCTCATAGAAATAATGTGATCAAAGGAAACCCTAGATCCCAATGAATAATTATCCAATCAAAAGAAAACACTTGGAAAAAGGTCACAGTACTCAGGTCCATTAAAAGTTTCACATAACAAAGTGGCATGATAGTGTGATCCAATGAGAGCTTGCCACTTGGAAAACTAGTAGAGGTCCCAAGGCCACATCATCCCAAGATAAAAGAAGTTGAGTTGCATAACATAAAATAATAATGATCCAAGTAAAAGATGACACTTAGTAGAATATCATGCAATCCACTCAAATAGTTTAATATTCAAAATAGAAGGCTAAAGTGCATGAAAAGGTGCCAAGTGTTAAGTACATGTCAAGTATGACACCCAAGTGGCACACAGCTATCCAAATGGCATCAATTTTAAGTGTGAATTAAATGTTGATGGGTCTTATTTTAGTAGTTATAAATATAAGTCACTTCATGGAAAAATTCAAGCATATGATGATAGGCCACATGGACAAGGTCAAGGTGATGATTGGTTGATTTCTCAAATAGAATTTTGAAGCCCTTAAAATAAAACTGAAGAGGCACGTAGGCTTTAAATCAAAGTGAGTTAAATATAATTATAATTTATGACTCATATCAATTAGTTCAAATTCTAAATTTGAAGTTTAAAGCTTACCATCTGTGCATTCCTTTGTCATCAAAGTAATAGGTTCATTCAATTGTTATCTGCTAAGAACCCTAAAGTATTCTATGAAATTTTTAAAGGATTTTGTGCATTCATATACCATTAAATCAATCTATAAACTCATTAATCATATAATTTCAAACTATGGCTGATGGTGAAACATCTGGGGCCAATAATCAGGAACAAGTTCCACCCCTCTACTCCTATGGAATAAACATCATCTTCTAGGACACCAATTTCAACTCTATTACATTGGCCATCAAAGACAAACACTATAACGACTTGTTTTACCATATATAAAGGACATTATATAGAGATAGTGATGATTAGGAAGGATCTAATGATGCAAAATATAGGTTAAACATTCTGACACTCAAATTTGTAGGGTTACACTAGGTTGCATCTAACCGAGAGGTACTCCCCTGCATAGATTTAGTCTACCAAATGTTTCTTCAATTCATGTCTATTAACAATATGAATAAGTATTTTAATTTTGGATAAGACATTGCCTTCATATTCAGGCTAACCTTTTCATCTTATTATGTTCTACCCAAACTAGAGATTATATACAACTAGGAAATCATAATTTGGTGGCTCAAAACACACGAAATCTAGGAAGTTTTGATATAATGGGCTGAGAACAAGGATAATTTTGTATGCAAATCCAAAATTATCCAAATCCCAATCACCTAATTCAAGAAAGGGGTAATAATGGGAATGGCTATGATGAATCAGCTGCATGAGACCAAAGACAAAAGCCATGTAGATGAGAAGTGGGTTCTACTTCTATCTATGATAATAGATGATGCCAAGACTCCCCCTTTGGGAGAAATTATATCTTGTAACTTGGTAACACATATCATAAGGGTCATGGACAACCATGGGGATCATTTCTACATGATTTCCTACCTATTGGATGTCATCTACACTATCTATAAGTTCCACCAATTCACCAATTGGGATCTAAAGCTGAAGTGGATCATGCCTCATACCTACTCAAAGGTAAAAGTGTACAAATACAAGTATGAGATGAGGGAAATTATTGAAAACATATTCATATAGTCTATAAGTCAATCCATGAGAGGCTCGTGCCTAGGCTATCAGAGAAAATTAGAATAACACTCAGCACCGTGGGAGCCTACTGGTACTATCCAGACTATATAGTGATAAGGATAGTCAAAAAGATAGTCCCCTTAGGTTTCCCACCATAGTACTAGACAAACTATTTTAATAATAAATTACCTTTCAATCACTCATAAGGGTGAATAGACTGTGCAAGAATAATATAAGAGGATTAGTTGATCCTTAGATATCCAATATTGGCCATTTTACAATTAAAATCTGAAACTTAGTGATTATTGTTGCCAAGCAAAGGTCCACCTTCGACTTGGAAAGGGATGGAAATAGGAAATGGGAACTTGATCATATAACATTAAACAATTTGCTAAACATAGGGTAGCCCTAAGCATCACCTACCATCATGAGCCTGAAGATGAAGACATGTTCTACATTAATGTAGCCAATGACATAGAGGTGAAGTAGAGATTAAAGACTGCCAATATCCCATAGGTTAAGGGGAGGTTGGAAGATGCATATTTCTATCAAGATTTTGAACCTAAATATACTCAAGTAGGAGCATCTACATCCATAATCCATGTTGCTAGCACTGAGGAGGAAAGACCAATTGACCCTCAACTCAGTCAGAGGATATTGTAAGAATTATCACCTACTTTGGAGAAAGGAAGAGCTAAGACTAAAAAACATATTAAGAAAGCTTCTACTTTAGGAGAAATATCTAGAAACCCATCTTAGGAATAAAATATTGCCTCAGTATAGGAAAGACCCTTTGTAGTAACCCATTCATCTTCAGTGAAGGCAGTAGCAACACCTACTACAACACCAACAACTTTAACATTAGGATTGACTCCCCTACTTTCTGTCAAAGAGGACCCAATATAACAGGTTAGGAGTGTGTTTATTTTCTTCCTTTATTTTCATATAACTAGCCCTCATGTATATTTTGTGACCCCCCAACATCGGATCATATGAACCTTCTACCCTACAGGTCCCTCACTAGACCTGTAATTAGGCATGTGACTATGTCATTGCCCATTGTCAACCCTTTCATTGTATCATCCACTTCCAAGGTCTCTATGATGGCCAATTTGCCTCCAATTCTGCCTGAGCCTATGCCTAGGCTAGGTCGCCAACTGTCAAAGAAAAGACCCATAGTTATCATCCCCTAATTTCTTTTATTCCCAACTATTGTTTTACCTAGCACTAATTCTTCTTCATCTTCAGGAATGACACTTTAGCCTTCATCCCCCAATTCTACATTTGTCCCTGTCACCTCAAAATTTAATTCCAAGACATCTACCTTCTAGGGATTGACACCATCTCAATAATTGCCTCCATCTACCTATCCTCAGGGGAACATTTCAAATAAATCTTAGATAAAACAAATATAGTTGGCTATAATGGAGAACCAATATTTATTCATAGTGGACCCTAGAGTTTGACAATAAGTCTGGGGTAATGAAGAGATTAACCAAGATGAAGGTCACCCATCTAGACCAAATAATTATGTATGAGTCAAAACCCTGTTTGAGTTAACTAATAAGAAGATAGCCAGGCTTAGACAATAGAAATAGTATGAAGAGGACCCACTCTCGGCTTTAAAGGCATATGGTGATGTAGCTATAAATTTGGTAAAAAGAATACAACTGAAAGCAACTAATCTAGAACAACAACACAAATCCATGTTACCAGAGGAGACCATCACCAAGGTAGAATGGGTTCTGGAGGTAATGTTTTATACACTAAATACTTTGGCCCAGTACAAAGTTAAAGGGGAGGTCTAAAACATAATTATAAAGGTAGAAGGTGCATAAGGGATATATGACAATAAGATAATCAAGTTGGTAAAGTTGATTACGATGAAAAGGTCTAAAGACCATGAACTTGATCTCATTAGAGGACTTGAACATTGCTCATTCCTATATAATTGGAAGAAGGAAAGATTTGAACCAGTAGATTAATGAAATGAGATCCCTGGGCCAATATCTCACCCAACAAGGTGACAAAGTCATAACTTTACTTAAAGAGGCTGAGATCACACATCTTGCTAACAAGGATGGTTCCATTGTCAGCAAGGATGCCTTCAATGCCCAGCTACAAAACTTCATTGTAAATTTTAGAAAGCAAGTTCTAGCTCGGGGAATGACTTTTGGGTAGGAGATAGTAGACTTGACTACATCTCCTAATCAAAGAATAGAAAAAGTAGTGGCAATCAATGAGGTTTTGGGACCTCTCTTGAGAAAAGATGACATAATGTCAAGTCTCACCATCAAATTACTAAAGGAGCCCATTACTGATTTGAAGTTGATTGATAGTGATTACAAAAAAATATCTAAGGCTTAGAGAAGATAGATAGAAGCTGAAAAATAGGTGAGTAGTGAGCCACAATTGGTCACCACAGGAGCTTCTTCCTCTTTGACCACTCTTGGGATTTCTTCTTCTTCAGCCACATTAGGAAGCACTCCCTCTTCTGTTGCCATGGGTTCACTTTCATCTTCTACTACACTGGGAGTTTCATCATCATCCACATCAATAGGATCCCAACCTAGAACCTTAGGAGCGAGATAACCATCTATCAAGATTTCTCTTGATAAATGTCATGTTCTAATTTCCCTCAATATATTGTAAAAGATTCCATTTTTTTGAATATGGAATATTCTTCAATTTTTAGGACATGAGGAACTTTGTCCACTGACAAATGTCATGTATTTGGTTCTCTTAAAACCAGTGTAACCATCTTAGGCATGAAAAGAGCCTATATATAGGGGTTTTCCCCCCTAATTGTACTCCAAAACAAAAAAAATATGAACTTAATTCAAATAGAGAGAAGAATTCCTACAATTTGTTCATTGTTTCATTATTTTCATATATTTTTATTTCTTGAGTTTTTTTAACTAAGAGAGGGGTAAAAATTTATTAAGAAACGTCAAAATAACAGTTACAGCTCATTATCCTGGTCCACAAGGTGGACCAGTTTTTGATATAAAGACATAGGAAGCATCCGTAACTCAGTAATATTCCACGTAGGCCCATTCTTCGAGGCCCACTTAGCAAGGCAATCTGCAACCTTGTTCCACTCACGAGGAACATGGTTGAATGAAATCAAAAGCAACGTGGTACTTAATAACAAGATTTTTTGAATAACAACTTGAATTTGCTAATCCGTCTTCCTAAGGACACGTCTATTCAATAGATTAATCACTACCTGTGAATCTAATTCACAGATAATGTTATTCCACCCTTTTTGACAACAGTAATGGACCACCTCTAGGATAGCCATGGCTTTCATGAGGTTGTTATTCTGGTATCCTTTGTGAATTGAAAAAATGAACTAAATTTTACCCATGCTATCACGACCGACTCCCCCAATGCCAGCCTCCCCTAGGTTCCCACAGGAAGAGCCGTCTAGATTAATTTTAGTCACTCCTTTAGGGGGAGGCATCCATCAGCTAGCTCTGTTCATAGGCCGCAAAGTATGTCTGCTACCACGAATCGCTTGAGTGCTGACCAAAGCCGCGCCAGTCAGGGTCGGGTCTAGGCCCAGATGGGAGTCAAAGTCAACAGCCTCTGGCTCCCAGCTGTCTTCCCACACGGTCTTAACCTACAAGGTCTCTTGCAATGCATTAATAATATTCATCCATAGAGCTCGCACTTCCAGTTAGGTGCCCCTGAAGACTCTCCTGTTCCTTTCAATTCACAGGTTCTAGAATATAAAGGAGGGCCCATTTTGCCAAGCATTTTGCAACAAGGAGATTTTGGAGGGAGCCTATCCAAGTCAACCCCCAAAATCAATCAAAGACCAAGCATGCCAGTAAGGTGTCCTCCAGGCATCCCACCACCAATGCCAAATCTATTTTGCATACTCACATTGGAAAAAAAGATGAGAGGCAGTCTCCTCATTGCTGTGACACAGGACACAAACAGAGGGTCCCTGAAAACCTCTTTTACACAAATTATCCCAGGTTAGACATCTATTATAAGTAATAAACCATAAGAAAAAATTACACTTGGGCCAAGCAGCCCTGTTCCAAATATTCTTCCTTGAAAGGAACTGTCCTTCATCATAGAAATGTTTAGCCAGGACCTTATATCCTACAGCCACAGTATACTGCCCAGTGGCATCACCCCCCCAAGCAAGAACATCATGTCCTTGAAGGGAGCTACAATTTCTAGAGCCAAGCAACTGAGATAATTCCCTTCTCTCTTCTTTTGAGCCCCCCTGCGGTCAAACAGAGGAACTTTTCCGCCTGTAACCAATAGTCGAGCCCATATTGAATTGTTCCTTGTAATGAGCCACATTGTGCCATCTAGCTGAATGAAAAGCAATACTAAGCTGTTGTAAATGTGGATGAGAGGATAAAAGGGGTGGCACACCATCCCAAGAGTCACTCCTAAATAGAGCCTCCATTCCACTATTGCAGACCCAGAATAAACTATTTTTCACAAGCTGAGCTCCAAGCTTGAGAGTTTTCCAAATCATTGAACCTCTCCCCTCAAGTGGGAGCCTGGGAATATCATGAGAATCAACACCAGGAAAGTACTTACCTGAGAGAATACGGGCCCAAAGAGAAGATAGGTTAGAACACCACCTCCAATACAGCTTGGCCACAAGGGCTTGACTAGCCAGAATAGCATATCGCAATCCAAGTCCTCCTTCTTTCTTAGGCCGGTAGACCGTAGCCCAATTGATAAGGCTCCATTTTTTATTCTGTAAATTACCGCTCCATAGAAATTGTCTAGCTAAGGCATCGAATTCCTTTAGGAAATAAATAGGGGCTACCTGAACCATACAGCGGTATATGGGCGTCGCTTGAATAACAAATTGAAGAAGGATCACTCTACCTGCCGTGGAAAGCCACCTATGGGTCTAGTGGCTTACTTTTTGCCTAAGTTTGTCCAGAATGTTTTGCCAGACCAGCCTAGGTTGCCTTCCCACCATAATGGGAATGCCTAGATAAATCACCGGGAGGGTGTGGATCTGAAACCTTAATATGTTAGTAATCCTTCTCTGAATAGGAGCAGGAGTATTGAAGAAGAAGATTGAGGACTTATGGTTATTAATTTTCTGCCCTAAAGCCACCAGATAGCTATCAAGGGTAATTAAAAAATATTTCACCTCCCGTATATGTGCGTTACCAGCTAGGATAGTGTCATCAACAAATTGAAAGATGAGTCAATGTAGCAGCCTCATTTCCCCACCTCCACCCATGTATGGCATTCTGAGCAACCCAAAGTTTGAAAAGTTGCCCCAGTCCCTCTGCCAAAATAATAAACAAGTATGGTGATAGCGGGTCTCCTTGATGAAGGCCTCTCGTGGCACAAAAAAGCTCAGATGGTGCTCCATTGATCAGGACTGAGAAGGAAGGCATGGTAACACAACTTAACACCCATCCAATCCACTCTTGGTCGAAGCCAAATGCCAGAAGGACTTTGTAAAGAAATCTCCAACTAACTCTGTCATAGGCTTTGGAAAGATCCAGCTTGATAAACATAGCACACTCCTGTGAAGTACTCATGGAATGGATGGCTTCCGAGGTGATCACCACACCATCCAAAATCTATTTGCCTGCCACAAAACCCCCTTGCTCCTTAGAAATTAGCCTGGGAAGGTACCCTTTAAGTCACTGGGCAATGAGCTTGGTAATGATTTTATAAATCACATTGCAAAGCGCAATGGGCCTAAACAAATCTAGCCTATCAGCCTACTCTTTCTTTAGAATAAGCACCAAGAATGTGGCATTCAAGGCTCTCAGCATCTCTTTGTTAGAGAAAGATTCTTGAATCACATTCATAAGATCTTGACTAATGATATCCCAGAAGTCTTGGAAGAATTCAACAGGGAAACCATCTGGGCCAGGGGCTTTGCCTCTCTTCATGCTGAAAACAACCTCCTCAATCTCAATTATATTAATAGGCCTCATGAGGAAACCATTCATTTTCGCAGTCACCAGGGGAGGTATGCACGATAAAACAAAATTTTCAGCCATCTCAACAGGTGGAGGATCACTAGTAAAAAGTTCTGAATAGAATCGAATAGCTTCCCTGGTAATGTCATGAGTAGAGGTAAGGCACATCCCCTCTTGAGTAGTCAGGGATGAAATGAAGTTGTTGTTACGCCTTCCTTGCACTGAATTATGAAAAAATGCCATATTTTTATCTCCTTCCTGAAGCCAGTCAATGCGAGCCTTCTGCTTCTAATATATATCCTCCCGAAGGTCCCACTCCGCTAAATTCATAACAGCTTTAGCCTCCTCCACACGGAGCTCTTTCAAGAAGCCACAATCTCTTATTTGCCTAGTAATCCCATCAAGCCAATCTTGAGCCTTCTTCTTCATGCTATGTAAGTTACCAAAGCTGGTTCAATTCCAAATTTGTAACTTTCTTTTAACGTACTGAAGCTTTTTTTGAAAAGAATACATAGTTGTTCCATAGGCAGGACTCCCTTGTCTCCACCACTGCCGAATGGACTCGTGAAGAGATGGGTCGCGAAGCCACATTAACTAAAATTTGAAGGGTGGCTTTTTGGGCCCCTCAATATAACTAGTGGACAGCTTGATAGGCTAATGATCAGAACCTCTCCAATCCAAGATTTCTGAGATAAGAGTCACTGCATTAGACTGCCAAAAACAAGACACAAGAAATCTATCCAAACATTTAGAAATGGCAGCATTATCCATTCTTCTGTTACTCCATGTGAAGAGCCCATTTGAAGGTTTAACATCTGACAAGCGTAGCGCTTCAACATTGTGACGCAGATAGTCTGAAGAGGGGCCTAACTGAGGTAGTCCACCTCTTTTCTTCTCCAAGCTCAGCATTGCATTAAAGTCACCTACAACAATCCAAGGGAGGTACGGATGACAGTTTCTTACATAGCGGATATGCTCCTAGAGTTAAAATTGTCCATCTATATCAGTCGGTGCATAAACAGTTGTAATCAAAATTATCTCACCAGTTTCAAGGGCAGATGCCACCATTGAGAGAGCTAATAGGGATGAAATCCAATGGCATGGAACAATTTTCCTCAGATCCCAGCACATGGAAACTCCCCTTGAGTTCCCCAATGCACCTATACACTGACATTGACCAAATAACTAGAAATTTGGCATACAAGCAAACATTGGGTCAACCGCCAGTTTGGTCTCCTGCATACATAAGATATCCGGAGAGTGATCCTTCACTAATCTACGCATAGCTCTTTTTCTAGGGAGGCTATTTAAACCCCTCACATTACATGAGACAACAATCATTGATTGGGTTGGGGGAAATGTTCATCCAGGGTTTTAACAACCCCTGATTCCAGCAATAAGTCACCTGTAAGTCTGAGTCTCTCTTGATCTTTTCTTCTCCCAACTTTGGAGGGAATGGAAGAGGAACCCTTCTTGAAAGGTCACTGCGTTAACCCGAGTGTCGAGGAAGGTCCTTTGTCTTTCCTACCCGCATCCACCTCCTTCACCAAATCAGCCCATTTCGTTTCCTTCTCTTGCATATCAAAACCAACCACCTGTGATTCCATCTCCAACCTTGAAGTTGTTCCTGAATTCGTCTGGATCATCATATCCTGTATTTCATTTGGGGATAAAATTGGATTATTTTCCTCCAGCGCTTCTCCCTGGGTCTCAATTGGAATGACGTCCTCAATGGCCATGCTATCCAGGGCTTCAAATCTATTGAAGCCTAATTCAACTTGTCTATCCGCATTCCTGCACTTTAACCCTCAGCTTTTCCCCTGGCGCCTGACAGGTAAAAAACCATCCATCTCAGTAGTACCTTGCTCAGCTGATCCCTGTGCCAAACTAGCATTACTCATAGGATTTTTCCCTTTAGCCTCTCTGTCAAGCTGGGTTTTGACATTATCATTGAAGGCAGGATGCCCCATCCTTTTACCAGCAAGTACAGGATGTGGTGTAGAGGGCTCAGGTCCTGTCACATTGTCTTTAGTAGCCTGAGGACATTGACGGTGTAAGTGCTCATAGACATGACAAATATGGCAATGGAACGGGATAGATTCATAATCTATCTGTTGTATCTAGGACGAAGAACCCATATATATTTCCAACAAGTCTGGAACAGGATTATTTAAATCAATGTCTACACAAACACGAGCATATGAAATTACCTTTTTGTCTAGCGACTGATGAGCTATTGCAGTTGGTTTACCCAGCATGGCAGCTATCTGCCTGAGGATGTCCTCCTACCAAAATTCTAGGGGTAGCCTTGGAAGACGAACCCAGACCAGTACACAAGCTAGAAGCTCATCTGCCGAATTGAACCCCATGTGCCAGGGTTTAAGAAAAATCCCCACACGCTCATAGAAGTAGGGACCTCCTTCAAACACTCTGTTATAGTCTAAGACAGAGGAGAAGTTCACCAAGAAGTAACTATTGCCTGCCAGCATGATGTCAAAATCCCCATCTATTTGCCAGGAGCACCGAATCCAAGCATCCAAGGCTGCCAAGGAGATTCTGATTCCCAAAAATTTACAAATCAAGGTGTGAGATGTCAAATAGTCAACATCCTCCTGCACCGCTTCAGGTGGAATGACCAGGACTGGTCGGTCTTGTCTGTGTAGTAAGAAACCATTCATCTTGCTCAGTCTTGAGTGCTCACTGCAATAGAACTGCTGCCCAAAAACTCCTGCCCCAGGCAAGGATGCATCCTTCCTAGGGCCTGTCGATGGGCCACTCTTCACACCTTCGCACGCCATCTCCTATGAAGGAATGGTTTAAGTAGCCATAGATTAAATTCATTATTTCTTGAGTTTTATTAATGATAAATGATTTCATTTTTTTAATGGTTAAGTCTAATAGTAATGTTTTGAATGCATCTGTTGGTTTGTGCTTTTAGTTATGCTAACAAAATTTGTTATTTATGCTCTTTTTTCCTTCTATTCTACAAATGAATGTGTTGAAATCAAATTATTATAGGTAGCTATTTTAAATCATACTTTTTAGATATATGCATTATACTTACCCTAAAATCCCCACTGAATTTATATTATTTTGATTTTAGCACTAGAATCCCATGAATTTTCGTTTTATTTGCATTTTTATCATAAAATACTAAAAGAAATATGTGGGTCTTTGTTGTTGCAAGGCAAACCTTTTTTTTTGCTCTACTCTACTTCCCTTTTTGAACTTTTTTAACTTGGATCACCTTAGACTAATGCTCATTGCAAATACTCACCTGTTTGTTTAAAGTTTGGGCATAAATTGGAAATATACAAATCAATTTACATCATAACAATGAAGAAATTTTAGATATATTGTGTTACTATTGAGTACCTATTGTCCCTATAGTAGGGTCTGCTTGTAGACTAAAGGTGGTGGCCACATAATTATTCTAGCAAAATTAAATTAAGCCCTAAGGTCTTCCAGGACCTACACTAAAATTTGAGAAATACTATTCTATTTTTTGCATTATAACCTTGACACAGATATACATCAACAGGAGACAAGTTGGCATTAGAATGAGGGCTCTTTGTTTGTTTTGAGTAAAATTATAGTGTATTTTAGTTGAAATATAGAATAATTTGTTTAAATACACAAATATTGGTGTAAACACTGTAGTTTGTTTTTTATATTCCATGAGATCTTTACAACCTTTGAAATATCTCTATGAAAATGTGTTTATTCCAAAAGATCCTTTAAATATTAGCTCAAATCTAAAGATATTATGGCAATGACCCTCTAATCTGTTTAAATTTCATCTAAGGGTATTAAAGATAGGCATGTCATTGAATTACTCAATTAGATCAGTCTTTATTTCATCTATATTTGTAACGGTTTGCATGATTTGAACTAAGAACTTTAGATATATAGCAAATAAGTGTAAAAGATCAGTATTTAGTTGGTTATTTGTGTAAGATCACTATGCTTGGGCTTTAGAAATATGGATTGAGTTTACTCACATAGCATCAAGGTATTCTTTGCAAGATTCTACTCTAAAATGTTATGATAAGCGTAATACATCAAAGATGGCTTGAAATATATTATCTAATGTTGATCTTTTCAAGTTAGACCAAGTTTATGACAAAAGTGTGTGCAGGTTTCAAAGCTTTGAAGGATCCATACCAATGAAGGTAAAATAAGATGACTTTGCTTAATTTTGGACCTTTTTTTAGGGTTCATTTATGTTAATTTGATTGATCTTTACCTTCTTTGCAACATTTGGTGAAACTTTGTAGTATTTTGGATTTTTGACATAGATCCTTTACATAACATCCTAGAGTTACCTAGGATCTAGACCAAATCTTGCTCAAAAATTAGAGTTCCCCTTAGATTTTTAGAGATCCACCACAAAGATAGAGCTAATAAAGGGAGGCATAGGAGATCTAAATGCCACCCTACCTCTTCAGTAAGCCAAAATCCACATCTTTTGTTTTACATTCATTCAATCATGGCATGATTAGGAGGATCTTCCATAAATGTCCCCGATCCTATGCATGATTTGATAATGAACCCTAAAAAATACCTCCCTCCCTTCAATCCATCTAGAGCTATAACTATTGAATATCATATCAAATAATTTAAGGTAGTTCTTAGGCTTTTGAACATCATCCATGAAGATGTAGCCTACAGACTCTTTCCATTTACCTTTAGGGAAGCAGTTTATAACTAGTTCCTCAATTTACTAGAGGATTCCATCATAGAGTGGACCCAGTTCAATGATACCTTCATTGCACAATTTGGAAGGGTCATTAGCCCTGGGATTATTTACCAAAAGTTCATTGTTCTAAAGTGAGACATGAATGAGCCCATAAGAGATTTTAATGTTAAATTCCAAAACATTTATAGCCTCACCATAGATCCCTATCATCATGTAGATGACATAGCACTTGAAATTTATAAAAACACCTTGGATCCAATGGTTGTTGTCTTTCTACATCAGGCCATGAACATCAATGCATTACCACATGCATATGTAGAGGTCATACATATTAATGAGGAAATTCACCCACAAGGGAATCCTACCTTTGCTATCCCAAACATCAACCCATCTTTGCTTTTTCTTAACCTAGTTCCAAATACAAATCAAAATTTTCTTGTGTTAAATCAAATACCTGGCCTCAATCAATTACCATTAAGCCATGCAGCTCCTGGTCAACAATTAGGATTTTTCAATTAGTATAATATTAGGGCTCATCCCTAAAACAATAGTCAAGATTTGGTCCCTGTCAACAACTCTAATACCTAAAGCATTGTCCAAAGCCTAGTTTATAACACTAAGCCTGACTCCTCAAAGGGAGATATAGAAGCAATTTAGAGAATGGTCCAAAAACTAGGTAGTGACTTTCTAAATTTACAAAGGTAAATGGGAAACATGGGGGAAAGTTCTAATATAAATTACACATTTCAAAAGTATAATAGACCTTTCAACTGGTCTAATAATAATAACGATAATGAACCCCTCGCTAATAAGATGTCAAACATAAATATCTATGAATTGGCCTTGCCCAATTGGTGTAGAGTCCATAACATGGCATAAAATAGAGAGTTGGACTACATAGAATTTTGAAACACTTTTGAAATGTTTTGAGGTGAGTTGGAAAGTTATGACATTATCTCAAATAATAAAGATAATATTGATAATTCTATAAATACAAGAGCACTTGAAAATGGGTCCAAAGCTACTAAAATGGCCTTCATGGTTGAAACTTATGAGTTTTCAGACTAAGTAGAAAATGAGACTAAAATCAACACAGATGAGATCCATGCTTTCTAATAATACTAGAAGAGCAATTATGCCTTGAGGAATAGATCTCAAAATGAACCTGTAACAACTTCCACACCACCTAACAAAGTTGACACTCCCCTAGATCATAGAACCAATAACGATCCTCCTCCCCCAAGGGCAAGGATACTCAACCAACTGTAGAGTCAGCTACAACTAGATCCAAAAGTGGATACAAAATTGTGGAATATATGAATAAGATTAAATCCAATATCACCTTGAATGAGCTTGCTCAAATCACTAAGCAACATGATTTACTACTAAAATCATTAATTGATAAATCAGAGAAAGGTAAAGATAAATCTAAGAATGTGAATGTGGTAATGTATAAAAGTAAGGATGAGGTCCCTCCATTTCTATTAACTATTTGAATCTTTGGGAAGAATGTTCATAATTGTTTACTTGATTCTAGAGCATATACTAATATAATGTCTATAGGTATTTGTGAAAATTTGGGACTAAGTTCGATCAATTCTAGCATAGTTGTTATCCAGTTAGACAAATCAAAAGTCAAAGTGGTAAGAACACTATTGAATATTAATATGCAACTAGCTCATGAACCCTGAATTCAATAGTTCATCAACATCCAAGTCATAGAAATCCCAAAGTATATGGGATGTTATTGAGTAGAGACTAGACAAATTCCTTGAATGGATACATGTCAATAGATTGCTCACATATGTGGCTACCTTGGAGGGGTATTCCCAATCAAATTCGAATCGAGTGAGAGATGATCATGAATTTCATGATAATTGAATATAATGCTAAGAATTAGAAGGTTAATTTATAGTCTACTGACTTAGGTGTATATGTTCTTGACATTATTGATTCGAATGAAAGCAACCTAGTGGCCAAAGATGAAGGATTTTGTATAATATCCTTAGATGGTGTGAGAGCTAAGCAAGGCTTAGGGGTAGGTATCGTATTAACAAACTTGATTGGTAAACAATATTTAGCATCTTATCAACTTCAATTTCCATGCACTAATAACCTTGTAGATTATGAATCCCTAATACTAGGACTTCATTTCACCATCAAGCATAAGTTAAGGAAATTATTAGTCCATGGTGATTCAAAATTAGTCATCAAGAAGGTATGTAGTCAAAATCAATGCAAGCTTTATTATTTAAAAAAATATAAATTTAAAGCATGGGATCTGATTGAAAGTTTTAAACCATTTAACATTACCTCTATGCCCAGGGATCAAAATTGGTTGATGGATATGTTAACTTCTATAGCAGTAAATCTAGTTCCACCTGAAGCTCTCAAATTGTATAAGTTTATAGTATAAATGATATCATTCCCTTTTGTACCAGATAATATCAATCGCTTCTAGGTATTTGACAATGATAAACAAATCATCAATTTCATGACTAGTTATGGGGTCTTTAAGTCACACATAATAAATTAACAAGTAGAGGAGTCTATAAAGGAGGTTGAAACTAACAAGGATGACATATTCCAACTTAAGAAGAATATAATTCCTAAGGGCATGGTCTCTCTAGAAAGGGTATTTAATCTAGATAAGTCAACAAATGACACCAAGGTACCCAAAGTGAGAGGCATAGATTATAAGCAAAATAATTTAGGTTTATTGAACAACCCCTAGAATATCAACATCAGGTTAGATTGTACCAAGGAAGAACTGACCAAAGATACTGAGATATTGTTCAAATTTAAGGACATTTTAGCATGATCTTATGAAGATCTTAGAGTCTTCGACACTTGGGTCATCACCCACATGATTCAATTAAAAGAGGCATGTAAACCTTTCAAGTAAAGGTAGAGACTTGTGAACCCCATTCTAGAGACTCTCATTTATAAGGAAGTAATGAAGCTATGGGATGCAAGAATTATCTTCCTGATCAAACACTCCACATGGGTGGCCAACCTAGTCCTAGTCAGGAAGACAAATGGTGATATCAGACTCTACGTAGATTTTCATAACCTTAATAGATCTTCAAAAAAGGATAATTACCCATTTCCATCTTTAGAAGAGGTAATTCAAATGGTTAGTGGATCTTAGGTGATGTCTTTCTTAGATGGCTTCTCTAGTTACAACTAGGTGCTAGTCGACAAAGAAGATAGGATGAAGATTCCCTTCACAACCAAGTGGGGAACATTTGCATACAAAAAGATGCCTTTCAAACTCATAAATGTCAAGGCTACCTTCCAACATGCCATAGATTATGCATTCCAAGGACTAATTGGTAAGTGCATTAATATTTGCATGGATGACTTAACCATTTTCTCTAAAAATAGGAAAGACCACATGGTGCACCTTTAACAAGTTCTAGAGAAATATAAAACCTTTGGTATCTTTATAAACCCTAAGAAGAGTATATTTTTTGTTACCAAAGGTAAGTTGTTGGGACACATAATTATGAAGGATGGTATGGATATTAACCTGACAGAATTGATGTTATCTTTAAGGTTGATTTTTCTAATAGTAAAAATTATTTAAAATCATTTTTTGGAAAAATTAACTTTGTACATAAATTCCTTTTAGGTTTCACCAAAATTGTCAGACCCATGAATGCCATGTTGAAAAAAGCCACAAAGATTGATTGGATGTCTGAGGCCAAGAAAATTTTCCAAGACATAAAAGAAGGCATAATATAAGAACCCATGCTAATTAGCCTAGATTTTGATAAAGATTTCTACCTTTATTATTTTGCTTCTGATCACACAATTGTTATTGTCTTAAATCAAAAAGTAAATGATAAAGAACATCTAGTTACCTTCATGAGTAAAAACCTAAAGGATGTTGAATTAATATACCCACTCTTGGACAAACAAGCCTATACCTTGGTAAAGGTCGTTAAGACGTTTAGACATTACATCCTCCAAAACAAGACCCATACCATTGTATATGAACTTATCATTAAGCTTATGATTAGATAGAATGATTTAGCATAAATACAAGGAAAATGGATGACCAAGATATAATAATATGACATAGAGATCAAGTTAGCTAAGATGGCACAAGGCCAAGGTTTAATTTAGTTAATTACCAACATTGATCCACATATTGATGTTTCATAGGTAGAAGTAGACTAGGTCTCAGGTGAGGAATGGTATAAAGACATTGTCTATTACCTATTAAATGTAACTTGCCCCTTAGAATTTAAAAAAAAGTAGAGGGGAACACTCAAGCTCAAAATTTCACACTTCATGATCAAAATAGGAGTGTTCTATAGAAAAATTATGAAGACATCTACTTGAGATGCATCTCCAAAAATGAAGCCATAGAAATACTCAACAACTTCCATGAGAAATTATGAATCATACATCCTTTAGGTAGAATCACTACCCACAAAATACTCAAATTAAGTTATTGCTAGCCTACAATATTCAAGGATGCACATGCTCATGTTCGAGCATGTCATCAATGTCAAGTGTTTGATAGTAGAGAAGTAAGGGTAGTCATGCCTTTACAACTAGTGATTGAAATGAGGCCATTTGCCTAATTTGGATTGGACTTCATTGGATTCATTAATCCCAACTCTTTCATAGGCCATAAATTCATGTTGATAGCCAATGACTATTGCACTAGGTGGATTGAAGCAATTCCCACTAAAAACTACAGGGTAATTGATGTCATCAAATTCCTAGAGGAAAATGTTACAACCAGATTTGGGACCACCTTGTCCTTGGTATGTGATAATGGCCTAGATTTCCAATCTACAAAATTCACAAAGTGGGCTTATGACAACAATATTATTGTCAAGTTTTCCTCAAATCATTAGCCACAAATGAATGGTATTACAGAATTGACAAACAAGAAACTGATGAATGCAATAAAAAAATCCAATAAATAAAAATCCATTAGAATGGTAGTCACTATTTAAATAAGCTCTTTAGGCATATCAAATTGGATATAAGCAAGATTTAAAGTCATGTCCCTTCTTACTAGTGTATGGGTAGCAATCAATATTTTTCTTTACATTGTAGCTTCATACTTATGAGTTCATGGTTGAATATATGAATGATGTTGAAAGAATTCAAACAAGGATATTGAATATCATCTAGATGGAAATTTTTAGAGATGAAGCCCTCAAAAACTTTAGAAAACACTAACATGTAGTCAAAAGGTGGTTTGACAAAAGGGCTAAAATAAAAACATTTTAAATCTCAGACTTGGTCTTACTGTGGGACAAAGCCCATGAGAAAAAAGGCTAGCATGACAAATTCATGCCCCTTTAGATCATGTTGTATCAAATTATAGATATACTAGGTGATAACGCATTTAGACTAAAATATTTACATTGAAATGACTTAACTCTATCAGTGAATGGATAGTACTTGAAACACTACTTCTCAATTGTCCCTTTCACCCCCACCAAAGTACTGTGAGTTGGTTTAGTTTAGCAGTCATTAGGAGTATATTAGTTTTCCTTCTGCTTTGCTTTATGGTTGTGTGTTTGATTTTAGCCCTTTCCTTTCCTAAGATTAGTCAATGTGTGTTGTAGCTTAGCAATAAGAGGTAGGGTCTCGAGTTTTTCTTGCATTTGCCCCAAGGTCTAAAATTTGAAGAGTTGAAGTATAAAACTCATGTATATCTCAATAGATGGTCATTTGAAGTAAGAAACTATATTATGTGTTGGTTTGGAAAATTATAAGAATCTAATTTTGAAGTTGTTATTTCATGAAGTTTATGCTCTTGTTATGATTGTAATCCAATTGTAACATGTGTATGTTTGATTGAGTGAAGGTCTTAACATTTTAAAATTCCATACATATTGGTACTTAATCTCACATCATAAGATGTCCTAGGCAAAATTTAGTCATTAAAAATGAATGGTTCTTGAGGAATAGTTCTAAAATCCCTTAAAACTTGGCCAACAAACTAGTTCCCAACATCTAAGGGTTTGAAAAAAAAATCAAAAATATGTGTATCAAGTTGAAATAGACTTGACACTATAAGTTGCATTCATTTGAATGTGATTCAGGTAACCTCCACTAGGGCTATGGACCCCTGGCTAGTAGTGGAACAAGACCTAGAGTGGAGCCAAAGGTATCTCTATTGGGGCTATGGATGCCTAGATGACAACAAAGTAATGCCTAAGCCATCCCCTTAAAAGCTGAGTATAATTATATATCTAAAAGGTACTTGCTCATAGCCTAAGTTTGAGACCATGGGTCTTGAAGTCATTGATTATAAAACCCAAAGGCATGCTAGTCAATCAATTCAAAGTACACACATGGTATGAATGGTTTTCAAATATTTAGTCTTTAATCCTTCAAATGAAAGTTGTTAGTTCGAGAAAACTAATTATAATATTTGTTAAATCTACCAAGGGATGACTACTTAATGATTATATTCTAAACCAATACATCTGAATTCTAACATATTACTATGTTATTCATAGAGGTCATCATTTGTTGAGATCAACACACCCCATTTTCCTAAAAATGGGGACCCTATGAAAAATTTGAGTCATTTACCCAAATAAATACCCTACCATTGGATCTACAAGATTAAAACCCCCTTTGTATGACCTACAAGATTTAAATTCATGTTAATCTATAAAAAATATTAATGAGGTATGTTTTTAAATATTCATTGTCTAGTTCATTGAGTTATCTAATGATCTAATTTGTTTAAAAGTGCTCTTACAAGGAGTTATGATTCAAAGATCCAAGGTCTGATCCCTAAGACCCAATCAAAATTGCTTAATTAAGGTTTTTGAAACATGGTATTACTTTAGCTACATCTAAATCTATATTTGATACTATGACATACCTTGATTTTAAGTTTTTAGGCTAGGGTTCAAGTCAAATTCCAAACTAAAAGTTCAAGTCGGATTTCGTATTCCAACTTTGTAACTTTAGACTTGTCCCTTTTCTTTTATCTTGTAATTTGTTGACTTTCACACCTTTCACTTGGTAGGAACCCGATGTCAGTTCAACCTCAATTGACATGTGGATGTGTCATATGCACTGGCACTCGATCACATAAAGTTTGAGACTTTACATTTAACTTTTACCCTTTAAAAAATAGTTGTGACCTAGTAACCCAATCGTCGCATGCCACATGGCACCCAGTCATAATGTTATAGGATTAAAAAGGAATTTCAAAGTCTATGACCCCATGATCCAATATTATTCTACCATTTTTCATTAAATCATGACATCCTAGTCCAAAAATAAGCTACAACTCAATCAGAACATATCACATGGCACCTAGATGCATCCCTCCAAGGATCCTATTATTTTATAAAAAATATTAAGACCCCACAATCTTATCATAGCATGTCACTTGGCACTCATTCATCAAATTTTAAGTTCAAGGAGGAGTTACAAGGTTCATAACCCCATGACCCAATGAGAATGTGCCACTTATCATTTAATCACTATATTGCAGCTTACAGATGAGTTACAGCCCAATCAGAGCATGCCACATAGTGCCTAGTTGTGGCCTTCTAAGACCTTGATTCTTTTACAAAGTCCCATAACTTGATGATCCAATTTCATTATGCCACTTGTCACTTGGTCCCACCCCCTCACCCCTCATAGTTACGATGTAGTGTTTCAATCTCTCAATACTATGATTACACAATAGGATGACACTTGGCATTTAGTCATTAAATCTTAGATGGATTCTACATGGAAGCTACCTGACAGTTGAGACCAATGATGATAAATATATGTAGACCCCTATCTCATGGAAATAATGCAATCAAAGGAAATTGTGAATCCAAGTAAAGAGCAATCCAATCAAACTTCAACACTTGGAAAAATGTCACAGTAGTTGGGTCCATTAAAAGTTTCACATAATAAATCCACGTGATAGTGTGAGCCAATGAGAGCTTGCCACTTAGTATGCTAGTAGAGGTCCCAAGGCTGCATCATCCCAAAATAAAAGGGGTTTATCTGCACAACATCAAAGAATATCAATCCAAGAAAAAGATGACACTTGGTAAAATATCGCATAATCCACTTGGATAGTTTAATATTCAAAATAGAAGGCTAAACTGCACAAAAAGGTGCCAAGTGTTAAGTACATGTCAAATATGAACCCAAGTGGCACATAACTATCCAACTGGTGCCGATTGTAGGTGCAAATTAAATGTTAATGGGGCTTGTTTTGGTGGTTATAAAGCCAAGTCAATTCATAGAAAAAGTTAACCCTATGATGATAGCCCACGTGGACAAGGTGAAGGAAGTGATTGGTTGATTTCTCAAATAGAATTTGAAGCCATTAGAATAAAATTGAAGAGCCACCTAGGCTTCAAATCAAATCAAGTTAAAGATACTTATCATTTATGACTTGTATCAATCAGTTCAAATTCTAAATTTGAAGTTTAAAGATTACAATCGATGTATTCCTTTGCCATTAAAGCAATATGTTCATTCAATTATTATCTGCTAAGAACCCCAAAGCATTCTATGAACTTTCTAAAGGATTTTGTGCATTCATCTATCATTAAAGCAATCCACAAGCTCATTAATCAATGAATTTGAAAATATGGCCAAAATTGGAACATATGGGGCTAGCAAAGTAGGAACAAGTTCCATTCCTCTACTCCTATGGAATAAACATCATCTTTTGGGACACCAATTTCAACTCTATTGCATTGGCCACCGAAGACAAACACTATAATGACTTGTTTTACATGACTATAGATAGAGATAATGATGATGAAGAAGGCCCTAATGATGTAAAAGATAGGTTAGACATTTTGGCACTCAAAGCCATAAGGTTACATAAGGTCATATCTAATCCAAAGATACTCCCCTACATAGATTTAGTCTACTAAATGTATCTTAAATCCAAGTGTGTTAACAATATGATTAAGTCTTTTAATTTGGGACAAGACATTGCTTTCATAGTTGGGCTAGCCTTTTAGGCTTATTATGATCTACCCAAACCAAATATTGCATACAACTAGGAAACTATAACTCGATGGATCCAAACACATGTCATCCAAAAACTTTTGAGAGAATGGGCCAAGAACAAGGGGAAGATCGTATACAAATCCAAAATCAGCCAATTCCCCATCACCCAATTTAGGAAAAGGGTAAGAATGGGAATGGTTATGAAGAATCAACTGCATGGGGCTGAAGACACAAGCCACATAGATGAAAGGTGGGTTTTGCTTCTATCTATGATAATAGATGATGTTAAGACTCCCCCTTTGGGAGAAATTATATCCTATAACTTAGTATCACATATAAAAAGGGTCATGGCCAATCAAGGGGATCATTTTTACATGATGTCCTACTTGGTGGATGCCATATGTGCTACCCAAAAGTTCCCCCAATTCACCAATTAGGATCCAAAGTTGAATTGGATCGTGCCTCATACCTTATCAAAGGTAAGAGTGTACAAATACATGAAGGAGATGAGGTTAATTACTGAGAACTTCTATCATATAGTGTATAGAGAAACCCATAAGAGGCCCATGCCCAAGTTGTTAGAGGAAATTATAACAACACTCAGCGCCTTGGGAGCCTACTAGTACTATCTAGACTGCACAATGATAAGGATAGTTAGAATTAAGATAGCCCCCCTCAAGTTCTCCACCATAGTGCCAGCGAAACTAGTTGAACAAGAAATTTCCTTTCAATTACTCATTGGGGTGGGTGGACTGTGAAAGAATAAGAAGAGAGGATTGGTTCATACTTAGCTATCCAACATTGGCTAGTTTAGAATTGAATATTGGAACTCAATTATCATTATTGCCAAGAAAAGGTACACCTTCAACTTGGAAAGGGATGGCAATAGGGAATTGGACCTTGATCATATAACATTCAAACATTTCATCAAGCATAGGGTAGCCCTAAACATCACCTACCATCATGAGCCTATGAAGATAGGTTATACATCAATGCATCCAATGACACAGAGGTGAAGTAAATATTAAAGGCTACCAATATCACACAAGTTAAGGGGAGGTTGTAAGATGTAAATTTCTATCAAGTTTTCAAACTTGAAGATGCTCAAAAAGGAGCATCTACATCCACAATCCATGTTACCAGTTTTGAGGAGGAAAGACCAACTGACCCTTACCTTAGTCAGAAGATATTGTAAGCATTGTCTCCTACTTTGGATAAAGGAAGAGCTGAGACTAAAAACCATACTAAGCTTGCTTCCATTTCAAGAGCAACATTTGGAATCCTATCCAAAGAATAAAATATTGCCTCAGTACATGAAATACCTTTTATAGTACCCCATTCATCTTTAGTGGAGGTAGTAGCAACACCTACTAAAACACTAACATCTTTAGCATCAGGATTGCTTCCCATGCTTCCTATAAAAGAGGAACTAGGTATAATAATTCAGGAGTGTGTTTAATTACCTCATTCATTTTTATATAACTAGCTCTTGGGTATATTTTATGACCCCCAACACTAGATCATATGAACCTCTTGTCCTATAGGCCCCTCACTAAACCTATAATTAGGGTCATGACTATGTCATTTCCCACTGCCAACCCTTTCATCATATCATCCACTTCCAAGGTCTTTTTGATGGCCATTTTACCTCCAATTCTACCTGGGCCTATGCTTAGGCCAGGTCCCCAACTACAAAAGAAAAGGCCCACTATTGTCATCCCCCAATTTCCTTTTTTCCCAACTAGTGCTACAGCTAGCACTAGTTCTTCTTCATCTTCAGGAATGACACTTCCCACTTCATCCCTCACTTTTCCATTTATCCTAGTCACCTCCACAGTTACTTCCTAGACATCTAACTTTTAGGGATTGACACCAGCTCAGCAATTACCTCCATCCACCCAACCTTAGGGGGATATTTTAGACAAATCTTAGATAAAATAAATGTAGTTGGCTACAATGGAGACCTAGGATTTGGTCATAGTGGACCCTCCATAGGTCTCACTTGAGTTTAACAAGAAGTTTGGGGTAATAAAGAGATTAACCAAGAGGAAGGTCACCTATCTAGACCAAATAATTATGTATGAGTCAGAAGAGACCTTGTTTGAGTTTACCAAGAAGAAGAGAGCCAGGCCTGGCCAACAATAATAGTATGAAGATGACCCCCTCTCTGATTTAAATGTATATGGTGATGTAGTTATAGAAAATGTAAAAGGAATGCAACATAGAGCAACTGATATGGAATAACAACACAAATTCATGTTGCTAGAGGAGACCATCACCAAGGTAGAATGGGTTGTGTAATGTTTGATACACTAAATACTTTGTTTGAGTGAGTAAATATTAAAAGGGTATGAGGTCTAAAATATAATTTTAAAGGAAGAAGGTGCATATGGATGTATGACATCAAGATAATCAACTTGGTAAAGTTAATTAGGATGAAAAGGTTTGAAGACCTGAAATTGATCTCATTAGAAGACTTGAGCATTGCTCAGTCATATATAATTGGAAAAAGGAAAGATTTGAACTAGTGGATTGATGAAATGAGATCCCTAGGCCAATCTCTCACCCAACAAGGAGATAAAGTCATAATTCTGCTTAAAGAGGCTAAGATGACACACCTTTCTAATAATGATGGTTCCATTGTTAGCAAGGATACATTCAAAGCCCAGCTATAAAACTTCATTGTAAATTTCAAAAAGTAAGCTCTAGCTTGGGGAGTGACTTTTGGGTATGATATGGTATACTTGGCTACATCTACCAATCAAAGAATATAAAAGGTAGTGGCAATCAATGAGGTCATGGGACCTCTCTTGAGAAAACATGATGCAATGTCAAGTCTCACCAGATGGTGATTACAAGAAATGCTCTGACGCTTGGAGAAGATATATAAAAGCTGAGAAAAAGGTGAGTAATAGGCCACACTTAGTCACCATAGGAACTTATTCCTCTTTGACCCCTCTTGGGATTTTTTCTTCTTCGACCACACTAGGAAGCACTCCCTCTTCTACCACCATGGGTTCACTTTCATCTTCTACTACACTGAGAGCTTCATCATCATCCACATCAATAGGATCCCAACCTAGCACCCCAAGAGTGAGATAGCCACATATCATTATTTTTATTGATAAATTTCATGTTCTAATTCCCTCTAGTATATTTTAAAATATTCCATTTTTTAATAAGGACTATTCTTTAGTTTTTAGAACATGACAGACTTTTTCCACCAACATATGTCATGTATATGGTTCTCTTACAACCAATGTAACTATATTAGGCATGAAAAGGGCCTATATATAGGGGTTTCCCCCCTCAATTATACTCTAGAAAAAAAATCTTAAATTAATGCAAATAGAGAAAAGAATTCCTGTAATTTGTTCATTGTTTTATTATTTTCATAATTTCTTATTTATCAATTTTTGCTAATGATAAATGGTTTCATTTTTATAATGGTTATATTTTTATAATGGTTAAGTCTTATAGTAATGTTTTGAATGCATCTTGTTGGTTTGTGCTTTTAACTATACAAACAAAATTTGTTATGTATGCTCTATTTTCCTTCTATTCTACAAATGAACGTGTTGAAAGTAATTTGTTGTAGGTAGCTATTTTAAAGCATAGTTTTCAAATATATGCATTATACCTACCCTAGAATCCCCACTACATTTATGGTGTTTGGATATTATCACTAGAATCCCATGAATGTTAGTTTTATTTGCATTATTATCAAATATAACTAAAAGAAATTTATGGATTTTTTTTATGTAAGGCAAAACTTCCTTTTTATTCTACCTTGTTTCTCTTTTTTTAACATGGATCACCTTAGACTAATGCTCATTGAAAATATTCACCTGTTTATTTAAAGTTTGGGCATAAATTGGAAAAATACAAAGTAATTTACATCATAACAATGAAGAAATTTCAGATAGATTGTGTCACTACTGAGTTCCTATTGTCCCTATAGCAGGGTCTACTTGCAAACTAAATGTGGTGGCCACATAATCATTCCATCAAAACTAAATTAAGCCCTAAGGTATTCTAGGACCTACATTATAATCTAAGAAATATTGCTCTATTATTCACATTATATCCTTGATACCGATATACATCAACACCTTCTAATACATTACATCAATGTCTAAATTCTCCCATTCTGAAATGGAGGTTAATATTCTTAGTGATTTGTATCCATATCAATATTGTGAACATTTGGATGCCAAATATAGTTAGCACAACTATTGTCCTAACATTTATCATGAACCCAAAAAAGGCAATAATGTAGCTCTTGAATCTCTCAAGTCTAATTATGTTCACCCAAATAGCCTTGCATCCACTTTTAGTGTTCCACTTCCTAAAACATCTTCTCATTTCATGATTGAAGATAAGGGTCATGACACATATAACATCAAATATGCCTTCCATATTACCAAATTTCCCAAGTTCCTAAATATCATGGCAAGCTCAGGATGGAGTGGTGAAAAAAGTTTGATTATTTTCCAAATGACCCCCTCTTTTTGTTAAAAAGGGTCTGTCATATCAAGAACAACTCAACAATTTTGGGGATTCTTGGTTGTATAATGATGATTTCACTCTTATTATCAAATCACTAAATATCCCATTCCTAATAGAAACATGGCACATCAAGATTAAAAAGGAAAGGGTTTGGGGGCAAAGTAACAACATATTCTTGAGATTGTCTCTACAACCAAACATAAAGGTACTTGCTGCATTAGATAATAACGACCTAGGGGTGACCCCTAAGATCTCGAAAGATACAACTTTGAAGTCTATGATCCTGATAGTGGCATAGAATCTTATTTCATATTTATGATGAACTAGCTAACTTAGACCTCTTTGACAAAAATGTCATCTTCACCATCACATCCATGTTTAATTTCCCTATTAATTTCCATTATATGGAATTAATTGATTGGGACCAACAAAATCACATTATACCATTGAATGACTTCTGAAATGAAGAAGCAATTTCAAAATTCCTAGGCCTTAGGGATGGTCTAATATTTAGAGACCATAAACAAGGATTTGAAATTACATTAAACCCTGCTACCTACTTTTAAGATCAGGGGAACTTTCTTAGTCAACAAAATCAAAAAGAAAATCAAATATTGAACTCCACTAGTGAAAACCTATCTAAAGAACTTTTGGATAAGGGTAAAAGTAAAAATAAAGAAAAGTACCTTGGTGAAAACTTGTTTTAGGTGCCAAAGGATGGGGAAGTTTTCTCTCTTCCATAGAAAGCACAAATCCTCATTATTACACACATTATATTTGGTTTCGATATTAGTCTAGAGGGGAAAAATACATATGAATGGTTAATTCAATATTTTCCTCTAGCATTTGATGAATAGTCATTACCTTCCATGGGTGATTCTGATTCTTTTTACATGGATGAGCCTAGTGGCCCACAATCATATGGAGAAGATCAATTCCCATCAATATCAACTATATTAGAGGATAGTTCGATGTTGTTTGTGCAAGACACCATTGAAGTCAATATTGGTATCGAAGATGATCCTAAAATTGTCGAGATTGGTGTGTCTCTCTATAGAAGAACCTAAGTTCATCATCATCATCCTTAAGGATTTCATTGACATATTCACAAGGTCTTATGTGGATATGCTTGAGCTAGATCCATTTTTTGTCATACGCCATCTTGTTTTGTACCCAGATGCCAATCCTATTAAATAGAAGTTGTTGAAAATACATTTATGTATTGCCATCTTAGTTAAGAAGGAATTGGAGAAATTATTAGGAGAAGGATTCACTAGACCAATTGATTATTCTAAATGGATTTTTAATATCATGTTAGTCAACAAGAAACCTATCGATATTTGCCTATACACAAATTTTAGAGACATCAATAAGGCATGTCCCAAAGATGATTTCCCATTACCTAACATTCATATGATCCTAGAATCAACAACATGATATGAATTTTTTTACCTTGTGGATGGTTTTTTTAAGGTACAATAAAATTCATATAACACCAAAAGATCAACATAAAATAATGTTCACCACTCTATGGGGATTATTATGTTATCAAGTTATGTCATTCATCTTGAAAAATGTTTGTGCTACATATCATTATGTGATGACTTTCATCTTAAATGAAATGACACAAAATATTTTTGAGGATTATGTTGATGATATTCTAGGAAATCAAGAACATGCGTAGGACACTTAACAATTCTACATATAATCTTTAAGCAACTTTATGAATATAAGGTGCATCTTAATCCAAAGAAATGTGCATTTGGAATTAATTCAAGTAAATTTTTAGGCTTCATTGTTTCCCATAGAGGTATTGAAATCAAACTTTCTAAGGTTAAGGCCATCACATAAATGCCTCACTCATCCAATTTGAAATAGTTGCATAGCCTACAAGGCAAAATTCAGTCCATTCATAGATTCATTTCACAACTTACTGACCAATCTCATCCTTTTACTCACCTCTTGAATAAGGGCATCACCTTTCAATAGAATGTCAATTATTAAGAAGCATTTGAAAACTTATTTGGAAAATCCACCAGTGTTATCCCTACCAACACCAAGAAAGCCATTATTGATTTACATTTCAGTGACTGAACATGCCTTGGGGGCACTTTTGGCCCAACACGATGATCAGGGAAAAAATTGTAATATATTATCTGAGTAGGACATTAGTCACTTATGAACATAATTATACACCCATTGAGAAGGCATGTTTAGATTTGGTCTTCACATCCTTGAATTTGTGTATTTACATGTTGAATAACAAGACCATTTTAATTGCTAAAGTTGATCCACTCAAGTACTTTATATACAAATTCACTTTGATTGGCTGCATGGCCAAATGGGTTATTTTATTTATCAAGTTTGAAATAAAATATGCACATCAAAAATCCATAAAAGGGTAAGTACTTACAAACCAACTTGTTCAGGCACACTTGTTAGACACACATCCTTTAAACATCCATTTCCCTGACAAGTCTATCCTTACTCTAGATGAATCACATCAATGGAAGTTATATTTTGGTAGTTCCTTCAGTCCCTTGGTTTAGGGGTATGCATTCTATTCATTACATCACATGGGGTTCTCATTCCCAAGGCGTTTCAAATTGGTTTTCCATACACCAATAATACTACAAAATATTAGGCACTCATTACATGACTTCACCTCATAATGCAATGGAACATTCAATAATTGGCCATCTATGGATATTCACAATTCATTATCCATTAGGCTACATATCAATATCAAACAAAAGATGAAAAACTTGTACTTACAAAGGCATGGTTGATAGTCTCAAATAGGAATTTGAGTGCATCTAGTTTAAGCAAATACCATAAGCCAATAATATATCAGTTGATGCCATGGCAACTATTGTCTCATTGATAGAAATGTCTTATAATTTTTGCAAATATAAGTCCCTCATTGAAAATATTCTCACACCAGCTTATAGTCATCCATAATCAGAAATGATATGTGATATTGTTGTTCTTGATTCCCCTTGGTACCAAGACATATACACTTACCTCCAATATCACATTCATCTCATTCACTTATCATGTAATTAAAAAAAAATACTTCATTCATAACGCATACCATTACAATTTACTCAGTGGTACGTTCTATCATAGCGGCTATTATGGGATGATCCTTCATTATTTAAAATCAGGTGAATCTAAATTAGTGCTTAAAGACATGTATGAAGGATCTATGAGGCTCATACTAGCAAATGGTTATTTCTAAAAAAATCCTTCAGATAAGACACTATTGGCCCACAATGGAATCATGTGCATTTAGTTATGTCAATAAGTGCCTTGCTTGTCAAAAACATGGTGATTTACTTAATGTTCCTTCATAAGCACTTCAACCTATTACATCTCTTTGGCCATTTTCAATGTGGGGACTTGATCTCATAAGGAAGATAAACCCCACATCATCATATGGTCATATGCATATCATGATTACCACTGAGTATTTTACTAAGTGGGTTGAGGCAATCCATCTCACTTATAGATTTGGTAGGTAGATATCCAAATTCATTCTAAATCACCTCATTTTCCATTATGGAATTCCCTCTACCATCATATCTGATAATGGTAAATCATTCAAGAATAAGAAGGCCTCTATGCATATTTTATTTCATATCAAACACAAATGGTTAACTCCCTATTACCCTCAAGGTAATGACCAAGTTGAGGCCTCTTATAAGATAATTGTCAAAATTCTTAAGAAGATCATCAACTATGTTGGCCATGATTTGCATTTACAATTATTCCCTGCCTTATCAACCTACCATACCAATTGTGCCACACCTTATTCCCTAATTTTTTCCTCTAAGGCTATCCTACCTATTGAGATCAAGTTGCATTCCTTGTGAATTTAATTACATGGTATTATTGATAATGAGGAGTACAAAGTAGCCCAGCTTTGAGAGCTAGAACTCTTAGATGAGAAATTACTAGCTACATTGAACCATCTTAAGGCATATCAAAATTGGCTATACTTCAGCTATAACAAACACATCATTTACAAAGACTTTGAAGTTGGTGATTTTATGCTAAAAGAGAATCATAAAAACACCAATGTGGAACATGAAAATAAATGCAAGTTTGAGCCTAATTTGTTGGATCCTTTCATTATCACAATAAATTATGGTTCAGGGGCATACATGTTGACTATAATAAATGGGCAAGATCTAGATGAGGCCATGAACATTATGTATCTCAAGCATTTTTATGCTTGATTTTCTTGAACATTGTCTATAACTTCCCTTGATTGGGGATACCCCTTCCATGTCATTTCCCATTCCCTTTCATTCCTTTTTCCATTCTTGGGTCCATCCTTGTCATTTCTCCCATGTATAATTACCATCTTGATCTTGATTACAACCTACAAGTAATATAGGTGGCTTCAGAAAGCAATTCAATAGACAATTCAAGTTTGATCATCATCAACACATCTTTACAAGCAAAATATCAAATTACTTTTTCATGTTTTTCTTGTTTGGTAGTCTTTGAAACAAATTGTATTAGTTCCTTACAGTTCTTTTCCCATTTCACATCACTTCCTTTGCATCCTACTTTTTTATTGATTGGGAGTCCCTTCGCATCCCAATTTTTTGTTGAACCCTTGCCTTAAGGTTGTTCTTCCTTTGCTAGATGGTTCCTTGTACATTTGTTTATACTCCCATGTGCATCCTACTAGAATAATACTCGTGTGTGTGTGTGTGTGTGTGTGTGGGGGGGGGGGGGGGGGGAGGCAGGGGGTGGGTGCGTGTGTGTGTGTGTGTGTCTTATTAAAGAAAATCCCCAAAACATTAAAAAACCCAAAAATCCTCAAAATAAAAATATCAAAAATCCTAAAAAATAAAAATTCCAAAAAATCCCAAAAAATCAAAAATTCCAAAAATCATAAAAAAATAAAAATAAAAACAAAAAGAGATATGATGCCACAACATCTTTGTCTAGTTTGGCATCTTTTTCACTAGTGGATTTTCCTTTTTGTCTTTGTTCTGAGTGGGGCTACTTGAGTATGATGTAGATAAAGCCCTTTGCATTTGAACATTTCATGGGTGAGAACATCTTATCCAGTGATGACTTCTCCATCAAATTCAATCAAATATTATAATCATCACAATTATGATCGTCCCCTTCCCTCAATGTTTACCTATGTCTTGGAAGGGTATTTTTCATTCAATCATGATCATTCTAATCAACATCATCATTTCTCCATTACACTCCTAATTCTTGGGAGAACTACATCAACCTAAGGTCTACAACGGACTATGTAGGCAATGCTTAGATACACGGGGTAGCTGGGGTTAGTCATCCACTATCGTTCCTATTTTCATCATCCCTCCTATTTGATATTGCTCACTATAAAATTTAAATTTTCCTCACTTTATCAAGTTTCTCTCTACTACACTCATCATTTTACAAGTCACTTGTATATTTATTCTCTATCGATTCATCTATCAATTTGTCATCACATTTCCTCCTATCTTGGGAGAAATACATTGGACTAAGGTCCCTGACAGACTATATAGGTAGTGCCTATTTGCATGGGGCATCTATGGTCATCTTGACCACTTGTCCCTTCTTCTTTCATCCCCCTTTGTATAATTTTATCAAATTATCCTATCTAATGTTCCCTAGACTCAGGGGCAAGACACAAGAGTAACACCTTATTACTACATGCCTCCAAAAATGAACTATTATTTGTTTATTACCTTTGAATGTATATAGTTGTGTGTGAATTGATTGATTATTTTCTTGAGTTTTTAGTTAAATAAATTTTTCTTGGTTCATTGCATTATGTTTTACTCTTAGGTATTAATATTGTATATCTTGATCTATGGTCAAGAACAATTGTATTTGAACTAGTCCTTACACAACTTGACAACAATGTTATCATGATTCATTTTTTTGAAACATAATGTCATGTAAAAAATTAAACATCAAGTGCTTGAGGCTTTTATACAATAATGAGCAAAAATGAAAATTCCCATTATAAGATCTATCAACATAACTAAGCATGCTCACATGCATAATCAAGAAATCATCACATTTTCCATAATCAAAACAAAACAACAGAATAATGTGGCTATATATATGTTAAACATGATGCACATCTACAAATGAGCATGTAAAGAGAGTCATATACATTTTACATCCTGATCAAATATTAATACATTGCATCAAATCACATCGTAATCAACAGTAAATGAAAAACTTTCATCACATTTGCTATTTAAATCAAGTGTAACATCATCAAGGAAATTAAGACAACAAAATCATGGAAAACACATACTTCAAAATCAACAAAAATATAAAATCTAATCTACATCATGAATCAACATAAATGAATCAAAATCCACATCATATATATCAAAAGAATAACAAAGTTCATATACATCATATAATTGAAATGACTTTATATATATATATATATATATATATCAAAAAAAGTTTTATACATCAAAAATATATACATCTCATAATAAAAAATGAAGAGCTACAAAAAAAATTAGATTTGACTTTGATCATCTAGTGGTGGTGGTTACGGTGGTGGACCCATATATGTTTGTTGTGGAAGAGGTTGTGCCACTAACCTATATGAATTTAAGGTATGATGTGACTTTGATGACCTTTCTAAATGACTCTAACTATACTCTAAAAAGCTAGGCAACCTTTAACCTATAGGCACAACTAGCTCATATAATATCCTGTAATATATGGCCTCATCCTTGGCCTGCATACTCTCTATGAGGGCCTTCACTAGGCCCTATTGTGTGACAATCTTTCAAGCCTCATCCCGCTCCCCACAAAGCCTCTGAATGTCAGACTAGGATTTGTCCCTCTCAATAGTCAGTTACTACTAAATAATAATCATCTATATAACCTCAGCCCTCATGCTATTAATCTATGTCTATAATGTTGAAATTCAAACCTATGTGTTTATAAGTTGCATTTATAGTTAGGCCACCCTAGTTGCTAATCCTAAAATCTCTACTAGTTTGGCATTAACCTCCTATTATAGCCCATTTATAGAGGTATTATTTGCCTCTGATCTACTCAACTTTGAAGGACTGACCTACTCTACATATTGTCCCATGACCACATCCTATCTAGACTCTCTATCTATAGCAAGTGTCATTGTCTCATCTGATCCACCGATCTATCTGTCATCTCCGTCATGGTTCAATGAATTCTCAGACCCAAAATCTATAATCATAGGCACAAGCTATTGTAGTGGAACCTATATTAGCTATAGAGGATATGCTTGTATTTTCAATGGTACTTGTTAGTCTCTACCCATGTATCTATCATTGATGATGTTGTCTAGGCTACTGAGCCACATGTTGAATATGTTTCCTCGACATTCATACTACGATTGGTATAGGCTTAGTTAATCTAACTAATCTAAATTGAATCCACTAGGTTGTATATGCCCTTGAGACACCGACATCAACCACTCCTTTAACATAAACTCACATAACTAGTTATACCAACAAAAAAATTCCACATGTATCAATCTTTGGGATGGGAGGTCCCCACTCCCTATTCTCATGCATCACATGTGTGAAGTAATGAGGACCCTCATAAACAACCTACTATAACCCAAACTATCTCTGTACTTATTCAAGCAAGTATCACTCAATAGTAAAATTGTGATGACTTGTGATATAACATGGAGTAATCATGAACCATGTCATAGATCCATCCTCCATCCATCTAAACTAAATGTTTATATAAAGGCACTAGATAAAATCTCTATTAGTCATCTTCTCAATAGCTTATCGGTAGAAGGGTAGGTTCCCTGTGTCCTCGTCCACCTCCTTCTATCAAATAACAACCATAAACTAGGAGATCCTTTGAACCCCATTGTGGTCTTTGTTAAATGGGTTGCTCAATATGATCTTAGGCCTAAACCTAAAGCAACATACAAGGCTCAATGTTCTTGTCATAATGATAAGCCACCATATGAAAGTCTGTATATAACTAGGACAAAACCATGGGGCCACAAATGAATTAAGCAATATCATAGATCATATCTTAGAGCACCCCTCTTAGGCTCATGTGTAAATAGTGGCCACTCTTATCAAGTAATAATATGCTACTAGAAATAGCCATAAAAATGATAACCTCTTAATTAATCAACAATTAAGCCTCTAACAAATATATGTCAACCACTCTCTCTTGTACAATGACATCAACCACACCAATAAAATCCTCTAATACTTCTTATCATCCCTATCATAATCAATGTATCATCCATTCTCAAATCAAAATATAGAGAATATGCTAGACATCATCCAAAGTCATTATAACCTCTCTAGTAGGCAAGTGAAACGTGTTCATCTCTGAATGTTAAAACTTGGATAGTGTAAAGAGAAAAGCCTTGTTTTCTTGACATCTATGCTACATGAAATAAACAAATTGCCTCAAGTACGGACACAACATCCTCAATCTAAATCCCTATATATCATAATATGTGCGATCGTCATTCATGCACTATCAAAACCATGTCTCACTCCTATGAAACAAAGCATGTTAACATAGTCAAATTTATCTACCTAGACACTGACACCAAATCAAATCAAACATCATTCCTATTTTCATCTAAATTATTAAGTTAATCATTCAAACCAAACAAATCAAATTCCAATCAAGTAATGACTTCATCAAATCAGGGCTATTTGACACTTAGGTGATCTCACCATTTTTAGCAATATTGACGTTTAACAAGTCATTCTCGCCATTTCACATGACACTTTCATTGTTTCTCAAATTGTTTCCATCATTTTGACAAAATTTGACTAACCATGACATTTTCACCATTTTCCCTTTCGATCTCACCATTTTATGAGTCAATCTTGTTATTTTGATAATTTCTACTCATTTCTTGTTATCCTATCATTTCAATGATTTCAACGTTATTTTTTTGATTTCATTGATTTTGGTGATATTATTGTTCATATCACATTCCTGTCACTTTTAGTGTGTTATCTTCATTTGCTATAAATATCATCAGTTGTGTGAGTGATCTCCGCATTTTCACATTTTCTAAAAATGGCAAGATCACCAATTCATCTACTTATACCTAGCATTAATGACATTAACAGCAAAAAAAATAAAAAATTAAATGTACTCACCAAATTCCTATTCCCTAGTGGTCACTTTTACTCTTGAACCTACTCACCAAGATGCTTATGTCGAGGGATACGGACCATCGAACTCAAAACACTCATACATGTAATCTAAAGCAAAGAATTCTAAGAGGGGAGAGTGAAAATGAACTATTTCCACCCCCTAGGGGTCAATTATAAATTACAATTTGAATTTCTACCCCTACCCCTCCCATTGCATCATTCTTCTTCATAAAAGGCCTATTTATGGCTCCTTTATCTATTTTAATCCTATTTTCACCTATTTTCTCTATTTTTGAACTCTTCTACCATGTAACATGTCATTTTTTCCATTTTGAGGGCTTGTCCATCAAATTTATTTTTTGGCCACTCCCTTGAAGGGGCATCCTAGGCATCCCAAATGTTATTTGGGGCATCATTGTGAACTCATTTTGTAGTAAATTAAATAAGAATCAATAAAACATGAACACATCATTCTTCAATCATTATCAAATCACTATAATGAATATTTCATTATTTTAAAAGTTGTTACTTCATCTGTGTCTTGCAACACCCTTTTAAATAGGGGGGAAATGTAGATGCTAAATTTTCATCACTTTCATGTTGAAATTACAAATTAAAATGATTTCCTATAATAACACATAAATCAAGATTTAAATCATTATAACATTTTAAATCACCTGCATAATTTAATGTACACACTTACCAACATATTGGTGCATCCATGATTGGGACAATACACCACATCAAATCATTTAATTTATCATCAAAAAATGAAATTAGTCCCCTTATTCAAAATGTCTCACTAGTCATATTAAACTAAGTAAATCAAACCTTGTAAATAAGACTACAAAAGGATAAATCAACTTAACTAGCTAATTGTTTGATCAGGCTAATTAAACTTCTTTTAAAAATGAGGTTACATGAAATGCAAATGTCATAATTATTATAAAATTAAATATTTCTTAAATATCCTCATCACATATCAAGTTTCCAATTAAAAATTCATTAAATCCCACTTTCGAAGGCAATTAAACAAGAAATGGATGGTGTATAAGCAAGGTTCATGACATATCTTACATCCCTCTTACACACTCAATCCAAATTCTTCCACACTCCAAATATTGATAAATTGGACCTCTTACAATCTCAACCCCTCACATTTATGGATGTGAGGACTCAATATTTTCCCTCCATATCAATCTAAGATGGATGGTCCATATTCACTCACCAAGTCTATAAGTGGATGAGCCAATTTTTATTGTAGACAAGATTTTTTATGTTAAACTTACACTGTCAAATCTTCAAGAGAGCTTCAACCATTTCTTCTAATTGCATATCCAATCAAAGACAATGCAAGGGGAGATGTCATCCAAGTGACTTTTAAACATAGCCAAATACCTCAAACACTATATTCAAGCCAATCCAAACTTAAATTATGGCTAGAGGGAAACATCCATGAGGAAGGTATAATTGTTTGATTTGGTCTTCCATTTTTTTGCTTCACTTCTTAGATATTGTCCAATACAAGGACATGCACCTAAGATGTTAGTTTTGTATTGTTTTGGTTTGATTTTCATGCTAATAAGAAACTAATATCCTTTGCAATAGAGTAATCACAGTAATAATAGTCATTTAGGGTGGCCCACCTTGTCAAGGTCACCATTTTTCAATATCCTCCAATTTTTGAATCATACTTTCTTTTTGAAAAGCTTTATTAGATTTAGTGGGGGTAGACATTCATTTGGTAGAAAATGGACTTGTGGTGTTCTTGGTGTGGTGAATTTTTCCAGTCAATTCTGACCATCTACTGACTAAAGGGGTTTGGTTTTTTTATTTATTTTGGGCCTTTTTTATTTTTGTATTATTTTGTTCATTCAAAAATTTAAAAAAAATTACAGTGGCCAAGCCACTGCTTGGTCATATCCATCATGCCCCTCCACAACCCTGTCTCCCTACACCCATGTCACCCTCAACCCCTGCTACTCTTTTCATGTCCCAATTCCATGTTCTAGTACCCTATGGCCTCCTTCCAAACTCCCCTACTCCCCATGGCCACTAGCATCCCTTCTACCACCATCCTTCCCCATGTCCAACACTCATCTGTTATGTCCAACCAATAGTTCCCCATCTGGCTACCACCCCTTAAAGTCCCTCTATTGCCCAACTACCTCCCATTATCCACTCCAATGTCATACTCTATAGTGTGGTTCCTCTACTTTCCCCTACTTACCTGCAACCAAAAACAAAACAAAACAAAAACCATGTTTTGACTTATTAAGAATTAGCATTGGAATTGGCATTGTCCAGTTATAATTTATTGGGTCAAAGTTTTTACCCATTTTTTTTGGTGTGTTGTAAGCATAATGACTGAGAGGCTGGGGGGGGGTGTGAATTAGTCTTCCAAAGCTTTCCTTTAAGTTATCTTAAGCAATCATGAATCATTCAAGCAAACGTAGAAATCTAGCAAGCATAACCACTTATCCACATAAACAAGAAACATAAGAACACATCATATATGTGGGAAACCCTCAAGGGGAAGAAAAGCCAAAAATTTATGAAAATGGAATATTATCATATAAGATAAAAACTAAGCTTAGTGAAGCACCAACTTCACATGGAGCACCACCAACTAGCCAAGCACCCACTTGACTAAGCTTTAGCAACCACCCACTTGCAAGGAGGTACCAACCACCTAAATGACTCAGCACCAACTCAGCCACCTAATTTATTTGATCATCTTTAGAATACCTTATTTCTCAACCAACTGATGATGACCACTTATTTATCTCATCACACTCTTATCCCTCTCAAATTGCCTTCTAGGTCTTTTTGCTCAACTAGGTCTCTTCAAGACTGATTAGGTCATATGACCTTGATATTCATATGCAAACACATTATCATATATTCATGACTAATCTACACTCTTATAATTTTCTAAAATACCTCATTATGCTCTATAATATTCTATATCATTCGCATAAACTGTATTCATATAAATAGGCCTAAAATCATCTTGTATATATACCATTCCTTGTTCATATACCACTTAGTCAGATACTCACCCCTAACCTCTTAGGTTGAACATGGAATAGGTAATATAAAATCTCATAAACATTATTAAATTGAATTTTGAGTCCCTTTTTGTCTATCATAACTCTATTAGACCTCATTTCACTTTTATATCTCATGGAGACCTAATTCTATTAGGTCTACTTTAGGACAAGTTACACTTTGCCTTTCGTGAAAAATTTATAAATTCCACACATGGAAGGAAAATATAATATAAAAATAAAATATAAACCCATTTATGTATTTTAGGATTAATAAGACATTTTACAACAAATCACAACTTGAAACCCCTCAATAATATTCAGTCCTATTAGGCATGTGCACACCAAAAATTTGTCTTTAATTTTGAAGCTCAAACTCACTTAATCCACTCCAAAATGATCAAAAAAGTGAATATATAGAGTCTATATAACCTCAATTTAATCACCACATGATTTAAACACTTCAAATTAGGGGGAAAAGGCTTAAATTCATCTCTTTAGTGTGCTCACTCAAAATTGCCAAGACTGTCAAAAACCAATCATGAAACTATTGACATCCAATACCCAAAAGAAAATTTATAACGATTATCAATACATTCAAAGGCTTATATAACATCTCACAATAATAAAAAACACAAGATTTAATATCAAACATTGGTCTTATAGACCAATATTCTGACCTTATCTCACACAGTCTTGCATGAACCAGTAAAGCCATTTTAATTCCAATTTTTCAACCTCTTATACTAACTTTCAAGCTTTCCAAAAGCATTAACAATACTTTCAAGTCAAAAAAAAACAACACCATATGCATTATATACTTCAAATTAGTGCATAAATCCTTAAAAACACCTCTACAACTCACTCACTCAAAACTGTCAGTCTTCCCAAAAGACCAATCATGGTGACTCAAAACTCCAACACCTATGTTGACACATTCAAAGACTCCTGATGAATGTAAATGATCCTATGTGATAATTATACCATTCTTTTGTATAAATATCATATGGTCAAATGGAAAATATTGGTCTTGTAGACCAATTTCATGACCTTATATCTCACTGTCTCATCTGAACCAAACTGGTTAACTTATGATTAACTTTTTCACTATATTCAATGACCTCCAAAACTTCTACCAAACATTAACATGTTGTATAAGTCCTGAACAACATATCTATGTACTTGGTTTTATAATATTATCATGATAACATAGTCCTAATCATCTTCTCACTATTGCCTAGGTTTTTCATTGTTTACACCATTAGGGCTATTAGCGACTGGCTAACTTGGATGACTGATTTAGCATACTTGAGGACTAGAACCTATCTAGAAACATTTATGGACATGAAACATGAGTCTCTACCTTCTCATAAGGACTTTACATGCCATGACTAGTGTCATGTCTAGGCTTCTCAAGATACCTTGTACTTAAGAACAAGTACTCAAACATGCTTACCTCAATGATATCAAATAAAAACACTCTTCAGATAACACTCTCACACCACTACAATAATCTCTTATTTATCAACATTATCTCATGTCCTCATATATACCTAGATCCTCATAACCATGCATCAATTCTCACTTGACCATCATACCTCTTTGTGACAACATTAACAACTTCAAGTTGACCTAAACCATGACATCAACCAACATAAGAGACATTAGGTTGCCTTCAAATTCTCTCTTGTCACATGGCTTCCTTTTCACATTAAGCACACAAGTTCACGCCTCAAAGGCCACTCACCATGCATCATCACTACATGTACCTTGACATCAATGACATCAACCTTGACATCAATGACAATACTTCTCAACAAAATCCCCTTTTGTCATTGATGGCAAAACATTCTTCAATCTGATCACTCTCATCTCCCCTAATCTGGTCAATCTCCTTTCTTGAACTTTCTCCCCCTTTGACATTAATGACAAAGAGTCATACACACTGTAACTTTTGAAACCATTCATTCTCCCTCTTTGGTAACTACTCTCAGAGACTGCAAAAGAACTCAAAGCTACCAATCCCCTCCTTAGACCAAGCATATTCTTCAAATGAATTTTGAACCTCAAGATTACTTACTGAGCTACCAAACTCTTGATATCAGCTTGAATAAATAGTAACTCCCCCTCTATATTCACAACATGAGCTCACCAAATGAAGCAATAGAATTCTCAAACCATCTACTACACAAATCATGCTCAACTACTAACTACTAGAAACATATAACTACTTTGCTTACCTCTTCTATGCTTGTCAACAACTACACTTGGAGATTATGAACAACCTAAATAGCTCCCCCTCAAACCAAGCATCCATCATGCTTATGCTAACTGAAGAGTGTCTTCATGAAGCCTAATAGATTAATCCCTTTCCATAGGGCACTAAAATAACACAAACTTAGGAGATTCATATATTTTCATGCTCCCATAAGACTGAATATCCTTCAAGATCCTTTTAGGCTTGATTTGCACCTTATGCTTGACCTCTTCATCAACCATTTAATCATCAATATGAGCTGATAATAGACATTCCTAACTTGATTTCACATCTAAATTATGCTCTATCATAACAAACAGTCCACTTGGACTTGTAGACTGATCATGACTCACATTTATTGTCTTTGGTTTCCACACATTTATTTGGATTTTTTATTGCACTCTAAGGGCTTCAAACATCTTGTTTTGACTTGATGGCCTTATGAATCTATTAAGACAAAATCTTGTAATGTCTCCCATATTATGCCAATTATAGAAAACAACCCCATTCATATCTCTTGACTGATGATTCCTTCCATAATTCCATGCATATTCATTTTTAGAGGGTCTTCTATACTCTCTTGCTTTATGACCAAATTGATTTCATGCAAAACAGTAACCATCGAATGAATTAGCATTCCTTATATCATTAAGTTATATAATTGGTCTTTTCATGTTGACCTTCTTGTATTCATTATCCTTCTCATTGACTTGAGCTACCTCATTTTGGTTTTCTTTGAAATTAAGACTTGTTTTATCACTTACAGACTTCTAACTACTCAATATGTTATCTAGATCATCAGCACTCTTTTTAAACTTCATAAAGGTCTTCAAATTGCTAGACGATTGATCCAACTCAGATTTTAAGGATTCCATTTAAGTTTTATACCTGGTACATTCTTCCTCTTTATATTTTAAGCTAGTAGTAACTATCTCCATATGTGATTCAATCTAATTGATGATCTCATCATACTCCTTGGATGTGTCACTCAATCTTTCTTCAAAAAAACTAATCTTCTCTTCTTAGTCCTTAACTAATGATCTTAGTTTTTTATTTTTCCTTGTTTGTAAATTTAACTCCTCTAGATCACTCACCAATTTTGCCTCAAGGTTCACCTCATCCTCTTCTTCATTTGATTCTTCATCATCCATAAGGCCTTTCCCTTTTGATCAACCCTCATATCTATTTCTATATCCATGAATAAGGTTTCATTATTGGCATGTTCATGTTCATTACTATCACCATCACTATCAGATGTACTTATGACACTTACATCAGATGAGTTATTATCTTCTTTGGTATAGAAACTTCTCTTGTTCTTGAATGACCCTTTCTTACCTTCATACTTCCTAAAATATTTTTTGCTTTTTTCAAGCTTATAGACCTTCTTATCATCATCTTGATGTTCATCATGCTCAATCTTATCCTTGTTAGGACACTTAGATGAAAAGTGACCAATATTACCACAATTGAAACATTTGAAAGGCAACTTACCCTTGTAGTTACTAGATCCAAACCTCAATTTCCTAGCAAATATGGCTATTAGTTCATCATCATACACATTTGAATATACCACATCCTTAACCTTCTTAGATTTTGACTTCTTCTCAGCTTTGAATGTTGTTTCCTTTTTGGGAGGTCTTCGTTCATTTATTCTCATCTCATATGCAATCAAGATGCCATGAAGCCCATCCATCTCTAACTTGTCTAAATATTGCATCTCTTCTACTACAAACACCTTAGAATCAAAATTAGGAGTTAGTGATCTCAATACCTTTTGAATAAATATAGACTCTTTCACTTATTATTCTAATCCTCTAATGACATTGACCACTTCATTAACCCTTAACAAGTAGGATGCAATGGTTTCATCTTCATTCATCTTTAGACTTTCAAACTATCTCTGGTAGGTCTACAACTTGGCCATATTTACCATGGTATCTCCTTCATAGATAGTCTTCAATTTGTCCCATATCTCTTTAGATAACACATAGTGAATCACATTCACAAACTCTACCTCTGATATGCCACATAGAATGGCTTTCATTGCCTTAAAATTGCTCTCACTTTCCTTCTTGCCTACTGCATCAGTAGGTGGTGTAAGAGGTGGAATGTATCCCTCTAAAATTCAATTCCATATGTCATGGCCCATTCACATTATATATTTCCTCATTATGATGCTCTAAAATGCATAGTTAGTCCCATTAAATAATGGAACCTTACTAGTAGAGAAACCTCCTTGAACTTGACTACTAGCCATTCTTGCTTCTAGGATCTCCTTTAGGTTGATAGACCTGCTTCAAAGTACCTGATATGATACCAATTATTGGAATCAAAATGAATGACAGGGTGGGTGAATCATTCTTCAACATATATATTTAACAAGCATGACCACTTATCCACATAAGCATGAAACATAATAACACATCATATATGTGGGAAACCCTCAAGGGGAAAAAAAAACATATATTTATGTAAATATAATATATCTATATAATAAAAAAACCAATTTTAGTTAAGCACCAACTTCACATGGAGCACCAACCCCAACTAGCCAAGCACTCACTTGATTAGGTTTTAGCAAGCACCCACTTACAAGGAGGTACCAACCCCTAGATGAATCAACACCAAATCATCCACATAATTTATTTAATCACCTTAAAAATACCTTGTTTCTCAACCAACTAATTATGACCACCTCTTCAACTCTTCACACTCTTATCCCTCTCAAACTGCCTTCTAGGTCTCTTTGCTCAACTAGGTCTCTTCAAGACTGATTAGGTCATATGACCTTGATATTCATATGTAGACACACTTTCAGATCTTCATGATTGATCCTATACACTATTATAATGGTATAAAAAACCTCCTTATGTTAAATAATATGCTATATCATTGTCATACACTGTATTCATACAAATAAGCCTAAAATTATCTTGTATATATACCATTTCTTGTTCATATACCAATTAGTCGGCTAATCACCCTTAACCTCTTATTTAAGACATGGAATAGGTCTTATTACATATCATAAAAATTATTCAAATGAATATTTAGTCCCTCTTTGTCTATCATAACTCCATTAGACCTCATTTCACTTTTATGTCTCATGTAGACCTAATTCCATTAAGTCTAATTTAAGACACGTTACACTTTGCCTTTCTTAAAACATTTAAAAACTCTAAAAATGGTAGTAACATATCATTTAATAATAAAATAGACCCCAAATAATGTCTTCTAGGCACAATAAGACATTTTACAACAAATCACAACTTGAAACCTCTCAATAGTACTTCATGTTATTAGGTCTGTGTACACCAAAACTCTATCTTTTAATACTAAAGCTCAAACTCACTTAAGCCACTCAAACATGATCATAAAAGTGCATAAATAAATTCTAAATGACCTCATGGTCATCACCATATTATTGAAACACTTCAACCTAGTAAAAAGGCTTAAACTCATATCTTCAGTATGTTCACTCAGAACTGTCAAGACTTTAAAAAACTACTCATGAAAATACTTGACATCAAAAAAACTTAAAGGACACTTTCAATGATTATTAATACATTAAAAGGATTATATAACATATTTATAACAATCTCAATCAAAAAAACCACACTCTCTAATATCAAACATTGGTTTTGTACACCAATCTTCTGACCTTATCTCACATAGTCTTACATGAACCAGACAAACCATTTTGACTTTAACTTTTAAACCTCTTATACTACCTTCCACACTTTCCAAAAGTATGAATAGGGATTTAAATTCACAAAAAACAACACCATATTCATTATATACTTCAACTTATATCATATAGCCTCAAAAACACCTATGTAACTCGCTCACTCAGGACTACCAGTCTTCCTCAAAGACTAGTCATGGTGACTCAGAACTCCAACACCTATGTAGACACATTCAAAGACTCCCGATGCATGTAGATGATCCTATGTGATCATTATACCATTATCAAGTAGAAATATCATATGTTCAAATGGAAAATATTGGTCTTGCACACTCTTACCCCTATTAAACTGCGTTCTAAGTCTCTTCACTTAATTACGTCTCTAAAAGACTGATTAGGCCATATGACATTGATATTCATATGCAAACACATTGTAATATCTACATGATTGATAATATACACTCTTATTATGGTATAAAAAACCTCCTTGTTCTCAATAATATGCTATATCATTCACATACACTGTCTTCATACAAATAGGCCTAAAACTATCTTATATATATATATATACCATTCCTTATTCATATAACACTTAGTCGGCTACTCACCCTTAACCTCTTAGGTCAGCCATGGAATAGGTATTATTAAATCTCATAAACATGATTATAATTAATATTGAGTCCCTCTTAGTCTATCATAACTCTATTATACCTCATTTCACTTTTAGGTCTCATGGAGACCTAATTCCATTAGGTCTACTTTAGGACACGTTACAATTTACCATCTTTAAAACATTTAAAAACTCCACACACAATAGAAATATATAATATAATAATAAAATACACCCCCACTAATGTCTTGTAGGCTCAACAAGACATTTTATAATAAATCACAACTTAAAACACCTCAATAGTACTCAGTGCTATTAGGCCTGTGTAAAACCAAAACTCTACCTTTCAATAATGAAGTTCAAACTCACTTAAGCCACTCAAACATGATCAACAAAGTAAATAGAAAGAGTTTATATAACCTAAAGGTCATCACCATATACTTTAATCACTTCAACTTAGGGCAAAAAGTCTTAGACTCATCTCTTTAGTATGCTCACTCAGAACTCCCAAGACTATCAAAGACCAATCATGAAACTACTTGACATCCAACACTCAAAATAAAACTTTAAATGATTCTCAATACATTCAAAAGCTTATATAACACCTTTATAAAAACCTTAATCATAAAAAACATAACCTCTAGTATCAAACATTTATCTTGCAGACCAATCTTCTAACCTTATCTCACACAGTCTTGCATGAACCAGACAAGCCATTTTGACTTCAACTTTTCAACCTCTTATACTGACTTCAAAGCTTTATAAAAGCATTAACATGAATTAAAAGTCACAAAAAAAACACCATATGCATTATATACTTCAACTTAGTGCATAAAGCCTCAAAAACACCTCTGTAACTTGCTCACTAAGATATGTCAGTCTTCCTCAAAGACCAATCATGGTGACTCAAAACTCCAAGACCTATGTAAATACATTCAAAGACTCCTGATGCATGTAGATGATACTATGGGATCATTAGACCATTCTCAGGTATAAATATCATATGTTCAAATGGAAAATATTTGTCTTATATACCAATCTCATGAGCTTATATCTTATTGTCTCAATTGAACCAACTAGGTCAACTTGTGAGTAACTTTTTCACTATATTCACTGACCTCCAAAACTTCTACCATACATAAACATGTCTTAAAAGTATTGAAAAACATCTATATGTAATTGGTTTCATCATATTATCATGAAAACACATTCCTAATCATCTTATCACTGATGCTTGGGTTTTTCACCATTTACACCATCAGACCTATTAATGATTGGCTAACTTGGATGACCGGTTTAGCATACTAGAGGACTAGAACCTGTTCAAAAACTTTTACAGACATGAAAAATGAGTCTATACCTTCTCAAAAGGACTTCAAAAGCCATGCTTATTTTCATGTATAAGCTTCTCAAGATATCTTTTACTGAAGAACTAGTACTCAAACATGTTTACCTCAATGATATCAAATAAAAACACTCTTCAAACATCACTCTCACACCACTGCAAGAATCTCTTCTTGATCAACATTCTCTCATGTCCTTAGGTAGACCTAGAGCCTCATAACCATGATTCAATTCTCACTTGACCATCATACCTCTTTGTGATAACACTAACAACTTCAAGCAAACATAAACCATGACATCAACCAACATAAGAGACATTAGGTTGCCTTCAAATTCTCTCTTGCCTTCAAATTATATCATGTCACATGACTTCCTTGTCACGTCAAGCACACAAGTTCATGCCTCAAAGGCTACTCACCATGCATCTCCACCAGATGCACCTTGACATCAATGACATTAACCTTAACATCAATGACAACACTTCTCAACATGGTGTATATTTATTTTTGAAACGTTGGAATTCTTATTGTTTGACCAATTCAACCAATAACTAAGGAACCTTTGCCATTTTTCCTTTGACATTGTATAATTCAAATTCACATGTGGGAAATCAAGTTTTGACTTGGGTTTGTATGTTATAAATCATGCATTATAATTGGCTTATGTGAATGCATTGATGGGAGAAAATTTACATTCAAATTAAGGGTGCATTATTTTTTGCCCTAAGGAGTATCATCTGGGATTTTTCTATTTGACGAAGATGAGTGGGTGGAGCCCATTTTGAAAAGTGGTCAAACCCCTCACCAAAAAAACTTGTTTTTTTCTGAAGCATTGTTCCTTGATTGATCCATTTAGACTACCCATTAGTGAATTTTGAGGTTGTTTGTGCTTGATCACACTTTTGCAGGCCCCTTTCATTACGAGTTTCTACGAACACACTTGTGCCTTTTCGATCATATCTTGAGTGTCATTTGCAGTTTTGAGGGAATTTATTTTACATTAAAATTTTGATTCTAAGATCTTCCATGGAGTATCTTCATTTTTTTCCTATTCCAGAAGAATGTGTGCCTATTTTTTAGATTTTTAGAGGACTCCTATATGTGTGCACATCACCAAACTTTTCAAGAATTTTTCTCGACACTCAGGGCACCTTTTGAGGTGCCATTTTTTTTATTGATAGTGCATTATTTTTCACTAAGAGTACATATTTTTCATTTAATTTGAGTTATATTATACAAAAATGGATAATTGTTTGGTTTTCTATTTTAACTCAAAATTACAATCTAGTGAATATTTTTTTTGTAAAATTGTATAATTATAAGTAGCTAGGGGTTCCAAAGCACTATTTTGTGCCCTATTCAAGGGGGTTGCTTATTTTATGGTCCATAATACTTTTTCCATTATACTTCATGTATGCACTATCTCATTTGCATTTTTTGTTAAGCCCAATGTCCTTTTGCATGTGCTTTGCAGGTTATTATTTTTGGATTTTAATTTTTTTTTGTGTGTATTTTTGCATACATGATGGATTTATTTTTGCAATTTTATACACTCTTTCATCATCCCATGACATGCATTATTACTATGACACACTGGTAGTTTGTGTCATGTCTCCTCAAGGCCCCTTTCTTAACGCCTTGACTTCTTTTATGGACACATTTCTTTTTGCTCCCTTATTTTTGGAGCACCTTTCACGATTGCTTATTTGAAGAGTCAATAAAATCCTCATTTGGATCTATTTTGGTGAAGCCCAATGTCTTCATTATTTCCATATAGTGTTTTTTATGTATGGGATATATTGTACTCGTACTAATTTATAAAGTGCCATGGGGGGTTTGTTGATTCAACTTTGTGTACCTTCATGTGTTTGTGTGCTCTATTATTGGCACTTTTTCACTTCTTTAATTAATTTTCTCTTCCATTGCCACCATGGGCCATCATATTTGAGAGACCTTATCTGTATTTTTGACACCACATTAATTATAGTTCAATGTCTCCCATAACATAAACTATAGCTATTCTAGTGAATTCCAGTGTCATCTTGTCTTTTTTCATAGTTCAATAGTCTCTTTCAATGTGATATGGAGTTATTATAGTGTATAAGTGTAAGATTATTTGGTGTTCGAGTAGTGGATTTTAACCACTTGTGCAAACCTTTTTCCTCCACTCCACCCATTAGCAGTATGGGGGGTGTGGTATACATTCTACTTCTTAGGTGTTAAGCATTCCATGCAAATGTAGTACTCTTTTATAATTTTGTCACCACTGATAGTCTTCTTAATTGAAGCTATTCTGGTGAAGTCAAGTGTCAGTTATTTTTGTGTTTGAGTAGTGGATTCAGACCACTCATATTGATTGAGTTTTTTTGTGACTTGTGAGTACTTAGAATGCAGAATGCTTCAACATCATCTTTGGGGGGATTTCTAGCTCTCTCTTCTTCTTTTCTCTCTTTTGGGAGGAGGTTTTCCTTAAAAAAATCTCTATTTTCTCCATTTTATGAGAATTATATGTATATGTTGCATTTTTTTGAGTGTTTTCTAGATTCTTCCTTGGTACATGGGTATCTTATTTAACCACTTTGTTTGTCAGAACCCATATGAAGATTTTTTACTTGAGTCCATGGCCTTCTTCATGATTCTTATAGTGACACTAGTATGGTATCCCCACCAGTAACACCAATGTGCTAGTCCCACAAGTCTTTATGCTTACTTCTCACCATCTTGTTGGAGGGTGTTCAAGTAATGTTTCCTTGGGTTCATCATTCTACCCAGTATTTTGGAGCATAGTGTTTGGGTTTAGTCATCCTTGTATTCGACACCATTCATACTTTCACTTGGTGGTTATAGTGACTCAACATCCATGTACTTTGGCAAGATGGATTGGCATCCATAGGGATACATGGCTTCACACTACATTCTCTATTATTAGTCCCTAGCTTCAATTGAGGGGGGTGTTAAAGTATATTATTGCTCATATTTACTAGGTTCCAACTAGGTTATTTGTCTTTACCTATTTTGCATCTTGTTTCTCCTTACATATTTAATCAAGGGATCTACATTGTAATATACATCTTTTGCATATGCTTTTCATATACTTTTGTGAATAACAATTATTTTGTTCTTTGTGTGTATGCTAAAGCATCTATGGCTGTGGTAATGAGCTCTTGGAGAGTTCTTGACTGAAGAGTGTTGTGAACTCGTTTAAGCTCAACTCCTAACCTAGAAATATGTAGAGTTAAAGGTGTGTAGCAAGGTTTTTTTAACTCCAAAAGCCTTTAAAACTAACATTTATGTTCTCTTTTTTTTTTTTTAAAGTATGACTTTTTAAAAACAAACCATTACTTTTACTAGTGATCTTGAGACATTATTAGGATCAATATCCATATTTGTGACAAAACAAAATATTCTTATTAAACCCCTCTTGTCATTTATTACTACATTAGAGATATTCTTTTATTGAAAATTAGGTATGATTTACTATTTAGATATGATTGAGCCTAGTTTACATATTTTATAGGTTATGTATTTTGCATGTTGACGTAAAAACCACTTTCCCATAAAAGAGTGAGTAAACACATAGATAAGATCTCAATGTATATGGATGTACCTTTTGGATTCTATACACAAAAATGTTTTTTTAGTAGAATCGCATTTAAAATCTACTTCATAATACTATTGGTAAATTATTCTCATTTTCAACTCAAATGATTTGTAATTCTCTACTGATTTATGGACATAGTTTATATTTGTTTTTAGAGGTTCATATAATGTTATTTGCTCGACCTCATATTTTCTACAAGAAGGGAATTTGTAATATATTTGTTTTTATTATTAGTCCTTACCAATGCAAGACTTAAGGAGTCACTTTTTAATTAATGCAATGTTAATTGAACCAATATTTTTTTTAAATATATTATTTTAATAATTATGAAGACTTATATAAAATTTCATACAAAAATAATGAAATATTACCTCGATGTTATTGAGAAAGATTCCTTATAAAAACTCTTCATTGTATTTGAAGCCATTGAAATAGCTGGCTTGCTGCATAATAATTAATCGAATAACATATTACTTTTGCACATCACTTTTATTGATGATAAAATAGGTAGATGTTTACACTTGTCAATAATTCATGATTGGTAGTTATGTGATTAATGGTGGCTAATAGTTTCATGTATTACTAATTTCAATTAAATAGATGCATGTCTCTCAAAATGCATTTATTGTTCATTTATGGTGGAAAAGTGAACACTGACTTCTTGTTGCATTTTGCATTTCCTCTTGAGAGATCAACTATTATAGGTATTAAATTTTCATTTTACTAACTTTTTTTAGGCATCACAGACACCAATTATAATGGCTCCACATTTTTCATGCTCTTAAACTATGCAAGGCACTCCTTCCTATGTTTTTTAACATCCATAATGAGCAACAGAGTCCCCATCACATAGAAGGTCTCATTCTTGAATCCTTGGAACATTCTCATATTCACATACAACTCAAGTGCAAGATTTTTGTGACCTGGTTTGATGTAGTTCATGCCCAGATCTATGGAATTAGCCACTCAATCCATATCCCATTATGCATGCTTTAACAAAGAAAGCATATCATCCCCATTTAATCTATTTTTACCAGCTTGTGTGCCCCTTAGCTCAATTTATTGGACTTAGCTGAGTCGAATCACTATTGGTATTAACAAACTTCTTTGGCTAAGGTTCAGACCATGGCAACTCAAGATGTATACTGATAGAATTTGATAACTGTGCAGACATATGCACTATCATCCTTATTTATCTTGGTGTGTATATACATGTATAGGTAATTTAATTCAAAACATATTTCCTATTATATATCAAAAGGCTTGTAATGTTGTCATGAATGTTTCTAGTTGTTATGAGAGTAATTTACTCACTGCACTTCTATTCCTGGTGGCTTCTTCCCAATTTATGTATCATTATGTTTCACTTTGCATTTCTATCCATACTACAGTGACATTAGTTGTTTGACATGGATTTCAACTGTTAGTAGTTATTTCTTTAAGCTAGATTGAATTTAGTTATTGATTCTTTTAAATTTTTAGGTGTATGTACTTTATTCCTAAATATTTCATCACCCAAATGTGTAGTTAAATTTTGATGTTTGATCCAAGAATACTTGAATGGTATCTTTGCTTTAGATATGAAGCATATGTTAAAATGTGTGTATACTTTTTATTCTGGTACACAAGATTGTGTATTGGGCATTTGTTTCAAAACTTATGGCTCCTAGTGGTCTTTTGGTATTCAATTTGATTTTGTAGTATTTATAGTGTTTTATCTTCAATTTTCCATATGATGTTTATTGTACAACCCAGCTATTTTTTTCATTTGTATAGGTAATCACCTCTTGTAATAGTATAAAGGATGAACTTATTGAATAAATCAGTAACAACAATCAAAGTTTAGCTGATGGTGATTCTAGTTCCAAATAATTATAAGGATGTTCATCATTTGTGGCTCCAAATAGCAACTCACAACCTCTATTCAAGTATCTTGATCATACTCAGACATACCCAACTTTTACTTTTGTTGGTATTGAGGGAACTTATGTTGAAATTGTTGCATTCCTTCATGGTGCATAACTCATTAGTGGCTTAAATTTGTTGTCCCCCAAAAATATCACTCATTTTTGGGACAACATTTGAACCATTTTGGTCCTATAGACCAAAATTATCTCTTCCCTTTCCAAAATTTGTCTTGGGCATTCAAATTCCTCATTTTTCAAGCTTTTTAGAAATCTACGAACTCTGCAGGCTTAAATCTACGGACTCTGCATGCTTGAATCTATGGACTTGGTTTTTACGGACTCTACAAATAGGCTCATTTCTACAAGTTTAATGGGCTTCACGACTTCTACAGGTGGGTTCAATCAAAAGAATCAATTTCTAACAATTGGTCATTTTTGAGATTGGTTCATCACCTTGGTTCAAACAGAAATCTCCATCAGCAAGCATCAGCAGCAGGTTCAACGTTTGGTTCCTCCATTAGCTTAACGTCAAATGGTTCAAATGCAGGTTCAATCAAGCAGTTCAATGCTTTGTTTCACTCTGGTTCATCCGCTTTGTTTCAATTTCAACACTTTGATTCATCCTTTGGTTGAAACAAATAATTCGTCAATCAGTTCAAGGCTTTGTTTGAACTATTGAACCAAAACTTGGTTCAACAGTTGGTTCAAACACATGGTTCAAAGGCAAGTTCAACATTTCGTTCAATGCTTAGTTCATCAACTTGGTTCATTCAATTGAACCATCAGCTTGAACCATTGGCTTAAACTATTTTGGTTCAAAGCCTGGTTCAATCGATTCGTTCAATGAAGTGGTTCAACAAGAGGTTCAAAGCTGTGGTTCAATGGAACGGTTCAAAGCTGTGGTTCGACGGTTGGTTCAAACAAAGGGTTCGTCAGCTTGAACCATTTTGGTTCAACCAAGTGGTTCAATGTTCAGTTCAACCAAATGGTTCAACAAACGGTTCAACAACTTGGTTCAAAGGAGTAGTTCAAAATGCAAAATTTCAAAGGGCTTCCTGAAAGACAAGTGCCCTTGTGGAGGGCACTTGATCAATGAAAATACCCTTCGAAAGGGCCTTTTCAAAAAGACTAAGGCAAAATTTTGAAAGAATTTTAAGTGGTCACAGGTAAAAAAAACCCAAATCAAATGGAAATAATCAAGACAATTTTTGCGGACTTTTTGTCTGCGAGAAATTTTTGTGGACTTTTTATCTGCGGGAATTTGTCCCCAGACAATTGTCCATGGGAATTGTTCGTGGGGAAAATACCCAGGGAAAAGCCTGGGGGAATTTGCGAAGGGCCATCGAAGGACCCCGAAGGGCAAGTGCCCTTGCGGGGGACTCTCGGCTACCAATTTGAAGGATCACCTTCCCTTCGGGAAGGATGTAAAACAAAAAGCCCGAAGGCCATTCAAGGATCATTTCTCAAGGCCTGAAAGGGCAAGTCCAATCTAGAAAAGTGCCAAGCAGAAAAATGAAAGAAGACCAAGGGGTGACGTCCCCGAAGACATCAAATTCAACACAGTGAATTAGCTGTTGAAAACATAGTGACGAGCGCGTGAACGTCAAAATTCAAGACAACAAAATAACTGTTGATCTTTTGAACCTATAGACCAGAATGCATTCAGAGACTTCAAGGCCAAGACCAGTAGAAAGCGAGGAAGGAATAGAATAGCAAAATGAATCCAAGACCCGATTCAATTAACCAAAAAAGGAGGAATGATGAAGGTAAGAACAAATCACCAGCTGGACATTGAAAGTTGCAAACTTTTAATAAGCGTGACTTGTTTCCCTGCATTGATAAAATCAAATGGGTAAAACACCCCTAAGTTCTAACCTATCTTCTTAACAGATTCCAATGCAACATGATGTGTTACTATTCTTGAGTCCTTCTTAAAGTGGCTATATAAGGGACTCTCTTTTATTGTAAATTATCTCTTTTTTTGACAATCAGAACAAAACTCTGCCTAAATTGAAATGCACTTCTGAGACTTTGAGCTTAGTTTGTTTATCAAATTTTGTTATTGGAATAAGAAAGCAAATGGTTGTTTTAGACTTTGTGTTGTAATATCTTTGTTGTTGAGGAAATTGTTCTTATGTCTTTTTCTTCAATATATCTTTTGTTCCTTTAATTCAATAAGCAAAATTAGTGACAGCAGTCAAGAAGGTGTCCTGAAGAGTCAATTGTGGAGAGACTTTGTGCCCCCATAATTTCCTTTCAGTGTGTTTTCTTTTCATTTCTATGTAAAGGACTTTGGGAAGACTTTGTGCCCTCATTGTCCTTCGTATCTTACTCTTGAGTGATTCAGGTGGAGACTTTGTGTTGCATCTCGATTTGTTGGTTATTACATCTTTTGCTACGTTTTGTTGTTACTACCTAGAGTATTCTTGTGGCTTGCTGAATAGTACTTCTGAAAGAAAAGGAGTGTTTTCTGTCATTTTCCTTGAGTTTCTCCTGTGATCTGCATACATCATCTCTGAAGAAAGAGAGATGGATGGTTTGTCCTACCCTTGAGTATTATTTTATGTTTATATATATATATATATAGCCTATAGGGAACCTCCCCTTGATGAGAGGAGAGATCAGTCCCCTTCTGATGTGGTAAATCTACACATTTGGATGACTAATCTTCCTACTTTGGTTGATCAGACCTATTTTATTTATCAGTACGCTGATCGACAAAATATTCAACCAACAAAACTCATAGCTCACAAGCTTTGTTAAAATGCTCACCATTTGTTGCTCCAAATGATAGCTCACAGTATGGGGTATTTATTTCACTACCTTGATCATGATCATACCCACCTTTTACTGTTGTTGGTGTTAAGTGAACATGTGTTGCAACTATTATGTTATGCACACTAAATTTCTTAGAATAGTTGTATCTAGAGGTTTTGTTATGGAATATAGATTTGAGATCTACAAATCCACTAGGAATTTGATAGAATGTTTAATGACATTTTAATTGTGTTTAATTATGATATTTGTGATGGACAAAATGTTTAAAGATGAAATTTTTCCCATGCAATGAATGAAGGAATTTGCATTTGCATTTGGATGTATGCCATGGATGAGCATTACCGGAGATATTTGTGCATGAAACAAGACTTGCAAATTGTCTACTCTTCAATATTTTTTTTTTGGTAAACAACCTTATTTTATTCCAATTAAGCCACTATATAGAAAGGCATCTGAGAATTATTGAGGGTTTTTTGTGCATGAAACAAGACTTGAAAATTGTCTACTCTTCAGTATTTTTTTGTAAATATTTTTTTTTTCAATTGAGCCATTATATGGCAAAGTATCCAAATAGTTTGGGTTTTAATATTTTTAATACCGATTGTGCAAAATAATTGATTATGAAAGTATTTGAAATAAGGGCCAAATAACCGATTTTATATTGAAAATTGTTATGGCTAAATAATTGTCTTTGTCAGTAAATATTTTATATTTAAATTGCACAACATAGTGTTTAATCAGTGATTTTGTATTACAACATGTAAATTTTTAAGCTCAGTACAATAATAAATAACATAATAAAATTAACAATAATAAATAGAAAAAAGTATTAATAGTGGGATTTAGGAATGTGTTGCTCCTTTTGACTCAATCTCTAATTCCATTTGTTACATCTTCTTTCCATTATTCTCTGTTATTGCTTTATAATTACTACTATCAATAATGGATTACACCTTATCTTTACTATTATATTTAATCCTTACTTTTAATTAAAGTGGGTATTGACTTTAAAATTAAATCAAAAAAGATTTCCCATGTTTGAGATCAATATCAATGTGTTACAAGTCAATTAAAGGGTCAAATCTTGTAAGATCAACATCTGTATAGTTTATATGTCCCAAAAAAACCAATGTCATTTTATTCATATCTAAACATACATTTTTATTATCAAATTTTGACGACTATGAACAAATATCATGATATTCAAAATACATTAAATAAATTTATAACTTATTATTTTATAAATCTATTTATCCTAATTAAATATTTATAAATATTTGTATTACAATTTAATGTAAATATATTTATCCTGAATAAAAATAAAATAATGCCTACATCATTTAAAGCTTCATAATTGTCAATACAAAGGCAATCACAATACAAATACTAGACAATTGTCAATATAAAAATAAAATGTAGGGACTAGCCGTTATACAGCCAAAGTTTTTAAGGCAAAACAAGTGGTTTTGATAAATTTATGTTTGATAATATTATCTTTTACTACACATAGTTTTGTAAAGTCCTGTACCTTATTTTCTTCTTAATATAAATTTATAAATAATTTAATCTTTGTTTAGTATAAAAACAAATGAATCAAATGGTTCTTGATCTATTGATGAAGTTTTTTTGGCTCACAAAGAACCCACCATGGATTAATTCTCAACGAGTGAAAAGACCTAACACTATAAGGGATGAGCTTGGGTTTGAGTCTCAAGTGAGTTTGGTAGAATGGATGCCCCTCAAACTTTGGCACTAATTTGAAAGAAATCGAGCAACCAATACTAATGGCTAAACAAAGATGAATCCATAAAAAAGTAGTTAGACATTAAAATTTTGGTATAATAGTCTTATGAAAGTGTGGGTAGTTTCTAAAAGAAATCAACACTTGAGCTCAAATTAATTTCTCGTGAAAGACTAAGGAATATAGAATGATTCCTAGGGACATTTGTGTGGAAGGGGGATTATATGAAGATATGCATTTTTTTATTGGAAGGATAAGCATTCCGAACCTAGCCATATCCATTTTTGGTGTTTTTGAGAATTTGTATATGGGTGTATGCCTTGATAAATTAACTTTACCATCATCTACACCAATTTGAATATAACCCTTTTGATGAAAATATAGTTTATGATAATTCAAATTTTCATCAAAAGGGTTGAAGTCCAATTGATGCAGGTGATAGTAAAGTGCATTGTCACACCATCTACTAAGGTACAAACCCGAAATCAAAATGGATGAGGTTGGTTTCTACTGCCCAAGGAATTTTATGGAATGGATACCCCTTAATCCAAATGTATATTTTAAATTTGCGAAATCACTCTTAAGATAAATATGGAATTAAAGTCATACAAGAAATTTCAATATGTACTGAAGAGGCATATCTAACTTGGGGTAGCAAGGCTTGTATTTAAAGGCATTTGAATTGAATCTTTTTAAATATTATTAAGCCATAAAGGAAGATATGTAAATGGGGTTGATTCCATAATGGAAGTAGCCTTGCTACTAATATAATGGTTGATTGGTTGTATAATAAGTATGTTTTTTTACTTATCCTTGCTCTCTCCTCCTATGTGGCTTTATAAGCCAAAGAAGGTAAATTATTCATGCAACTGATATGGGCTTCCCCTCTCCTCCTCTGTAACTTCATAAGCCAAATAAAAGTTGATTATTCATGCACTTGATACTTTTAGACTCTGAAATATCAGGATGTTTGGCACCTCATGTAAGAGAGATTTTTAATGAAATTACTCAAAAATATTTTCCCACATAATGGCCCACTAGCCTAGTCATATCCCTTTTCAAAAGTCGAGAGTTCAAATACCCATAAAATTACATAACTCTTATGATAAATCCTCTCACAGTAAAACTATTTGGAGGTATGATTGAATGTAAAATTAGCTATTGGGTTAAAAACAAGGAAAAAGGGCAGAAGGAAAAGCAAGCTTTAGACCAAAACATTCAATAATAGAATGTTGCATCATTCATAGACATTTAATTACAAAATTATGGGACAACAAAGGAGAACATGTCTTTTATTTCTTTGTTGACTTCAAGAAGGCATTTTGCATAGTTCGTAGAAACAATTTGTGGCGAAAGATGGAGGAACTTAGAGTTACAAAAAAATATAGGGCAATAGTCCATTAGTTCTATGAGCAAGTTAAAGCCAAGATCATAATACATACAAGATTATCATAATGATTCAATAGTGACATATGAGTTAACCAGGGATGTCCACTATCAGCCACTTTAGTTAGCCTTTATATTAACAAACTTGAAGAATGGAAAGAACAACTAGGGGGTGGTGAAGTCCATGTAACTAGTTATGTGATAAAACTTGTGTATGCATATGATCTTATTTTTATCTCAACAATAACCAAAATCTTAAGAGATCGATTGAAAGCCTTAGAGCTATTTTTTAAGTCAATTCCAACAAAACTAAAATTTTGATCTTCTCATGCCAAAAAGATAAGAAACATATAAACTTAAAAAAATGAGGGGAATCTGCTTGAGATAGTCCCATAATATAAATATGTAGGAATTAATTTCACTAACAAGCTCAACTTAGATACATGTATAACAAAGAGAATTTGAGGGTGGAAATGGTTATTCTCTCTTCAAAACAAGTGCAAATGTGTTGATTTATGGGATTGGAAGACTATCATGGTCTTATTTGGGCTAATAATAGTGTTAGTGGTGCGATATGGGTGTGAAGTCTTGCCTAGTAGTACGTTGGGTCTAAAATAGAGACAAATAGATAAAATTTAAAACTGTTTAATCACAAGTAACTACAAGATTAAAATATTGATCCCATATGAGATACTCCTAACAAAAACATGTACTTTTTTCAAAGAAGCAACAACTATGATACATCTCTTAGGCCATATAAATAAAATAGAGAACATGAAAGAGGATAAACGGCCAAAGTTAGTAATGAGATAATAATTAAACAAAAGAAAGAGGACATAAATGAAGAATAAACTATGGATGAATAAATGGGGCATAAACCTACATGAATGCCCAATCACTGATTAATAAATTAAAAATTATATGAGGGAAAAGTTTAAACTAAACATGTGGACAAAGCAAGTTGAGAGGAAAAAGTAATACCACATGACCAAGTTTAACCTTGGATATTAGCATGGCCCAAAAAGGGGAAAAATCAAATGGAAAATGAAGATGTTCATAGCCCAATTGAGAGTCGAACCACACCAAGTTAGATGCAAAACAGGTAGGAAGAGATCTCAAAAGAAAAGTGGGAAGAAATAATATGTATTTTCTAAAAATTAGCTATGGTTAAGAAAAAATGATATTATATTATGGAATGCTCTACATATGATGAAATTTGAACTAACTATGATATTATTTTAGAACTATATAGTTTCATTGTCACATAATTTGATGCACTATAGAAAACCACATGTATACATTCAAGCTAGTTATTAGGAAAATTTGTGGGACATGTCTATGTACACCATATTCAAAGAAAAAAATGTTGAAGAAATAAATAATTTATAATCAATATCAGAGTGCACAACACACTAATATAACCGCATGATCTCTCCTACACACCATTACCACAGCTCTCAGAAAAATATTGTACACACAACAATATCAATCATGCACAAGTAAAGTCTTTTTTCATGTATATTCACATAATTCTCGTGTTAATAATATAATAGGGAGTGCGTAATAAATACGCATATGAGTTGGTTTTAAAAAAATTGTTTAGTTATTATGATCAACTCAAATATAGGTGGATTTCCTAAATAGGTGCGCAACCAAATAGTATTTGTGCACATAAAGTTAACAATCCAATAACATAACAAACTCCCAAATCAAACTTACCTCATAAAGTGAGTTGATCACAACAACCACTTGGTTGTTGTAATCAACTCAAATATAGGTGGATTACCTAAATAGGTGCACAACCAAATTTTTTCCAAGCACACAAGGTTAACAATCCAAAAACTATACAAAATTCCTAAATCAAGCTTGCCTCATATAGTGAGTGTGAAAATGGCTAACATAAAGTTGGTTTGTTAAAAACTCAAACCAGTAGCCAATGTGAATAGAATCACTCCAACACCCTCCCTTAATCATACAATAGGGAGTGAGAAAAGAATGAATCAAAGAGACTAAATGGGTCCCAACAATTAAGCCTTATTACGTACCCATGTATAAAATCATAGTGAAATACTAAGTGCTCCTAACGTAACCAATCTATCTTATCAGAATACATGGATGTCGGGTCATTATAACTACGAAGTCAAATAAGAACTTGTACTCTATATGAGGCTCAATCAGTGAAAAACACTGATCAAGGAATTGGGAAAAAAGAGTTATTAATGATGAAATGTTCACCATAAGGTACCCAAAAATTAGTAAAACCACAACAAAAGTGGAACATGACTCAAAGCGCCTACACAATACTAAGGTAGGTGCACTTGATGGAATGAATCCCAATTAACAAAAATGCACTCAATAAACTTGAAAGTCACAACATATATGTTGAGAATAAGAGCTTAGAAGCTATTACTAAAGAGGTGACAGGTGTTGGGAATGCTAGACAACAAATATTATCAAGTTTGAATCTAAAATTCATTAAATTTATACCAACCAAAAACAACTACCTAAAAATAGATGTGGTGCACCAAGGGCTAGCTTGACATCTAAAGAAATATGTGCACCCCACTTCCATAATTATTGAAATGGGTGTAATGACTCAAAATATCTGTATGAGTGGGACAATCCCACTACTCGAACACTAAAAATATGACACTGGGCTTCACCAAACTAGCTACTGTTCAAAAGGAGATTGAGTTTCACAACAAATTTAAAGGAGGTTGTCAACATCAAAGATAAAAATACAAAACATATCAAAAGGAAAAATGGCCTTGGAGGGACTAGGTGAGTAATTAAACAAGTGACAAGGTGCATAAAATAGTGTTGGAGGTTTGTCAATGATGTCTCCAAGGTGACCAAGGATGTTGACAAGGTATCATGTGTACTAGAATGAAAATGACAAAGTATGCTTCAATGTTCATCCATGGTCCTTCAGTATTTGACTTAGTGAAGTAATTGATGGATGACATTGATGGTGTGGACATATTGCAGAGACCCTATGAGATATTATGAGTGCTTAGAGTGCTTATGGAAGTGAACAAAATTCATCAAAACAGTCACATGAATGTCTAAGCTCAAGTTGTCATCTTGATAGATAAGGATGAGTAAGTAGTTTGATGACATCATATTTCACACATGAAGTTTTAAGGAATAGTTTGATACATGGATGGATTCCCCTATGAAAGGTGATCATATGGTTCAAATTTTAAGTCTAGACATAGAATGTAGCAAAATTTATTAAGGTGCAAAGTTGGCTTCTGATACTAAATTCACTAAGTTCCCATACTTAACCAAATTCATGATATCGAAGATATACAGTGAGCATTTAATCAAATCATAGATCTAATGGTGAGTATTTAATATGACCAGACAATGATCTAATGGAGCACATGATCTTGTTAGTAATGATTCAATAGTGCATATTTAATCAATATGTCAAAGGATGCTTAGAATGCACACGAAGATGTTAAGTGTCATAATATCTAAAGCATTGACAAAAGATCAATATTATGTGGGTGTTTATACAAATGGAGATCAATGGTGCAGATCAAGTCAAATAGTTAATGTGCTCAGAAAGCATGCAGAGCTGCCAAGTGGCATGATCATGGGAGCTTAGATCAAAGATCAACAGTGAGTATTACAAGGTAAATAATAGGATACTCCTAAGGATATCGATGATGCATATTTGTTAAAAGTTGTCAAGGAACACGAGATGAGGTCAAAGTGTCTGATGTTTAGCATTTACATAGTGACCATTGGCATTTGAATTTAATAAAGGAAAAACCAGTGCTTAGTATTTTGCTTATATCTTTTGATCTAGGATGAATTGGAAGGTGATGTTTAAAATAAAATTTGAAGAGGTCTTCAAGGTACATATAAATAAGTGAGTTAGAAGGTTTGATTGTTCGTATAGTCAAAGTTATTAAGCTCCAAAGTTGATTATGTGTTTGACCATGTTTTGTAAGTGCCCAAGAAGGATAATTAAGTTGTTCTTGATAGTATTTTGATTATTTAAGATGATATAACTATTGGAGAGTGTTTTATACTTCATGAATACTATTTTTTTGTATTTTGGAAGTTTGACCAACCCATTTTTAGTGTGAACAATTGCTTAGAAGTTGACTATGTTTGTTGAATGCACTAGCATATTGAGTGATCATCTTACAGAGGTAAGTTGAAGGTGTTCTTAGCAGAGTGAAGGAAGAAAATGAGTATGGAGATGTTATATAAGTCTCTAAGGCTAATGTTAAGTCATAATTTTCCATAATTTGTCCTTGATCAGTCGTGAAGAGTCAAAATAGCTTGATTATATTTTGACTGTGTGTGACTAGTCTGAGTGGTCATTTAGAGAGAGTTGATTTGAGTGTTTAGAGCCCGAGTTGAAGTGTCTAAGGAACATGGAGGTGTTTCATATGTCTTGAAGGGTTTACCCATTTGATATAATCATATGGCTATGTGAAATATTTGAGTAGTTGCTTCAAAAGTTTGAGACTATGTTTTATGTGTTTGAAGGCCTAAAGAGCAAGGAAACCTAATTGGTAGGTTCAAGTGTTGAGTTGGTGTTCTAGGTGGCATGGACCCATATGAGAGTGAGCAAGGGGATATTGTAGATGGGTTTTATTTGTTCAAATCATTGGTAAAATCTAAAGGTGATTCAAGAGTTTGCAAGTGTAACATGTGGATGTGAAGGACTAATTATTTTGGGTCTCATTAAGACCTAATGGAGGATTTGAGTCTTAAGGACTATGGATGACCTATAGAGAGGAGTGTTTCACCCATGTAACATGTATTAAGACCTATTTCAAAGGTATAAAAAGTATGTAAATCATATTATCTGACTATAATGGGTTAGATGAGTGAATGGTATAAATACTAGGCATAATTGGCCTATTTGGTGTGGAGTGGTTGAGAGAGAGAGGAGCCAGGCGAAGGAGAGAACCTTTGAAAGAGAAGTTACATGTCATTCGAGACCAGAAAAGAGTGAATAGGATCAGTCATGCTTATCTAATCAAGGTGATGAAGGCGAACACATAGGTCATTGGACCTAATGAGCCTAAAAGAGGCAGATTGAGCGAGTAAGCCCTAGAGGCTGATTAAGTGAGTGTGCTTAGTGGATGGACTGAAGAGAAGATCAAGTTGAGATTGTGTGCATGACATATAGGTAATTTTTAGGATGTCATTATATATTTTTTGTAGGTTTTATGATTTTTTAAGTGCTAATAAGTGAAGAATGGTCCAAAAGGGTGTTTTGGATGCATTGCTTGTGTGTGTAAGTTTGTGAAAGTGTAAAGGGGAAAGAGAGCAAATAAGAAAAGTCCATCATCAAGTGTAGAAGACATCAAATTAGAGGTAGATATCAGATCAATGTAGTTGGGTTGGTGTTTGGTTGCCTAGGGGGTTGGTTCTTCTTTGTGCGATGGGTGTCTCACTCAATTAAGGGATGGGTGTTCCTTGATTAGTTGGTGTTGGTCTAAATGTTGAATCTTATCTTTATAGGATAATAGTCCATCTCATAGGTTTCAGTAAGTTTAATCCTCCAAGATGGTTTACCACATATATCATGTGTTAAGTGTTTGATCTTCCTATATCTTCCTTGTTCATTGTAATGGTTAATTTGTATGCATAATGATTGTATGTGCTAAATGTTTAAGATTTGGGAATTAAATTAGATTATCCAGCATCACTGATTCAACCCCCCCTTTCAGTGATTGTACCTCTAACAATTGGTATCAGAGTAGGACCTTATATGCAAGTTTAACCACTTGAAGGTGATCCAAGGTATAATATGGGTAAAAAGGAAAGTTGTTCAAAAGAAAAAAACACCGTGGATGATGAAGAAGTTTGCCATGATAGTGGAGAAGAAGAAGTGTTTTATGACAGTGAAGAAGAAGAAGTTGATCTAGAATTTGAGCTCATGGGTTCACTTGGTGAACTAAAGGAAAAAATGAAGAGTAATCACAAAATGAGGAATATGATAAAAGGTCTTGAAGCACAAGTCAGTTATCTTGAGGGAAGTTTGTCAAGTAAGTCCATGAGAGAGGAAAAAGAGAATCAAGAACTGATCAAGTATATGGAAGAGAAATCATGTAGATTGAAGGATGACATGACAAAAGAAGCTAAGGATGATAAGAAGACCATCAAAGATCTTAGACTTTAATTAAATGTTGCAAGTTCAAGCATGAGGGCTAAAGAAGATGAATGTGTTCAATTTAAGGCTAATCTTGTTTCCTTGAAGGATGAGCATGAAAAGATCATAATCAAGATAGATAAGATTGAAGAAGAACAAAAGATATCATAACAAGGCAAATAAGATCGTAGCATGAAAGACAACAAGTCAAATCAAGCCAAAGGCAAAATGAAGAAGCCAATCAGACAACCAAATGCTTCAAGGTATGCCAAATCTTTTATGGGCCATTATTTTGTTTGTCATCTTGTTGGTCACAAGGAAAAGGATTGTCTAAGAAGAAGAAATCAGTCAAAGGGAGATAACTACCACATTCAAACAAAAGGTATGGAAGACATTATTTACTATAGTTGTAAAAGAGTTAGTCACATTTCTAGGTTTTACAAGTAAAGACCATCAAGTCAAGATAAGTTCAATCAGGGTCCTAGAGTACAAGAAAGAAGACAAGCTAGATAGATCAATGCAATGAGATATTCATCCCAGAGTGATTATTATACATGTAATCAGTTTGGCCACATTTCTAGAGAATGCAAGAGGATAAGAAATTAGTCAAAGAAAGATCATAATCATCATCAAACAAAAGGTATTAAATTTTTTATTTATTTTAGATGTCATAAAGTTGGTCATATTGCTAGGTATTATAAGAACAAGTTGAATGAGTTCTCAAAGCAAAATAAGGTGTATGGATCTCCTAGTGTGCAGGGAAAAGATCACAAATGGTTGTGTAAACCTAATCCTATTAGGAGAGATCAGACTGAGACCAAAGATGGTTTGTTTGCCATGATAAACATGAAGGAAAGTCAAGAGTTTTTGTCGTCTACATTTGTTACAAGTATGAAGCAAAGAATGAATTCAAGGATCCATTCAAAGTTAATTTTATGATGAGGTAGGACTGCAAGTTACATGAGAGCCTGGAGATATGGGAGTTTCCTAAGTTTTGGGACTTTTAGTCTCACTATGTCAAAGGGGTGTCTCTCTCTAGGATTTAAGGAGACACTTTACAGAAAGAGGAAGCATGGTGGATACTTGTTGGGTCTTGGCTAGTGTTGCATGATAATAAATCCATGAAGGTGAGTTGTTATATCAGTTTGAGGTATGAAAAATAAAGTATGATTGTGTGTTCCTTTGTGTTGATTCAGTTCATAAAGAATCATGTTATGATATGCAAGAGGCACTCCTTGGTGTAAAGAGAGAGGTCTTTGAGGGATAAGATTGTGAAGATGAGTTGTAGTAGAAGAAAGGTATGGATGTAATCATATGCCATCTATAGTTGGTCTCTTGAGGTAGCTTGATCTAGTGTAGTGCCTTGAAAGTTCTTGGGAGCTTGGTTTTATCTCAAGTGGAGCAGCTCAGCTCATGGTGTGAAATCAAGGATGATGATTTGTCAAGATATTTTATTACATAAAAATACTGAAGACTAGGTTGATATGGAGTATGAGGAGAATTTATTGTCATGAAGAAGTTCTCATATTTTTGTAGATGACAAGTTGTGCATACCATGGAGTTAAGGGGAGCTAACTCAGATAATTTGAGAGGCTTAAAGAGCTATGCATGATGTGAGGGGGAGCATATGTGAGATGTTCTAGTCATGGTGGAGATATGAAGAAGTCAGCTATAAATGTGAACTCAAGCATGTTAATATGATGACTTGATCAAACTAAGTAAGGTGTTTTGACAATGTATTGAATCCTCGTGCATAAACAAAGGGGGAGCTTTGTAAATGGTCAGGGCCTAGGATCAGAGGACTATGTAGTATAATTTAGAAGATAAAATAAAGTTGAGATCAGTTGAGTTTGTTTTGTCAAAGTATATGAGGTGGCTTGTTAATGTCATAATGTTTTCATAATCAGTTTCTGGTGTTTTGACATGTTGACTGTTGTATGTGCAAGGTCTGTAGGTTGGGTATGGAGATTTCCAGGTGTCATTTGAAGAATTACAAGTTATCAAGGTGTATTAATTAGACAGAAATGTGTGTTGACCTCATTCAAGTTTGTTTGAAGTGATCTCAAGTTTTTAAGGTATTTTATATGAAATTGGAGAATTTGGTTTGCTCTCAGGTTTCCAAGTTTGTGCTTAAGGGTATGCAGGTCAAAAAAACATAGTATAGGAAGTATGGGTTCCCAAATGAGATTAAGATCAAAAGTTGGTCTATAAGTTTATATTTATGACCTCTAGGTTTGAGAAGAGTTTTAGAGATGGGTATTGACTAGAAGATAGTGTGTTGATTGAGTTTCTCTTATAAACTTATTATTTTTGCTCATGTTGAAAAAATGGTTTGCCTAATGATTCAGGATATGAGGTTGATTAATCAATTTAAATGGCCAAATGGGTTCTCAAAAATTCTTTCACATTCTTTTGGAAGTGCATGGTTAGTTCCATGGAGGAGGATTTGCACAAATGGAGGGTTAATTAGCTAGTAGGTTTGTGAAGGAAGTATGTTATAGAGGAAGATATAAGTTTTTATTTTTGGCATGAATGAGGGAGCATATGAGAATGATTTAGATGTGAAATTTAAAGACATGAAAGTTTATACATAAAAAGTTATGGGATCTGCAAGGTTGAGGTAGGGCTACAAGGCCTCTAAGCAAGGCTAGTATGAAGAAGTGGACTTTTTTGGTCTTTTTATCTAAAATACCAAGGTCATCAAAGGGTTACTAAGCTCAATTAACTTAGGGGGAGTCCCTCTTAATGTGTTCAAGGTAAGCTCATGTAGTTTTGTAATGTTCATGTATGTTTTGTCTTCATAGAAGCTATTTATGATCAAAGAAGAGTGTAGTCATGGAGCATGTTTGAGAAGCTCAAGGTAAAAATAGGTATGAAAAATGTTATGGAGAGTTTGTATCATCTCTCAAAGGTGGTCCTTTCCTATTAATTATGCTTGAAGTCTTTATAGGTCCACATGATAAAAAGTTGAGCCCACGTTGCCATTATGTCAAAGGGGAGAAAGTACTTGAAGAGAGAGATAGAGTATGAGCATAAGCTTTGTATTGGTGTTTAACATCAATGACAAAGGGGAATATTGTTTGAGGTTTGTCAATTATGTCTTCAAGGTGACCAAGGATGTTGTCGAGGTGTCATATGTACTAGAATGACAATGACAAAGTGTGCTTCAGTGTTCATGCATGGTCTTTCAGTATTTGCCTCAACGAGGCAATTGATGGATGATATTTATGGTATGGACATATTTTATAGACCCTATGGGATGTTATGAGTGCTTAGAGTGCTTATTAAAGTGAACAAAATTCATCAGGACAATCATATGAATGTTTAAGCTCAAGTTATAATCCTGACAGATAAGGCTGAGTAAGTAATTTGATAATGTTATATTTCACATGTGTGAAGGTTTCAAGAGAAATTTGATACATGGATGGATTCCCCTATGAAAGGTGATCATATGGTTCAAATTGTAGGTCTAGACATGGAGTGTAGCAAAAGTTATTAAGGTGCAAAGTTGGCTTCTCAAAGTGAATTCACTAAGTTCTCATACTTAGCCAATTTTATGATATCGAAGATCTACGGTGAGCATTTAATCAAATCATAGATCTAACATAAAGCATTTAATTTTACCAAATAATGATATAATAGAGCATGTAATCTTATTAGTAGTGATCTAATGGTGTGTATTTAGTCAATATGTCAAAGGATGCTCAAAAGGCACACGAGGATGACGAATGTCACAATCTTGAAAGCTTTGAAAGAAGATCAATCATAAGTGGGTGTTTTTATAGATGGAGATCAATGATGCAGATCAAATAAAATAGTCAATGTGCTCAAAAAGCATGTAGAGATACCAAGTGGCACAATCATGGGAGCTCGAATCGAAGATCAATGGTGAGCATTGTAAGGTAAAGAATAGGATACTCCTGAGGAGATTGATGGTGTGCATTTGTTCAAAGTTGTCAGGGAGCACAAGATGAGGTCAAAAAGTGTTTAATGTTTAGCATTTACACAATGACTATTGGCATTTGAATTTAACAAAGGAAAAAATAGTGCTTAATATTTTTCTTATATCTTTTGATCTAAGATGAATTCGAAGGTGATGTAAAAAAGAAAAGTTGAAGAAGACTTCAAGGCGCATCCAAAGAAGTTATTTAGAAGGTTTGATTTTTAGTATAGTCAAATTTATTAAGATCCAAAGTTGACTGGGTGTTTCACCATGTACTGGAACTGACCTGAGAAGGATAATTGAGTTGCTCTTGATAGTATTTTGATTATTTAAGATGATATAACTATTGGAGAGTGTTGTAGACTTCATGAATACTATCTATGTGGATTTTGGAGGTTTGACCAATCCATTTATAGTGTGAACAATTGATTAGAAGTTGAATATGTTTGTTGAATGCATTGGCAGATTGAGTGATCATCTTATAGAGGTAAGTTGAAGGTGATTTAAGCAGAGTGAAGGAAGCAAATGAGTATGGAGATGTTATATAAGTCTCTAAAGCTTATGATAAGGCATTGGTTGTCATAGTTTGTCCCTGATGAGTCATGGAGAGTAAAAATATCTTGAATAATATCTGTGTGGATTTTGGAGGTTTGACCAATCCATTTGTAGTGTGAATAATTGCTTAAAAGTTGATTGTGTTTGTTGAATGCACTGGCAAATTGAGTGATCATTCTACAGAGGTAAGTTGAAGGTGTTCTGAGCAGAGTGAAGGAATAAGATTAGTATAGAGATGTTATATAAGTCTATAAGGCTTATAAGAAGGCATTGGTTTCCATATTTTGCCCCTGATCAATCATGGAGAGCCAAAATAGCTTGATTGTATTTTGATTGTGTGTGATCAGTCTGAGTGGTCATTCTGAGAGAGTTGATTTGAGTTCTTAGAGCCTGAGTTAAAGTGTCAAGGAACATGGAGGTGTTTCAAAGGTCTTGAAGGGTTAACCCATATGATCTAATCATATGGATATGTGAAATATTTGAGTAGTTGCTTCAGAGGTTTGAGATTGTGTTTTCTGTGTTTGAAGGCCTAAAGAGCAAGGAGACCTAATTGGTATGTTCAAGTGTTGAATTGGTGTTATAAATGGCATGGACCCATATGAGAGTGAGCAAGGTGATATTATAGATAGGTTTGATGTGTTTGAAGCATTGATAAAAGATGAAGGTGGTCCAAGAGTTTGCAAGTGTAACATGTGGATGTGAAGGCCTAATTGTTTTGGGTCTCATTAAGACCTAATGGAGGAGCTGAGTCTTAAGGACTATATAAAATCTATGGATTGGAGTGTTTCACCCATGTAACATGTATGAAGACATATTTCAAAGGTATAAAAAGTGTGTAAAGCATATTGGCCGACCAAGATGGGTTATATGAGTGAATGGTATAAATTATAAGCATAATTGGCCTATTTGGTGTGGAGTAGTTGAGAGAGTGAGGAGCCAAGCAAAGGAGAGAACATTTGAAAGAGAAGGCACAGGTCATTAAGGACCAATAGAGAGTGAAGAGGATTAGTCACGCTTGTCTGATCAATGTGATGAAGGTAAACACATAGGTCATTGGACCTAATGAGCCTAGAAGAGGTAGATTGAGCGAGTAAACCCTAGAGGTTGATTGAGTGAGTGTGATTAGTGGATAGATTGAAGAGCAGAGTAGGTTGGGGATTGTGTGCATGATACATGTCATGTTTTTTATGTTGTGATAGATTTTTTGGAGGTTTCTTGATTGTTTATGTGCTAAAAAGTGAAGAATTATCCAAAAGGGTGTTTTGGATGCATTACTTATGTGTCCAAGTTTGTGAGAGTGTAAAGGGGGAAAAGATCATGTAAGATAAGTCCATCATTAGGTGTATAAGACATCAAATCAAAGGTGGAGATCAGATCAAGGTAGTTGGGTTGGTGCTTGGATGCCTAGGGGGTTGGTTCCTCCTTATAGGATGGGTGTCTCACTCAATTAAGGGATGGTTGTTTCTTGATCAATTAGTGCTGGTCTAAATGTTGAATCTTTTTTTAATAGGAAAATAGTGTATCTTATAGGGTTCAATGGGTTTTATCCCCCAAGAGGGTTTCCCACATATATCTTGTGTTAAGTGCTTGATATTATTATATCTTCCTTGTTCATTACAATGGTTAATATGTATGCACCATGATTGAATGTGTTGAATGTTTAAGAGTTGGGAATTTAATTAGATTATCTAGCATCATTGATTCACCCCCCCTCTCTCAGTGATTGTACCTCTAACAATTGGTATCAAAGCAAGACCTTTTGTGTAAGTTTAACCACTTGAAGGTGATCCAAGGTACAATATGGGTAAAAAGGAAAGTTGTTCCAAAGAAAAGAACATCATGGATGATGAATAAGTTTTCCATGATAGTGGAGAAGTGTTATATGACATCAAGGAAGAAGAAGTTGATCTAGAAGCTCAGCTCATGGGTGCACTGGGTGAACTAGAGGAATAAAAGAAGAGGAATCATAAAATGAGAAATATGATCAAAGGTCTTGAAGCACAAGTTAGGTCTCTTGAGGGGAGTTTATTAGGTAAGTCTAAGAGAGGAAAAAGAGAATCAAGAAATGATCAAGTTTATGGAAGAGCAAGCATGTATATTGAAGGATGACATGACCAAAGAACCTAAGGAGGATAAGAACACCATCAAAGATCTTATAATTTAATTAGACGCTGCAAGTTCAAGCTTGAGAGCTAAAGAAGACGAATGTGTTCAATTAAAGGCCAATATTATTTCCCTAAAGGATGAACATGAAAAGGTCATAATCAAGATAGACAAGATTGAAGAAGAAAAAAGAGATTAGAACAAGGAAAAAAGGATGGTAGAATAAAAGACAACAAGTCAAATCAGGTCAAAGGCAAAATGAAGAAGCTATTTAGACAACCAAATGCTTCAAGGTATGCCAAATATTTTATGGGCCATTTTTTATTTGTTATGTTGTTGGTCATAAAACAAAGGATTGTGTAAGAAGAAGCGATCATTCAAAGGGAGATCACTGCCACATTCAAACAAAAGGTATGGGAGACATTATTTTATAGAGTAGCCAAAGAGTTGGTCACATTGCTAGGTTCTGCAAGTAAAGACCATCAAGTCAAGATAAGTTCAATCCAGCTCCTAGAGGGCAAGGAAGAAGACAAGCTAGACAGATCAATGCAATGAGATATTCATCCTAGAGTCAATTATGCATGTAATCAATTTGGCCACATTGCTAGAGAATGCAAGAGGAGAAGAAATTAGTTAAAGAAAAATCACAATCATCATCAAGCAAAAGGTATGAATGATCTTATTTGTTTTAGATGTCATAGAGTTGATCACATTGATAGGTATTACAAGAGCAATTTGAATGAGTTCTCAAAGCAAAATAAGGTGTATGGAGCTCCTAGTGTGAAAGAAAGAGATCATGAATGGTTGTGGAAACCTAATCCTATTAGGAGAGATCAGACTAAAACCAAAGATGGTTTGTTTGCCATGATAGACATGAAGAAAAGTCAAGAGTTTTTGTTGTTTGTATTTGTTGACAAGTCTGAAGCAAAGAATGAATTCAAGGATCTATTCAAAGTCAATTTTATGATAAGGTAAGACTGCAAGTCAAATGAGAGCATGGAGATATGGGAGTCTCTTGAGTTTTGGGACTTTTAGTCTCACTATGTCAAAGGGGTGTCCCTCTCTAAGATTCAAGGAGACACTTTATAGAAAGAAGAAGCATGGTGGATGCTTGTTGGGTCTTGGATGGTGTTGTATAACAAGAAATCTATGAAGGTGAGTTGTTATATCAGTTTAAGGTATAAAACACAAAATAGGATTGTGTGTTTCTTTGTGTTGATTCAGTTCATAAGGAGTCATGTTATGATATGCAAGAGGCAATCTTTGGTGTAAAGAGAGAGGTCTTTGAGGGCTAAGATTGTGAATATAAGTTGTAGTAGAATAAAGGTATGGATGCAATCAGATTTCATCCATAGTTGGTCTCTTGAGGTAGCTTGACTTATTGCAATGCCTTGAAAGTTCTTGGGAGCTTGGTTTTAGCTCAAGTGGAGCAGCTTAGCTACAGGTGTGAAATCAAAGATGATGAGTTGTCAAGATATTATATTTCATAGACATAGTGAAGACTAGGTTGATATGGAGTATGAGGAGAAATTATTATCATGAAGAGGGTCTCAAAGTTTTATAGATGACAAGTGTTGCATGCCATGGAGTTAAGGGGAACTAACTCAAATAGTTTGAGAGGCTTAAAGAGCTGTGCATGATGTTAGGGGGAACATATATGAGATGTTCTAGTCATGGTGGAGATATGAAGAAGTTAGATACATAGGTGAAATCAAACATGTTGATATGATGGTTTGATCAAACCAAGTAAGGTGCTTTGACAATGTATTGAATCCTCATGCATAAATAAAGGGGGAACTTTGTAAATGTTCAAGTCCTCAGATCAGAGGACTGTGTAGTAGAATATGGAAGACAAAGGAGAGTGGATATTAGTTGAGTTTGGTTTGTCAAAGTGGGTGAGTTGGTTTGGTAATGTCAGAATGTTTTCATTATCAGTTTCTAGTGTTTTGTTATGTTAACTGTTGTATGTGCAAGGTCTGTAGGCTGGGTATGGATATTTTCAGGTGTCATTTAAATAATTGCAAGTTTTCAAGGTGTATTAATGGGATAAATAGGTGTGTTGACCTCATTAATGTTTTTTCCAAGTGATTTCAAGTTTTGAAGGTCTTTTGTGTGCAATTAGAGAATTTTGTTTGCTCTCGGGTTTCCTAGTTTGTGCTTAAGGGTATGCAGGTCAAAAAATAATGGTATAGGAAGTATGGGTTCCCAAAGAGTCTAAGGTCAATATTTAGTATAGAAGAGTGTATTGATGACCTCCAAGTGTGAGAAATGTTTCATATATGGGCGTTGACTAAAAGATGGTGTGTTGATTGAGTTTCTCTCGTAAACCTAGTGGTTTTCTCACGTTGGAAAAATGGTTTGCCTAATGATTTAAGATATGAGGATGATTAATCAATTGAAATGGCCAAATGGGTGCTCAAAAAGTATTTCATAGTCTTCTGGAGGTGCATAGTTGGTTCCATGGAGGAGGATTTGTGCAAATGGAGGGCTAATTGGCTAGCAGGTTTGTGAAGGAAGTATGTTGTAAAGGAAGAGATGAGTTTCATTTTTTAGCATACATAATTGGGCATATGAGGATGCTCTAGATATGAAATTTTAAGCCATGAAATATCACACATAGAAAGTTATGAGCTCTGCAAGGTCTAGGTAGGGCTACAAAGCCTCTAAACAAGGCTAGTATGAAGAAGTGGACTTTTTTGGTCTTTTTATCAAAAATAACAAGGTGATAAAAGGGTGCCTAGGCTCAAGTAATTTAGGGGTAGTCCATCTTAATGTGTTCAAGGTAATTTCATGTAGTTTTATGATGTTCATGTATGTTTTATCTTCATAGAAGCTATGTATGATCAAAGAAGAGTGTAGTCATAGAGCATGTTTGAGAAGCTCAAGGTAAAAATAGGTATGCAAAGTTTTAGGGGGAGTTTGTATCATATCTTAGAGGTGGTATTTTCCTATTATTGGTCCTTGAAGTCTTTTCAGGTTTGCAGGATCAAAAGTTGAGCCCACTTTGTCATTGTGTCAAAGGGGGAGAAAGTATTTGAAGAGAGAGATAGAGTCTGAGCATAAGCTTTGTATTGGTGTTTGACAACAATGACAAAGGGGGAGATTGTTGGAGGTTAGTCAATGATGTCTCCAAGGTGACCAAAGATGTTGATGAGGTGTCATATATACTAGAATGACAATGACAAAGTGTGCTTCAGTGTTCATACATGGTCCTTTAGTATTTGACATGGTGAGGCAATTGATGGTATGGACATATTTTGAAAACCCTATGGGATGTTATGAGTGCTTAGAGTGCTTATGGAAGTGAAAAAAATTCATTAGGACAGTCATATGAATGTCTAAGCTCAAGTTATCATCTTGATAGATAAGGCTAAGTAAGCAGTTTGATGATGCCATATTTCACAAGTGTAAAGGTTTCATGAGAAATTTGACACATGGATAGATTCCCCTATGAAAGTTGATCATATGGTTCAAATTTAAGGTCTAGACATAAAGTGTAGCAAAATTTATTACGGTGCAAAGTTGGCTTCTTAGACTAAATTCACTAAGTTCCTATAGCCAATTTTGTGATATCGAAGATTTATGGTGAGAATTTAATCAGATCACAGATCTAAAACAAGCATTTAATATGACCAAATAATGATCTAACAGAGCGCGTGAACTTGTCATTAGTGATCCAATGGTGCATATTTATTCAATATGTCAAAAGATGCTTAAAAGGCATGTGAGGATGCCAAATATCACAATATCAAAAGCTTTGATAGAAGATTAATGATACACGGTTGTTTATACAGATGGAGATCGATGGTGTGGATCAAGTCCAAGTCAGTGTGCTCAGAAGGCATGTAAATCTACCAAGTGGCACGATCGTGGGAGCTCAGATTGAAGATCAATAGTGAGCATTGTAAGGTAAAAAATAGGTTACTTTCAAGGAGATAGATGGTGAGTATTTGTTCAAAGTTGTCAGGGAGCATGAGATGAGGTCAAAGTGTCTGATGTTTAGCATTTATATAGTGACCGTTGGCATTTGAATTTAACAAAGGAAAAACCAGTGCTCAATATTTTTCTTATATATTTTGATCTAGGATGAATTTTCAAGGTGATGTGAAAAGCAAAGTTGAAGAGGACTTCAAGTGCATCTAAAGGAGTGAGTTAGAAGGTTTGATTATTCATACGGTAAAAGTTATTAAGCTCTATAGTTGACTATGTGTTTGACCATGTTTTACAAGTGATCTGAGAAGGATAATTGAGTTGTTCTTGATAGTATTTTGATGATTTAATATGATCTAACTATTGGAGAGTGTTGTAGACTCCATGGATACTATCTATGTGGATTTTAGAGGTTTGACCAATCCATTTTTAGTGTGAACAATTGATTAGAGGTTGACTGTGTTTGTTGAATGCAATGGCAGATCGAGTGATCATCTTGCAGAGGTAAGTTGAAGGTGTTCTGAGAAGTGTGAAGGAAGAAAATGAGTATGGAGATGTTCTATAAGTCTCTAACTCTTATGAAAGGCATTGGTTTCCATAGTTTGACCCTGATCAGTCATGGAGAGTCAAAACAACTTGACTATATTTTGACTATGTGTGACCAGTCTGAGTGGTCATTTTGAGAGAGTTGATTGGAGTGCTTAGAGCCTGAGTTGAAGTGTCTAAGGAACATGGAGGTGTTGTAGATGTCCTGAAGGGTTCACCCATGTGATCTAATCATATGGATATGTGAAATATTCGAGTAGTTGCTTCAAAAGTTTGAGATTGTGTTTTTTGTGTTGAAAGGCATAAAGAGCAAGGAGATCTAATTGGTAGGTTCAAGTGTTGAGTTGGTGTTCTACGTGGCATGGACCCATATGAGAGTGAGCAAGGAGGATATTGAAGATAGGTTTGATGTGTTTGAAGCATTGGTAAAAGCTAAAGGTGGTCCAAGATTTTGCAAGTGTAACATGTGGATGTGAAGGCCTAATTGTTTTGGGTCTCATTAAGACCTATTGGAGGATTTGAGTCTTAAGGACTATAGCTAACCTATGGAGTGGAGTGTTTTACCTATGTAACATGTATGAAGACCTATTTCAAAGGTAGAACAAGTATGTAAAGCATATTAGCTAACCAAAATGGGTTAGATGAGTGAATGGTATAAATACTAGGCATAATTGCCCTATTTGGTGTGGAGTAGTTGAGAGAGTGAGGAGCAAAGCAAAGGAGCTAACCTTTGAAAGAGAAGGTATAGGTAATTGAGGACCAATAAAGAGTGAAGAGGATCAATCATGCTTGTATAATCAAGGTGATGAAGGTGAACACATAGGTCATTGGACCTAATGAGCCTAAAAGAAGCAGATTACGTGAGTAAGCCCTAGAGGCTGATAGAGTGAGTGTGCTTAGTGGATGGATTGAAGAGCAGATCAGGTTGAGGATTGTGTGAATGATATATAGGGCATGTTTTTGATGTTTTGATAGAGTTGTTGTAGGTTTTTTGACTGTGTATGTGCTAAGAAGTGAAGAATGATCCAAAAGGGTGTTTTGGATGCATTGATTGTGTGTGCAAGTTTGTGAGAGTGTAAAGAGGAAAGAGAGCAAGTAAAATAAGCCCATCATCAAGTGTAGAAGACATTAGATCAGAGGTGGATATTGGATCAAGGTATCTGGGTTGGTGTTTGGTTGCCTAGGGAGTTGGTTCCTCCTTGTGGGATGGGTGTCTCACTAAATTAAGGGATGGGTGTTCCTTGATCACTTGGTGCTGGTCTAAATGTTGAATCTTATCTTTGTATGATAGTAGTCCATGTTGCAAGGTTCAGTGGGTTTTATCCTCTAAGAGGGTTTCCCACGTATATCATGTGTTATGTGCTTGATCTTGCTATATCTTCCTTGTTCATTGCAATGGTTAATTTATATGCATCATAATTGTATGTGCTGAATGTTTAAGAGTTGGGAATTGAATTGGATTATCTGGCATCACTGATTGACCCCCCTTAGTGATTGTACCTATAACAAATAGAATAGTCACACATGAAGGTTAAAAGGTTGAATCAAAAAATATCTATGACACTTTATAACTCAGTGCGATACAATAATTCATCCAAAAACCTAACCCACCAGAAAATAAAGATAAATGGACACTATAGACTTTAGAACTATGCCAATCTATTATAGAAGGCCATAATATGAGAGATGCTCCTAATACAATTTCCAAAAATAGAGCTCAATCACAAAGGGAACTGTAAAGGGTAAGAGGAGCATAGTGTAGTATAAGAAGCTAAAAAGTGGAGGAGGCATATCTATAGTGCCCTCTTAATGAATACTTACAAACCCACCAAAACTGTTATGTAGACATCCCGTATGAATACATGTGGAAGAAGATGAACCAATGGGTGTAACATGCACAAATGGAGCATGCATCAAAACATCTGGCGATGTGTTAGAAGAAACATGCCCGAAGGACCAATCCTGATATTCTTAAGGTGCTCAAGCCCAAGTGAAGGTGCAATATAGCTCATATATAGCTAAAAATCCTCAAATAGAGAAGATCTAACAAAAACTAGAGCTATGATGTCATCAAGTGATCCCAAAAAAGATGCAACGTCTGCTTTGTAACCAATGTAGTGGTGAGAATCCCATCTAACAAGTTGAATGTGAGTAACAATACCTTGTGAACGCATACCAAGACCTCCATCAAGATGACCCATGGAATGAAGAATACGAGAACTGAAGGCAATGATGTGCTTCTCAAAAGATCCAAAAAGATACATAGATGGATTTGTAGTGGGATGTGTATAAGGTGAAACAATAGGAGTAACAAACAATACAATAAACATAAAATTAAAAGTTGTGATAATAGGTTTAACATGAATAATGGGTTGCTTAGGATTTGGTAGGTCACAGTCTAAAATCACATCAAGTGGATGTTTATCAATTTAGTAACATTAAATTATGGACCAAGAACATGGGAATGTATTTCCAATATATCAATATTTTGTTGCAAATTTTTAATTTTGTTATGCAAGGAGTGGATTATGTTCTCCTTATAGAGAATGAGTGAGTGCAAAAAACAATTATGCTTTATAATTTTCTCGTTCTCTTCTTGAAGTGCTAGTAAAGAAGCCATGGCAAAAAGTAAGACACACAGTAGAAATAAAAAAATCCATAAAATTAGACATTAGTCTCTGTCGAAAACACATCCAATAGTACAATGAAGTAATTTAAAAGTACAATGCATACTCAAAAAAGGGATGTTGGACCCTTTTAATTATACTTTTAATTCTCAAAGTCCAAAATAATACTTTGGTCTCGTGGTCATTATCAAAGTGGGTTGTTTGGGATACTGAGGGTAATGAATCTTGGAAAATTCTTCGAACACATTGTATCTCATTGGGCTCTCTCCCTATGGTAAAATTGGTTGGCATAATATTGGCTTCCAATCCCTTCTCATCACTATTGTTCCTGTCAAGATTACTCGCTGTTTTGTGGTCAAAAGTATATGGAAGGATTTTGAAGTAGTCAAACCCCACTTGAAGTGGGTGGGGGTCGATTTTCACACAGGGTTGTCTTTTAATGACCATAACTTATGATGGTCTTCTATACTTACTACTTCTATTCCCTTGGATGAATTACCTAATATTAAAGCTTTGTGATTATTCTGAAAAGGGATTCACACTATCTATGATTTGGTTACCTCTAGAGATTAGATTCCCTGGCTTGAATTAAAAATCAAAATTCAGTTAAGTAATATAGACTTACCTTTTATTCTTTGCATTCAGGGATTGCTATCTAATGTTATGCTACATAAACTTGGCCTATAGCCTCTTAGGACTTGGTTGAAAGACTAGAGGTGGAATTGTGATACACACTTCAAAAGCTACTCTCCCGAGTTTCTTTATTAAGCGATGAGTCCGTTCTCTCCAGCGTTAAATAAGCTCAACAGGTGTTGGGCCCTCCTGTCCTCTCCTAGGACTTGGCTCCCCTGTTTGGATCATGTGTGGCACCCTGCCTTGGTGCCCAAGCTGGCTCATTTCTTATGGTGTTTAATTTACCAATGACTCCCCCTCGGTGAGAGGTTATTCCACCTTTGCATTCCCTAGCCCTTTTGTCCAGCTTGTAAGTGCCTAGAATCCTTTAAACACTTGTTTTGATTTTGTCTAAAAGCATAGTATGCGTGGCATTTGATTCATTTATTATTTCAACCTTATCACCCTGAGCCTTTCTCTTGGTGACAAATGATCTTTAGGGATTTTTCAAATTGCTTGACCTCTATTGCCTTTCTCTAGCAATGCTTCCGTGCTATTATTCTCTTTTAGCTATGGAAAGCCAGGAACAATACTATTTTTAATCACGAGGCCTGTGGAATCTCATTTTCTATTAATGAAAAGGTTGTTATTTCTTTAGTTTATTTGTAGATTCAAGCCCAAGTGGAAAATATGGCTCTGGGCCTTTGCCACATGTAGGAGCTCCTCAACCACTAAGGGAGTGCCCCTTACACCATGAGTAGAGTTTCGTTTGATGGCCCGCCCTACAGTCCGCCACCTTCTCCTCCAAAGAGGTTTCAAAACAGAAGTCAGTCCGAAAGTAGGGGCCACTTTTCTCCTCAATCTTCCCTAGGAGGTGGCTGGAGTGCTCATGGCAAGTCTAATGTTGGGCCTTCACAATGGTCTCTGACAAACACTATTGTTTTTGTGCAACCGATTGATGGTTGACCTATCACTATTCATGATGACCCCCTAGATAGTTGGAATGCTCTAGAGATCTCTAATGTGGAACTACTTGCTTGGTTGATGCTTCCCAAGGATGATTCTTCGCTTCCGCCTCTTGGGACGATGACTTATACGTAAAATTCTACTATATAATTATTTGTAATAGTTTGGACCGTATCTTGACCCAACTAATTTTGTTATTTTTGAACAGGATTTCTCTTCTGATAAAAAGTTTAAACCGTAATCTATCCGACTTTTTTACTTTATAACTTTATGTAATTTTTTTTTTAATAGTATAATATGAAGCGTCCAATAGTAAAACTTATCTATGTCTATCCAAAGTAAAAGTCTTTAAAAATTCAAATCTTACCCAATGCCCCCCTCCCACCAAAAAAAAAACAAAAGATTAAAAAAAAAAAATCGTGGTAACGATGACGTAGATTCCAGAGGATCAGACATTTCCTCCACCTTTTTCCTTGAAATTCGAATAATCCACGATTTTAGAAGCTTAGATTTATAGAGAAAATGGCAGCAATACATTCACATTCTCATTCGTTGAAGGCAATCCAGATGGCGTCCACTCCCTCTGCCTCTGCCTCCCTCTACCTCGGTATAGACGTGGGCACGGGCAGCGCACGAGCAGGTACTCCTTTTCATTGAGATGGCCAAATTCTTCTCTATCCACTTCTCGAATTTTTTTATTGCAGTTGCACAAGTTTTCGACTCTTTGTTTGTTTGTAAGGGTTCATCTATAGGTTTCGCTATGTCGATCATCTGAATTGGTTCTTAGTTTTAATTTCAAATCAAAATTTGTTTTTGGACATTTCCTTTGATTGCTTCGTGATTAGATTCAATCTTCTTTGGGACCCGCTTACCACCTAAATTTGTATATATTTTCTGGCGGAGAAGTTTTTCGTTCCGGATTTTTGAACTCGGACATCCTAGTAAATATGGTCTTTGAGGGTGAGTCAAAATCAATAAATTTCAAATACGTAACATGAAACTTAAAAGACACCTTTGCCTGGAAGATTTGGATTGGTGAGTTGTGTTGGGAAAATGGGAGTCAATAGTTTTTCTTGGCTAGATGACATGGTGGGTTTCTTTAGGTGGGTGCGGTTGCAATACTGTAGTGAAGAATCAATGTTTGTAAACCCTTAGGGAGGGTTATTAACTGTATGAGATGATTCCTAAACCAGTGGAAAATTCAACTCTTTAAGTTTATAGAAACCAACAGGTTAGAATGCCACACAAAGGTACTCAGGCCTTAATGTGAATGATAGTTTGCTCGTTCCCATATAGAGATTGGACAATTCACCTTATTTCCACACAAGGGGAAACTAAATACAATAGTTTACGTGTTTGTCTAAATTTAACTTTAGGAATACTGGTATGTTTTAGAACTTAAATCTTCATCAAAATGGTTGTAGTTCAATTGGTGAGGAGGATGGTAAAGTGCATTATCATGCCATCCACAAGGCACAAATTTGAAAAGATACCCACAAAGGGAAAGGGATGAAATTGGGTTCCAGTCCTAGGCAAATTTGACAAAATGGATACCTCTCAATCCTTGACACTAAGCCAAATGAGGATTTTAGAGCCGTAGAAGCAATTCTTAGATGCATTGAAGAGGTATTTCCGACTTGGGGTAGTAAGGCATTTATTTAGAGCAATTTGAACGAGATTTTTTTTTCTAGGTTTATGAAGCCATATAAGAGGAGATGCCAATGAGAGTGATGCCACAATGGAAGAGGCCCTGAATCCCTAGAGGAGGGGATGCCAATGGGGTGATGCCACAATGGAAGTGGCCTTCCAACTAACATAATGATTGATTGGTTGTGGGATGAGTATGTTTGCGTGTTCAGTGTTCCCCTCTTCTCCTTTGTGGTTTCATAAGTTAGAAGGTCGATTATTCATGCAACGGATTCAGCCTTTCCCCCTCTTTTTTTTGTAACTTCATAAATGAAGAAGGTAGATTATTCGTGCACCTAATACCAAGAGAGTCTAAAAGACTCCGAAGAATCAAATGTTTATCCTTCAATCAAATTAAGAAAAAGAAATGTGGTATGGATTACGTAGATTCCAAAGGATTGGACATTTACTAAACCTTCTTCCTTGAAGTTAGAAGAATCCACGATTTCACAAGCTTCGATTTGTAGAGAAAATGGCAGCAATAGATTCACATTCATTGAGGGTGATTGATATGGCGTCCACTCCCTCTGCCTCCCTCTACCTCAACATAGATGTGGGCATGGGCAGTGCATGATCAAGTACCCCTTTTCATTTAGATGGCCAAATTCTTTTGCATTCACTTCTTCTCAAGATTGTTTTATTTACATCGCACAAGTTTCCGATTCCGTTTGTTTGGAAGGGTTAATCTATATGTTTTGTCATGTAGTTAATGTGAATTGGCTCTTAGTTTTAGTTCCAAATTAAAATTTGTTTTGGGCATTTTCTCTAATTGCTTAGTGATTAGGTTCAATCTTCTTTGGGACATGCTTACCATATTGTAATATTTCTTGGCATAGATTTTTTTTGCACTAAAATTTTGAACTTGGACATCCTAGTAAATGTTTTCGATTTTGTTTGTTTGGATGGGTTCATCTATAGGTTTCGTTATGTAGTTCATGTGAACTGACTCTTAGTTTTAATTCCAAATCAAAATTTGTTCTAGGCAATAAGTTTCTGATTCTGTTTGTTTGGATGGGTTCATCTACAATGTTCGTCGTGTAGTTCATGTGAACTGGCTCTTAATTTTAGTTCCAAATCAAAATGTCTTTTTGGCATTTTCTCTAATTGCATAGTGATTGGGTTCAATCTTCTTTGGGACACACTTACCATAGTGTACATATTTCCCGACGGAGAACTTTTTGGCACTGGAATTTTGAACTTGGACATCCTAGTAAATGTGATAGTTGAGGCTGAGTCAAAATCAAAAAAGAAACTCATTTTGTGTATGGGAGTTTTCTTGGAAAATGTGTTCTTCAACGTTTCGGGTCTCTCTACTGGACCTATCATTAGTGATAAAAGATTTGAAGCTCATGCAATCCCATTTCAAGTTTGAATGCAATCTCTATTTGAAGTTTCAATGCCAACCCCATTTCAAGTTTGAATGCAAATTCCACAAGGTCATGCTTGTGACTGATTTCTCATAACAAGTTTATAATTGATTTCACATAGTACATTTACATCATGTTTAGGACTGTTTCACATGTCATACTGGTAATCGTTTTCATAACTATCATGTTCATAATACATACAAGTTCATGTCCGTTTTCACAAATATCATGCTTGCATATATCATGTATACAACTATTTTCACATAGATGGTTGTTTCCATATGTTTATAGCTGTTTCATATGCTCCCTCTATGAGATTGTTGTCTCCCCCAAAATTTCGTACTAGGAAGCACCTATGAGATTAGGTGCTTGAAAGAGACTTAAGTGACAATAAGGGACTTGCGCCCTCCCATTTTAGGATTGCTGTTGGGGAAATCCAGGGCACGGGCTACAAGGATTGGGCTCTATGATGTACCCTGCTTGGAATAGATCTCCAAGAGATGCAACGCTACCACTAGAGGCTCAATATCCAATTTGACAAAAGAGGTTCTAGTTCACTTATCTAATTCAGTTAACAGATTTAAACCTTGGAGTGTTAATGAGTTTCATTTCACCAATTTCTAAATGAGAGGGGAAAGGTTGCTTGACTCCAAAACAAACATAAAAGAGAGGGTAAGGTAAGGCAGAGAAGAGGTTCTTGGTTTGCAAAAGATGCCAACGCTTTCAAAACCGAGCTACGGTTATACCACCATATGTCGAGTTTCATGAAAGGCTCAGACTCTTAGTCATACAGGGAGGGAGTCTGGGGAAACGAAAGAATGTTTACTTTGCAAGTACTTCACCAAAGATAAACACATGAAAGGGGTCTGCTGTAAATGTCAGAAAGTTCCAAGTCTTTGTTAAACTCGACATACTGTTGTATAACTGTAGTTAGGCACGCTCTCGATTCTAAAAGCATTGGCATCTTTTGCAAACCATGAACCTCTTCTCTGCTGTTAAGCACGGGATATACTTAGAGGGGGGGTGAATTAGTATATCATAAACTTTCACTTAATCAAATTTCACTTAACCATACATTCAAGATATGCAATAAAACTGAAATAATAAACACCACACAAGATAGAGAGAGACACCAGATTTAATGTGGAAACCCAATGTGGGAAAAACCACGGAGAACAATTTCAAGTATATGAATGAGCATCAACTCAAACTACAATATTCGCAAGCACCAACTTGCAGGAGCACCAACCCCTTTGTTGAGCACCAACACAACAACTATTCGTGAGCACCAACCCACATGAGCACCAACCCTTTTTGTGTATACCACACAACTATCTCTCAATGTTGCTTTCTCAACAAATGATAGCACATTACAATATCTCTTTTTTTTCTCTCCTTTGCTCTTCTAAGCTAGATATATCAATTACAAATTATGCTCTCTTCTTACATTTCCAAATGGCTTCTCAAGCCTTTATTTATAGCTTTCCAAATGACCTTTGGCATTCACCCTTTGTGACCTTTCAATCCTCATGGAAAATGGCACCAAATTTGCATGACTCTTCATATCCTTGCATTTGAAAAGTCACATGGTGACTCTTCATAAGCAAATGCGTCCTTTCCTCTTTTGTCTTTATCTTGGTACTTTTCGTATTCCTCAAAGTGTCCATGAGAAATTGCGCCCTTCCTCTTTTGTCTTCACTTGGTGACTCTTGGAATTCCTCAAGATGACTCTTCATGGGAAAATGCGTCCCATTCTTCTTTTGTCTTTACCTCGCGACTCTTTGACTTCTCCATGGGCCCTTCTTTTGACTTTATGCAACCAAAAATATATTCGTTAATATTAAATAAATATTAACACACATTAGCCAAGATATGAATGTTAAAAACACCATTAAATGCAATGGGGCCTTTATCACCAATAATGCTAGACCTTTGACATCAATGACAATATTTCCAACATCTGCGTTACCTTACCTCTCTTTAATGTTTGTTTTGGAGTCAAGCAACCTTTCGCCTCTCATTTAGAAATTGGTGAACTGAAACTCATTAACGCTCCAAGATTTAAATCTGTTAAATTGGATTAGATAAGTGAGCTAGAACCTCTTTTGTCAAATTGGATTTTGAGCCTCTAGTGGTAGCGTTGCATCTCTTGGAGATCTATTCCAAGCAGGCTATATCATGGAGTCAAATACCTGCAGGTCGTGCCTTGGATTGCCCCAACAAAAATCCTAAAATGGGAGGATGCAAGCCCCTTATTGTCACCTAAGTCTCTTCCGGGCACTAAATCTCATATGTGCTTTCCGGTACCATATTTTGGGCGCAACAATAGCTGGTGCTAGAAGGGGGGCAACTGGGAATATTTTGACTTATCACTTGTTTTAGTCTTGTGGCCCAAGGGAAGCACTAAAAGCTTGAGAAGGAGTTGAAGGGAAGGATTCTTGGGAGTTGGGAGCTGTAACGGTAAATTAGATTGCTTTGAGGATTTATAGGGCTCTGTAAAGATTCACTGTATTAATGGCATTTGGAGGCTCACCTTGCACGAATTCAAATTTGAGATGGTGGCACAATCCACTCGGTCATTTCCCGATCTGGCATTAACTCAAAGAATTTTGAAAACACGCTCCCAGTTTAGAATTGGTGATGGTGTGTGATGTCCCCTTCTAGCTAGAGACTTTAGTCTAGCTGTGGTTTAGCCTATTATTGGACCCTCGTAGGCTAATGAGGATGGTTAGAGGGTCTTCTGAGGATTGATTCTTCTCCAACATTCAGGGATTTATGGATTTGGCCTTCGTTCGATATCTTTTGGACTCCATTTGCCATACTATTTATAGTAAGTCAGAAGTAATAGAGATGGGCCCTTTCAATTTTTAGAAAGTGTATTTGGTCACATGGGGAATTATGATGAGAGATTCCTATTTTTGACGGCATAGCAATCAGACAAGTAGTTCAAGAGATATTAAAGTTTAAGTGACTTAAGTGATTATTTAAATATTTTAATGTTATTATAAAGTTATAAAGTAACTTTATAATAATAAAGTCACTTTAATATTATAAAGTGCATTAAGTGAATAATTTAAAAGTAGGGATATATCTTTTATCCCACATTGGCGAGGAAAGTGTTTGAGCTTTCATAAAAAAAGAATAAAAAGGGGGTTAAGAGCTCATTTCTGATTATCCACGGAATTAAAATTTGTTTGATATGAATTTGGGAGAAGAAGCCAAGGGTTTCTGATTTCAATTAGCCATTGGAGAGCGTCAATTCTTCAGTGTTGCAACCATTTGAGGTGGTGAAATATCCACTGAATTTGGCATTCAGGAGAGCTTCATTTTGGAGTTCTATTTGGGCTTAAGGTGAAGGAATAACAGAAGGGGTTAAGACTATTGAAGGACTATCAAGTGCAGACCTGAAGATTTATCATTGGCAGCCATTGGTAATTAGTTTCAAGTTTTTGTTCTTGCTGCTATAGTGCACGTGAACAGTGTTGTGAATAGTGCGCATGAACAGTGCGTGTGAACAGTAAAATTGCAGCTTCTTCAATAAATTTTAGCTACAACAGTTTACGAATCAGAATCAGGTTTTTATTTGGTTGTAACCCTTGCTTTTCACTAGCTTTTTCATAAAAAAAATAAGTATTTATTGTTCTTGTTATTTTATAGTGAAATCAATACAAGTTGCAGCAGTTGTTTCATTTGTTTCAGATTTCAGAATTATATGGTATTTGTTCTAAAACCCTTGAAAATTCCAAAAAAACTATAAACTTGCAAAAACACAAAAAAATAAAAAATTGAGATAAACAGTTTCAGTAGTTAGAGACCAATTGGGGTTTTTACATTGGTATCAGAGCCGAGGTCTCGAGGTCGAGACCTGCGGAGCGTGGTGGGCTGTGATGTCCCGTTGCGGGCCCCTATTGGAAGGTGACGTAGGTCTGTCCGAGCTGTTGGTCGTGCCACGTATATTTGGGTCCTCTTCCAGACCCATATGGCCAGTCACTTCGGATCGTCGAGGCAATCCCCTGGAACACGTGGCAGCTGTGACCCGATCGAGAGACATGTCGTGGGCCTTCGTCCCGGAGTACACGCACCGGGGACTCAATGCCGGCACCGACGGGACATCACAACCCACCACGCTCCGCGGGTCTCGATCGCGAGACCTCGGCTTTGATATTAATGAGGACTGGCCGTCACACCAAAAGTTCCGGGATGATTTGGGTCCTCTTCCAGACCCAATGGCCAGTCACTTTGGACCGTCAAGGCGATTCCTCGGAACATGTGGCCGGACCAACCGCTTGGACAGACATATGTCACCTTCCGATAGGGGCCCGCAACAGGACATCACATGGTGAGGGGACGCTTATTAATTGTCGAATCAGAGCCTAGTTACCTAAATTGATTAATGCAAGGGCGTGGTAGGCACTCGCCTACTTTAGTCCATGTGGCACCTCGGGTATCCTCCAATTGGGCCATGTGTTCTCTGTTGGTTGAGTACTTTCTCTGCAGGCTATGCCAACTAGCCACAACTTGGGTGTCACTCTTTTACCTTCGTGTACTAGAGTTGGCCACTTGGACTTGCCAAGTACACATGGCGCTCTACTATCAACTTATGGCTCAACCTGTACCTTTCTTTTCCTTGTCCGTGCCATTCCGAACCATTTTGCCATTTGTTGTACGGAAGTGACATGTGGTGCTTTGTGATTGGTTATAGGTTTTGATTGTACTTCCTTTTTGGCTCAATCAGGACGCATCGGGCCCTTTCTGTCATTTTGTATAGAAGTGACACGTGGCAGCATGTGGTTGGTTAGGGCTTCCAGGGCTTTGACAACTCTGATGCCTCCGAGAGATTGACAAGTCTGCCTAGTTCCATTTGGCATCTTCTCATTCATGGTCTCTCTTGGGGCTTTGACAACTCTGATGCCTCCGAGAGGCTTACAAGTCTGACAGGATCCATGTGGCATCTTCTCATTCGTTGGGCTCACCCAAGGCTTTGACAACTTTGATGCCTCCAGGAGACTAATAAGTTTGACAGGTTCCATGTGGCATCTTCTCATTCGTCGATCTCTCTTGGGGCTCTGATAGCTCTGACGCTTCTGGGAGACTAACAAGTCTGATAGGTTCCACGTGGCACCTTCTCATTCGTTGGGTTCTCCCGGGGCTTTGACAACTCCAATGCTTCCTAGAGACTGACAAGTCTAACAGGTTCCACGTGGCATCTTGTCATTTGTCAGGCTCCCTCGGGGCTCTGAAAACTTTTATGCCTCCAAGAGATTGACAATGTGATAGGTTCCACGTGGCAGCTTCCCATTCATCGGGCTCTCCTGTGGTTCTAACAACTTTGATGCCTTCGGGGGATTGACAAGTTTGACAGGTTCTACGTGGCAGCTTCTCATTCGTCGGGTTCTTGAAGATTTACGAAAAGAAATAAGTCATAAAAGGCCCGTGCAATCAAATGAAAGCTTACCTCTTTGCTAGTAAAGCTCCATGGAATGCCAAGTAGGACTCTGGGGTGATGTCATCCTGGGAAAACATGCATAATTTTAACTTTGCCAAACAACATAGTTAGTGCAAAATATTCAAGTATGGTAAAATCTTCATATTGAAATACAAAAGGGCTAAAATGTTATAGACACAGGCAACTTTAGGGATTTCCATGATGACCACTCACTTGTTACAAATGTTGCGAAATACTCAGTTGATCAAGGCAGAACAGGGGTTCTAGGTTTTACTTAGTTCGGGACCAAGTGTGAGAAGATTTGAATTCCGGGAAACTTCCAAGTTGAGAGTTTTCAGAAGGGTCCCCTTTTTCTGTGAAAAAGGGGGGTTGTGTTGGTCATAACAGAGATCATAACTCTTTATAAACTTATATATACATAATCATATGTACGTATTTATTTCATATAACCACACCCTAAGTATGCATGACAAGTGCATTTGAATTTACTATTTAAAATCACATTTTAACTTCTCTATGGATTGCACAGAAGAGACAATACCCAGTCCACTAATTTCACTATGAGAAAAGGGAGCAACATCCATTCATCCTTCATCTCACACACCTAGCAATTTAAGGAAAGCAAGGAATCACCTAAATATGAAGCGTAGAAATTCTCATCCATCCCATATTATAAGATATCAGACCAAAGTTCTATCGTTATGTACATAATTTTGCTCGCCCAAATATTTTGTAACATGTGTCTAATGTCTAAGATAGATTCCTTAAATAATATCTCAGTGGTCATTATTATCATTGTCATATTGTTTGCTGGGCCTAGTAGGATTTTTTAGACTTATATGCACTCAATCCGTTTGCTTGCAATTTTGTCTTTAGTCTTGAACTTTTAGAGACAACTTCATTGCATTCATATAAATCTAACAAAGGTGGAATTACTCATGATTCAATGCCTTTATTGATTTCTAGTTAATTATATGGTTGCATATAGTGTAAAAAGAGCGATTATTGGATGATCAGTTTTAAAGTAAGTTCAAGAACTTCTTTTGAGAGCCTACAACAATGTAAGCATGTATTTCTTTCATATTATTTAATGTTCCCTTTATTGATTTCTAGTTAATTATATGGTTGCATATAGCGTAAAAAGAGCGATTATTGGATGATCAGTTTTAAAGTAAGTTCAAGAACTTCTTTTGAGAGCCTACAACAATGTAAGCATGCATTTCTTTCATATTATGTAATGTCCCCTTCGGGGCAAAATTAGAACAACTAGGGTTATCCTACAAACCTTTATCCAAAATACAAAATTCTGATTTTATTTCAAACCCTAACAGTGATATGAAATTATATATATCAGGGCAACAAACACACAAACAACTGAAAATAGATGTAAAAACCCTTGGAAATATTTTATAAAATATTTGGTAACTAAAATTTGTGTTTCCAGATTTTTCACCCTCAAACCCTAACACCAAAACTGCAAATTTCTGATTTAAACATTCAAAACCTAGCCCTTAATTTTTTGAATGCTGCAAATAAATATTTAGGGCTTCCACACCAATAAAACACTACTAAAAAACACCAATTTATTTTGAAAAGTACAACATGAATACCTTATTTTTGTTGATTTTTCCAGATCAAATGGCTGGAAAATTATCTTAAAAATAGCAGAAAAATATCAGAATATTTTAGGGCTTCCACACCAATAAAACACTACTAAAAAAACACCAATTTATTTTGAAAAGTACAACATGAATACCTTATTTTTGTTGATTTTTCCAGATCAAATGGCTGAAAAATTATCTTAAAAATAGCAGAAAAATATCATAATATCTATGCAATATTCGCAAGTGTATATTAGGCTGAAATAGCCCTACAAACCCTCAAAGAGGGTCACCCTAGTTGGGAATAATGAATTTCGGAATGTAACTCCACGCAGCCCTAGAAAAGGGGTCTTCAACACTTGTAAAACCTGATTTCTGTCTGATTTGGGTCTCAAACCCTAGTCACCAACCTCCCAAAGCAAGTCGCCCACCTCTCAAGTCAATCGCCAAGCCCTAGGACGAAGTCGCCCACCTGTTGCAAACAAATTGGTGTTAAACACCCTTGGTTCCCAATTATGCACAATACAACTCCCTTACGAAGTTGCCCTAGCTGGATATTAAGGGGTTCCATCCTTAATTCCAGTCAACTTTGAATGTTTTCGTCATCAAAGCAATAAGTCAAGCTTTTGCGTGCTCAAACTCATCAAATTTCAGTTGTCAAAAATAGTCTCCTTTCCAATGAATTACCATCTCCTTTTTATACCCTTTTCCCACCAATTATCTTCCCAAAGTGGGCGCTCCACTTCGGGGGGGGGGGAATAAAAGTATCTTTTTCTTATCATTCACTTAAGGGTTATCTTCTAAAAAGGTCCCCTTCTTAAGTCACAACTCAAGTTAGAATAAGTTGCCGACATATTCACCTTTTTAGCAACTTGAACATATCATTATTTTATATTTTAAGTATTTAAAAATATTTTATATTTTAATAATGATATTATTTTAATTTAGAAAAGGGGACATTACATAATAATTATCATGTTCACATACATTTTGAGTGACAGATCAAGACTTGGTTTCCGTCACATTAGTTTTCTATGAATTGAAAGTAAAACATTGGAGAAACCTGTATTTAGAAAGTTGGAAAATATCCAATTTCACCATACAGTTCTGTGACAAAAAGGCTAAAGAACTTCATAAAGGATCTGTTCCAAATGACTCCCACCACAAATGGCCATCTCAGTTTATGTTGAAACCTGTATTTAGAAAGTTGGAAAATATCCAATTTCACCATACAGTTCTGTGACAAAAAGGCTAAAGAACTTCATAAAGGATCTGTTCCAAATGACTCCCACCACAAATGGCCATCTCAGTTTATGTTGCTCCAGTGATGCCTCAATACTTCAACTTGCTGCACAATCTCATACCCATGCAAATCCTCAAGAATCTGAAGGTAGAGAGTCTTCAAAATATGAGAAAATACAAGTGGTATTTTCCAAACTGAGGACTGTTTAAGTATTGAATTTTTGTGCTGTAGGTTGTAAAGAGAAAACCACCTCTAAATGTTCCAACCAAAAACACTTCCAATGTTTCTGATTGAGAGAAGACTGCACGTAAAGTGCTGACCATGTCAGTGTCCAGAGGGTGGGATTTCATGCTCGTAATGTCACGGAGCATCCTGAAAAGTATTCAACCACAGCATTTCGAAACACAACTACCTCATGGAAAAGTCCCAATATATTTACCAAGCATTCCTTACCAAAATCCAATTCATAAATGGCAATCAATCCCAATCATGCATTATTTCTACTGACAAGGAAACTTAAAAAATAAGTTGGCAAAAGGGCTGTGAGCTTGTCTCCTCGAATCCCCATACTTGTGTCAATAGAACCCATTCTCCTTCTTCCTTGGTATGTTCATATGTGTCCTCTCAACAGCCTGGACAAGCATTATAAAGGGTTCCCAAACTGACCTCATCTCTTTCTAAAACGGCTCAAGGAATGAATAAAAGAGCTGATAATACCACCACCACTTCCATGATACCAGTTTGGGCTAGGATTTTGCCTTCATCCCATAAAAAAATACAAGTACTCTTTTTTGTTTGAGTTTATCCATGCAAGCAAAAACTGGATTTTTGGCTTTTAAATCTACAACACTATCCTTCATATCCACTATATCAAAATCGAAGTAAATGATAGTGGCAAGACAAAATTACCATTTTTTGTATTTTTAGAAAAGAGTACATAAACAGATATATGCTCCATTAAAATCATATCATCATAAATTTGTCGTAACGCCATAACGAGATTCATCCAAGTTTACAAAAGACTAGTCGACATTCACAATGTCTTTATATAGTCACGTGGTTTGTGATAGACATGGTCTTGAGGAGTCATGTCTTACTTAGAGTCTAGGTTAGGTCCCTAGATAGAAGTTTTTATGTTTAAGATTTTAAATAGATGTTTAGGATATATATATATATATATTATATGTCCTATTTCAAGCTAATAAAAAAGAAACAAGCTTGTTGTAATGGCGATCATAGTGCCAAAGAAGTCATATAAGCAATCATGTAGTACAATTGTACACATACACCAATATATATATATATATATATATATCAAGCTAATAAAAAACAAACAACGTTGTTGTAATGATGATCATAGTGCCAAGGAAGTCATATAAGCAATCATGTAGTACAATTGTACACATACACCAAACAACAAAATTGACATGTCAAACTAATAACCATAGTTACAAAATGTATCAAATGAGTTTGTTAAACATTGGGGAAGGGTTTTCTATTAGATTTGAATACAAATAGAGTACGAAATCGCATCATCATGCGTTTACAACCACCAATTGATAACTGTTACAACTTATACTTACGAACTTCACCAATTGATAACTGTTACAACTTATACTTACAAACTTATAATGATTGTCATTGAAAATCATCATCATAAATTGCACATCCATGCAAGTTACAAATTACAAGAATTTACAATTTCCTTTTACTCGATGTAGTGAAAAATTGGGGAGACAGAGCGTTTAGTCCTCGCGCTCTATTGTAGTTCCTCACTCCACCTAGAAGGCGACGCCTGGGGCTTCACCCTGATACTAGTTGGCAGTGACTCCTCTACCTAATGTTGGACATCATCTACAAGGATGTCATCCAATCTAATGTATCTTGCTTTTGTTGTACCACTACCTACACCCTCCATAGCTTGTTTGTTGCAATCAACAATCTTGTTCTCTGTGAACAAGGGGTCTCTTAATCCTAGGCAGTCCAGTCATTGTAGGAATCAATCTCATCTAAATTAATAGTCTCTTTTGATGTGTTCTCCACCTTTCTTGTGCGAAGCCGAAGGTTGTATTGCACAAAAACTAGATCATCGAGGTGTCGTTGAGTCAACTTATTGCATTTATTCGTGTGAATGGTCTCAAACAAACTCCAGCTGCGTGCACATCCAGAAGGACTACAAGGTTGAGATAAAATTCGAAAGGCTAGCTTTTGAAGATTTGGGGTATTTATATGCTTGGGGGGGAATAAATAACTAACCTGGAAATTGAAATTCCTCAAATATGCTCTACAAATTTGCTATAAACTCCCTCCAATTCGCTCAAATGACGTTCAAATGCTACGTGATAAAAAAGTGTGGGTGTGTGGGTTTACAAAAAAACAAGTGCAATGTCCAAACCACATCCACAGTCCCAAACCACGTATGATGAGTTACAGGCTTGGAATGACCAATTACTAGTGAGCATAGATTTAAAAATCTCCGAAACTCTGTGTTAATCGCGAGTTGCAGTTAAAACAATTAACTTGTAGCAAAATTGCTAGATGATGTTTGGAGATAAAATGACGATTTTTTGCCGAGTAATATCCATTTTTAGTCAGCAAAAATTGTTGACTAAATCGCCGCGACTTGACCAATTAAAGAATAAAAAGGCCAATATGGAAAAAAAATGATTTAATTTCAAAAAACAATGCATTTTTTGTGTTTTTTCTTTGCGAATACAATTATTATAATATGTGATAGTGCAACAGGCAGATAGGGTTTTTAGAGTGTAACTTGAGTCTTGGGAGTCATGATTGACAGTGGTACAAGCCTAGGGTTTTCAACTTCAAGCCTTAAGGAATACATACAGACTTATGGTGATCAACTGGGATTTTGAAGCCTCAATGAATACTTACAACCTATAGGTAATCATTTTCATTATTTTGTTTTAGGAATACATGAATGTAAAAAAAATCCAACGTGAAAATGAAATGCAGTTTAGTGTTTACAATGTACATTACATTTTTGTCACTCAAGTCTCATTCCATGATTCTATTCTATAGTAAAAATGTATGCAATTGATTATCTTTGAAGTTTGAAGTACTCAATAAGACTATACCTTTCTCGTATGATATTAATATCTACATTTTCTACTTCTTCCTTCGATTAGCAACTAAGGTTAGATTATTATTTTTTGTTTTGTTCTATAGGGTTTAAGCTTGTTATTTAAGAATGGCATCGACATCTGGTTCAACTGCTTGTTGTAAGCCTAAGTCCCTTGACTCTTCTTGGAAGCATTGTGAACTGCCGATAGAGGGCAATTGTGTTATATGCAATTGTTGTGGGATAAAAATGAGTGGTGTCTATCGCTTCAAATACCACATCGCACAACTACTAAGGAAGGATGTGGTAGTGTGCAGACAAACACCACTTGACGTTTAAAGAGAGATGATTGCTTATCTTGCGGCGTATGTAGAATAAAAAGAAAAAAAAGAGAAAAGTTGATGCATTTGCAGCCCTAATGAATAGGAGGGCCGAGAGACATGATTATAAGTTATAACATTGATACCTCTCTTATTGCCACCACTCTAGAAGGTTAGGGATGGGGACAAGGACAGGGACAAGGACGAGGCTCATTTACTGAAGATAGTTCGGCTATTTTTTTTGTTCTTTGAAGTAGTCCCGCGTCGCATCCTTTACTCAAAGGTACCACTTGGAACTGGGAAGTGCACTGTTAAGCAAGGATAGTTGTGACAATTTTTTGGTTTTATAACAACATTCCATTCAATGTGACAAAAAGCCTATATTGAGAGAATTTGGTCACTGCATTAGCCATTGTTAGGAAGCGGTTCAAAGATCCTACTCATGATTTGAGTGGCTCGTTGTTGGAGGATTCTGTTAAACATACACAAGCTATTGTAAAAAAAAATTATGGGAAAAAAAGGCTGCACCATTTTGTTTGATGAGTGGATGGATGGGAAAAGCCGCACATTGATTAATTTTTTAGTGGCTTGAAGTGGGCAGCTGGTCTTCTTGAAGTCAAGTGATGCCTCCCACCAAGTCAATTGATGCAAACACTTTGTGTGATATGTTGGATGAGATGGTGATGGAAGTAGGTGTTGAGAATGTTGTGCAAGTTGTGCAGACAATGCGGTAGCATATGTAGTAGTAGCGAGACTTCTTGAGGAGAGGCGACCTACATTTTTCTGGACTCCTTGTGCAACCCGTTGCATTGATCTCCTATTCGAGGACATAAGAAAGATTTCATGGATGAAAAATGTGGTTGAAGAGGCAAAAAATATCACCAAGTTTATCTACAATCACATTTGGTTGCTAAACTTGATGAGAGAGCACATTAATGGAAAGGAGATTGTGTGATCGGGAGTCACACGATTCGCTACAAACTTCATCAAATTGCAGCCTCACTAACATCCCTTAAACAGATGTTTGTGAGTCACCGATGGTTGGAGTCTTCTTATGCTAGGAAAGCCGAAAGGGAAAGGGTCATGAAAAGTATTTTTGATGATGTGTTTTTGAAGCGTACGGAGGAAATCCTTAATGTAACCTTAAACTTAACTATTTTTTTACTTATCGTTTATTTGTTATAATTTTTTTTCTTAATTTTGATTTTAAATTTGTTCTACGTGTCTGAGCCTTTGGTTCGACTTCTATGGTTGGTGGATGGGTAGGGAAACCTAATAGGTTATTTGTATGAGGCCATGAACACGGCCAGTGAGGCCATAACAAAATATTAGGGGCAAAATCAAAGAAAATATGAACCCATTCAATGCATAATTGATTGGAGATGGAACAAGACGCTCCATCGGGTCTACTAATTGAATCTTAAGTTTTTCTATTTCGATTCATTTAAAGGTAGATGTAGGATAATGGGGGACAATTGTGGGGGCTTAAAGTGACTTTTTTTTTGAAAATAACAATAGTTGAGCTTGGAGAGAATTTTAGCCACTTGGACAAAGAATTTTATAATAATGTAAGAATATGAATTTTTATATTTTTAATGTAGTTTTTAAATATATAATTTTTCTCCACACCCAGATGAGAAAAATATATGAAATTGATGCATTTTTGACAATGGCATGGTACTTTTTTGTGAAAACATATGGATATTGCATGTGTATGGACACTTTTTTGAGTAAATGAATGAATTTTTGTATGAAATTTCATATATGGATAGAGGAAATATTGAAGATTTTTTGAGAATTTTTTTTTAATTTTTTTTTAATATATATATGTATTTTAAATAATTTTACAAGTCAAGACCACTGAAAAATTGAAACTGCAAGTGTACGAACACAATTTTTTGACCTTAACTTCATGAAAATCAATTTTTTTTCAAAGCATAGCAAACGATGTGTAGATTGTTGAGATATAAGTTTTATAAACTTTTGATTAACGGTCAAAAAGTTATGAAGGTATTTGTAACAATATATGTGTAGATCATAATGAAGTATGTTGTGTAGCAATTGAGTAATAATTAAAAATAATAGTTGAATATTAACAAAAAATATATATTCAAAAATCACGTTCTCCCTTCTACAAACCCATATAGTTTTTTTTTGAAATAATGAAATTTGTTTGATCAGATGTGTTCCCGAAGACAAAAAACACACAAATTTCTTAAAAGTCATGTTGGCTAATCCATGACAGGGTTTAGGGTAGGTTTGAATCCCTCAAGCCTAAATCCGAACTAGTTTTGGAGGGAAACTCAAGAAGTCAAAGAAAAGTCTTTCAAAGGGTGTATGCGCTTTCAAAAACATCTTGGGAGGGAATGCACAAAATTTGAAAAATGTGAAAGAAAGGGCGTACACCCTTTGCTAAAGGGCGTATGCCCTATGCAGTACAAAGGGCATATGCCCTTTGGTTATGCATTTGTTTTGTGTTTGATATTTTTTGTGATTTTGATTATATATGTAGTAAAATAAACATTTAAGTAATATAAAATGTAATATATAAATTAAATGTAAACTTATACTTATTTAAATTTATTTTACTAAATATAATAAATTAGGGGCACTCTGCATCTTCTGAAATTAATTCTAGAGCTGTAGGAGTTACCATTTAGAAGATAGTTTTTCAAAATCCATTCTAGTTAGTAGAGAAACTCAAAAAGTCAAAAAAATTCTTTGAAAAGGTGTACGCCTTTTCAAAAACATTTTGGGAGGAAATGCACAAAATTTGAAAAATGTGAAAGAAAGGGCGTGCACCCTTTGCTAAAGGGCGTAAGCCCTTTGGTTATGCATTTGTTTTGTGTTTGATATTGTTTGTGATTTTGATTATATATACAGTAAATAAACATTTAAGTTTAAGTTTACATTTAATTTATATTACATTCTAAGAATATAAAATGTAATATAAATTAAATGTAAACTTATACTTTCAACTTATTTTACTAAATATAACAAATTAGGGGCACTCTATGTCTTTTGAAATTGATTCTAGTGCTGTAGGAGTTATCATTTAAAAGATAGTTTTTCAAAATCCATTGTAGTTAGTACTTAGTTTTTAGAATTCTAGGATTGAAAATTGACTAAAATATTGGAGTTATCACTAGTTGATATAGAGATAGGGAGTCATATATATAGGTAGGGACTCAAGTATGGATTAGTCAAGATAGAGATAGAGCCTATGCTAACATGGATGCAACATCTACGTAATATGATGGGATGGAACATGCACAAATGCATCAACCTATCTCGATTGATACACGAAACCCTCTGCGAAAATACAACTTTTTTCGCATTCGTCTCTTTCTTTTCACCTTCGGCTATCTAGATTTTTGGGGGCATCTATTTTCTATTAAAGCATAGACAAAGAAAGAGTTGGTTGTGGGCTGAACCTTCTAGTCACTTTTGCACCCCAATGCCAATGTAGACGTAGAGATTTGCTTTCACTAATGAGGTGGGAGATAGATAGAAGTGAGTCACTCTAGTAACCCCATCCACTGATATAGAGATAAAGTGAGTACAGCCTTACGATTCCTATTCCATGAATGTTTCTTTAACTAAAGAATAGAAACGATCCAGATGATGAGATCATACAGATCCAATTTTCATTTCCTCATCATTGAACCTCAACATGCATAGCTGTTAATCCAAATATGGGCAGGGTCTGACATACATGCTACTACCTATGATCACACACTCGTCAACCTATTAACAATATTAATTTTATTTCCTAGATGCCTCGCTGACCGGTACATCATATGCTAGTATTCCCATTTTATCGATGTTCTCATTCGCTCGCTAATCCATTATGTCAATGCACTTCCTTGATCCTCATTGCTTGGATACTCTATCTCTCTCTCTGTGTAGGTAGGTCGAGCAATGCCCGTTAGGTAAAGTGCATGACCTTTAGTCCATAAATGACCTCTCCTGCCTATCTATATCTACTCAACAAACCAACGATTTGGTTCTGTTCTCTCGAGTTGATTGAGAAAAGACATCGTCAATGGACCAGCAATTTGACCATTTGAAATTGACCTTCCCTTCCTAGATATATAACATAGGGCTGCCCTGCCTAGACCGCTATTTCCATATCCTATTCATGGTCTAGGTTGTAATGTTAATGCCATTCTAGGTGGTGTTATTCTCATCTCAATGCTATTCTAGGTGATGCCTTTCCCATCTCATAATCATGGTATTCATGGTGGGCTAGCAAAAGGCTTGAAGACGGATTTAGGCTGAATTCCTAAGTAATTTGTGGGCTTTTTGATCAATGGGTCGATTGATACACATAAATGATAGGTCCGTAGCATGCGGCTTGTAACATACTTGTAGTCATGATACGATCATTTATACATGACATCTACCACATGCCTAGTACTACATGTAGGTATGTGGTCACTCATACATGAAATCTACCTATAGTCGTGATATGATCACTTATACGGAACATGAATGGGGCTAATCACCCTAGTACTCTCCATTCGGAACACAAGGAATTGAAATACCATTCAAGAGTCATCCTAAAAGGATATCGTTACTCCAAAACAAATGTTAGATAGATGGGTCAATCCATGCATGCTTCAATTCCAATTTTATGCATGCATGACTTACCGCTTTATTCCAGACTCGCATAGAATAGAGTCATCTTGTAGCATTCCAAATTCACATAGGACCCTACCATTATCACTACTATTTGGGGTGGAGGGGGAGTGCTTTCGAACCCTATTTTCTTAGGCTCATACCAAAATTGCTCATATCACAATCTCCCTCTCCCAAAACCATATGGAGAGAGGGGGTCAAGCGTATAAATGGTACTAAAGAATATCTATATCTATATCTATCATTAAGTGGTTGAGTGTTCTCTATGGCCAGTATTCATTAGGCCTAGTACCAATCAGTGTATCTAGTATTAAGCGGTTGAGTGCTCTCGTTGGTACTCAATTATAGCTTAGTACCTCTCGACTCCCTCTATCTCAAGCTTAGTACTAGACATTGGAAGTCAAAATAACATCATCTTGCAAGGCCTTTCCAAGATCCTAGGCCTTTCCACTACTATGCATTAAGATCTCAAACTTAACTCAAATCCAAGGCCTATATTGAGTATATCCTAGCCCTTTCCTAGGATATCAAGATCTCAAACTCAACTCAAATATTAGGCCTCTCCACTACCAAGCATCAAGTGAAGAAGGTACTTGTAGACAATGGAATCCAAAATGCTGTCCATTTGGAAACACTTTGGTATATCCTTAGAAGTGTACTTTGAGGACTATACACTTCATTCTTAAGCAACATGGTCCTTGGCGATCCACCATCACTCCCTCATTGTCCCTCATCATCCCTCATCATCCCTAATCACACTATCATCGATCCTTATCATCCCTCATCATCCCTAATCACTCCCTCGTGGGTTCTTATTGTCTCTAATCACTCCCTCATCGATCCTCATTGTTTCTCATTGTCCCTAGTCGTCCCTCATCATCCCTAATCATCCCTAATTGCTTCCTCATCAACGCTCATTGTCCTTAATCAATCCCTCATCGTCCCTCATTGCCCCTCATCATCCCTCATGTTCTCTAATCACTCCCCTCATCATCCCTCATGTTCCCTAATCACTCCCTCATCGTTCCTCATTGCCCCTTATCATCCCTAATCACTCCCTCATCAATCCTCATCATCCCTCAGTACCAAACCAACAACGGGGTAGCTGGGGTGTGCCACCAAGGCTAGAACCAATCCAAGGTAGTGTTGGGTGCCAGTCCTAACAACTGGGCTTAAACCTATGAAACCAAGGAAGGTAGCACACATATTCCAATTGATGATTCCTACAATACATTATAGTGCAGTGTTAAACCCTTAGCAAACTAGGTTCATGCCAAATATATAAATAGGTCTTAAACCTATTAGTGTCAGTAGTGCATATTCTAGACTAGGGACACTCTTATTGATAACCCATTCGATATCATGTTGGTAATATGATTCATGCAATCACATTCATGATGAGGGTCGATGAGGGAGTGATTAGGGATGATGATGGTTGATGAGGGATGATGAGAGACGATGAGGATCGATGAGGGAGATTAGGGATGACGAGGGAGTGATTGGGGATGATGGAGTGATTAGGGATGATGAGGGCCAATGAAAAAGTGATTAGGGACGATGAAAGACGATGAGGGAGTCACTAGAGCCAATTAGGGATGATGAGGGTCGATGAGGGAGTGATTAAGGATGATGACAAATGATGAGGTTCAATGAGGGAGTGATTAGGGATGATGAGAGACAATGATGGAGTGATAGGGACGACGAGGGATGATGAGGGTCAATGAGGGTGTGATTAGGGACAATGAAGGCCGATGAGAGAGTGATTAGGGATGACGAGGGAGTGTTTAGGGATGATGAGGGTCGATGGGGGAGTGTTTAGGGATGATGAGAGACAATGAGAGCTAATGGGGGAGTGATTAGGGATGATGAGGGATGATGGAGAGACCAGGGACGATGAAGGTCGATGAGGGAGTGATGAGGGGGGACGATGAGGGCTAATGAGGGAGTGATTAGGGACGACGAGGGACAATGAGGGCCAATGAGGGAGTGACTAGGGACGATGAGGGATGATGAGGACCGATGAGGGTGTGATTAGGGACGATGAGGGATGATGAGGGTTGATGAGGGAGTGATTATGGATGATTAGAGATGATGAAGGACGATGGGGGAGTGATTAGTGATGATGAGGGATGACGAGGGAGTGATGAGGGACAACGAGGGACGATGAGGGAGTGATGGTGGATCTCAGGGGATTTGAGTTGAAAGGCCTAGGATTTGAGTTGAGTTTGAGATGCTTGGTAGTGGAAAGGCCTTGGATTTGAGTTTGAGATATTGATATCCTAGGAAAGGTCTAGGATATACTCAATATATGCCTAGGATTTTGAGTTGAGTTTGGGATCTTGATGCATAGTAGTGGAATGGCCTTGCAAGATAATGCTTTTTTGACTTCCAATGTTTCATAATAAGCTTGAGAGAGAGTCAAGAGGTATTAAGCTACTATTGAGTACTGGTGAGAGCACTCAACCGTTTAATACTAGATATGCTGATTAGTACTAGGCCTATTGAGTATTGGCCATAGAGAACACTCAACTGCTTAATGATAGATATAGATATATATATATCTCTGAGCACTGACTTTAGGCATTTATGCGCATGACCCCCCCTCTCCATATGGTTTGGGGAGAGGGAGAGAGCAATATTAGTGATTCGCATATGAGCTTGAGAAAAAATGTTCAAATTACCATATTCAATCACATAGAATCACATAGCTACAAATGTCCACTTAGGATCCCCTACCGGATCGAACCATTCCATTTCAAGACTATGAACGAGTCACAAGGGGGTTGAGCAAGTTGATAGTCCTACTACCAAGAGATTGAAGCAAAGCAATTTCTATCTATAGACCTAAAATGCTATCTTTAGACTACGATCACGTAAATGCTCTCTCTATCTTCATAAATGGTTGAGTTCTCGACTGAGCACATAAATGTCATCTCTATCTCTACTCTATCTCCCCATATAGAGATAGAAAGACGACCTGACAAATGCTTTCCCCATCTCAACCTATCTATCTATCTATGGGAAGTGGGTGGTGCATGAATGACTTGACCCGACCTATAATCATCGGTTGAGTAGTCTATTCAATTGACCCCTATCGTGAAGTATGGGAGGTCGTGGCACAAATGCTATCTTCCAATCCCCCCATGATGCATCTGTTATATATGTTTCATCTTACGTAGATGATAGAGAGATCGTTTTTATATCCATTTTCATTAGTGAATTGGTGTGACCGGTTCTCGTGAGAACTACGAGACTGTATCACGACTACAGGTATGCTACAGGCTGCATGCGATAGGCCACTCATTTATGCGTATCAATCGATCTATGGATCAAAAATCCCATAAATTATTTATGAATTTGCCCTGAATCTGTCTTCAAGCCTTTTGCTAACCCACCATGAATAGCATGATTATGAGATGGGATTTGCCCCACCTAGAATAACATGGTTATGAGATAGGAATAGCACCACCTAGAATGGCGTTAACATTACAACCTAGACCATGAATAGAATATGGGAATAATGGTCTGGGTAGGGTAGACCTATATTATATATCTGGGAAGGGAAGGCTGATTTCAAATGGTTAAATCACTGGTCCATTGACGATGTCATTTCTTAGTTGACTTGAGAGATCCATATCCAAATCGCTGGTTCACTAAGTATCTAGGAAATGAGGATCGAGGAAGTGCATTGACATAATGGGTTAGTGAGGAAATGGTTAGCGAGCGAACGAAAACCTCGGTAAAATGGGAACAATAGCGTATGACATACTGGTCAGTAGGGCTGCTAGGAAATGACATCAATATTACGTGAGGTTTGGTGAGTGCATGATCATAGGTAGTAGCATGTATGTCGAACCCTCCCTATCTGGATTAACACCTATGCATGGTGAGGTTCACGGATGAGGGAACGAAAATTGGGTCTGTATGATTTCATGATCTGGGTTGTTTCTATTCTTTAGTGAAAGGAATGGTCATGGAAAGGGAATCGTAAGGCGGTACTCACTATCTCTCTATATCAATGGATGGTGTTACTAGAGTGACTCATTTCTAACTATCTCTCTTCCACCTCATTAGTGAAAGCAGATCTTTGGGTCTACACTGACATTGGGGTGCAAAAGTGACCAGGAGGTTCGGCCCACAACCCAACTCTTCCTTTGCCTTTGTTTTAATAGATGATAGATGCCCCCAAATGTAGATAGTCGAAGGTGAAAAGAAAGAAGCAAATGCGAAGTATTTTCGTCGAGGGTTGGACGTATCAGTTGAGATAGGTCGATATATCCGTGCATGCTTCATCCCATCATATTACGTAGATGTTGCATCCATGTTAGCATATGTCCTATCTCTATTATTGATCCCGATCTCTATCTTGACCAATGACATCCATACTTGATCTTAGAGCTTAATAACCACAATATTTTAGTCAGTTTTCAATCCTCTTGACTCCCTCTTGAGCTTAGTACCAAACCAGAGTAGGGTAGTTGGGGCATGCCGCCAAGGCCAAAACCAAGCCAAGATTGTTTCAAGGGCCAGTCCTAACAACCGACCTTAAACCTATGAAACCAAGGAAGGTAGTGCATATTCTAGGTGGTGATTCCTACAAGACCTTATAATGTAGCCGTAAACCTTAAGCAAACTGGGGATGTGCCGAATATATAGATAGGACTGAAACCCGTTAGTTTCAGTAGTGATTAGGGACAATGAGGGATGATGAGAGTCGATGAGTGAGTGATTAGGGATGATGAGGGTCAATGAGGGAGTGATGAGGGACGGTGATAGAGTGATTAGCAGTGATGAGGGATGGTGAGGGCGGGACTAGGGACAATGAGAAATGATGAAGGTTGATGAGGGAGTGATTAGGGACAATGAGGGCCAATGAGGGAGTGATTAGGGACGAGGAGGGAGTGATTAGGGGTGATGAGGGACGGTGATAAAGTGACTAGGGACAATGAGGGACAATGACAAACTGATTAGGGATGGTGGGGGCCGATGAGGGAGTGATTAGGGACAATGAGAGATATTGAGGGTTGATGAGGGAGTGATTGGAGATGATGAGGGATTATGAGGATCGATGAGTGAGTGATTGGAGATGATGAGGGGTGATAAGGGAGTGATTAGGGACAATGAGAGATTATGAGGGTTGATGAGGGAGTGATTGGGGATGATGAGGGGCGATGAAGGATGATGAGGGAGTGATTAGGGATGGTGAGGATGATGAGGGTTGATGAGGGTGTGATTAGGGAAAATGAGGGTCAATGAGGGAGTGATTAGAGACAGTTAGAGATAACAAGGGAGTGACTAGAGACGATGAGGGTCGATGAGGAGTGATTGGGGATGATGAGGGAGTGATTAGGGATGATGAGGGAGTGATTAGGGATGATGAGGGACAATGAGGGCCGATAAGGGAGTGACTAGGGATGATGAGGGTCGATGAGGAGTGATTGGGGATGATGAGGGAGTGATTAGGGATGATGAGGGAGTGACTAGGGATGATGAGGGCCAATGACGGTGTGATTAGGGTCAATGAGGGATAATGAGGGATGATAAGGTCGATGGAGGAGTGATTAGGGATGATGAGGGATGATGAGGGAGTGATCAGGGCTGATGAGGGACAATGAGGGAGCGATTAGGGACGATGAGGGATGATGAGGGAGTGATGGTGGATCTCCAAAGACCATGTCGTGTAAGAATGAAGTGTCCAATCCTCAAAATACACTTATGAGGATATACCAAAGTGTTTCCAGATGGAGGTCATTTTTGATTACGTTTTCTACAAGTACCTTCTTCACTTGATGCTTCGTAATGGAAAGGCCTAGGATTTGAGGTGAGTTTGAGATCTTGGTATCCTAGGAAAGGCCTAGGATACACTCAATATAGGCCTAAGATTTGAGTTGAGTTTGAGATCTTAATGAATTGTAGTGGAGAGGTCGAGCGAGATGATGTAATTTTGACTTCCAATGTCTAGTAATAATAAGCTCGAGAGGGAGTCAAGAGGTACTATGCTACTATTGAGTATCGGTGAGAACACTCAACTGCATAATACTAGATACATTGATTGGTACTAGACCTATTGAGTACTAGCCATAGAGAACACTCAACCACTTAATGATAGATATAGATATAGATATACCTGAGCACTGACTCCAGGCATTTATGTGCTTTCTCTCCATATGGTTCGGGGAGAGGGAAATAGTGATATGAGCAATTTTGATATGAGCCTAAGAAAATAGGGTACGAAAGCACTCCCCTCCACCCCAAACAGTAGTGGTAGGGGTAGTGTCCTATGTGAGTTTGGAATACTACAAGCTGCCTCTATTCTATGTGAGTCTGGAATAAAGCGGTATTGGAATTGAAGCATGCATGGATTGACTCATCCGTTTGACATTTGTTTTGGAGTGAATGATATCTTTTTTAGATGACTCTTGAATGGTGTTTTTGATTCCTTCTGTTTCGAATGGAGTGTAGTAGGGTGATTGCCCCATTCATGTTTGGTAGATTAGGTAGGGTCATGATGGATTATTCCAGGGAGATTGTCATATGATTTCCACAACAGAAATAAGATAATATCGAGTCGATCATGTTATTTAAGTAATAAACATTGGAGTGATGACTATGAAGTGACTCACTTCTATCTATCTCTCTCCCACTTCATTAGTGAGAGCAGATCTCTGGGTCTACACTAATGTTGGGGTGCAAAAGTGACTTGGAGGTTTGACCACAACCCAACTCTGCCTTTGCTTTAATAGTTGATAAATGCCCCAAATCCAAATAGTCAAAGGTGAAAAGAAAGAAGCAAATGCAAAGTTGTCGTATTTTCGCCAAGGGTTGGACGTATCAATCGAGATAGGTCGATGCATCCATGCATGCCTTATCCCATAATATTATGTAGATGTTGCATCCATGTTAACATAGGCCCTATCTCTATCATTCATCCCTATCTCTATCTTGACCAAACCATACCTGAGCCTCTATCTATATATATGGCTCCCTATCTCTATCTCGACCAATGACATCCATACTTTAGCTGAGAGCTTAATAACTCCAATATTTTAATCAGTGTCTAATCTTGAAATTTTGAAAACTAAGTACTAACTATAATGGATTTTGAAAAATTATCTTCTAAATGGTAACTTCTACAACGCTGGAATTGATTTCAGAAGACGCAGAGTGACCCTAATTTGTTATATTTAGTAAAATAAATTAAATGTAAACTTATATTTAAATGTTTATATTGCTACATATGTAATCATAATTACAAACAATATCAAACATAAAACAAATGCATAACCAAATGGGCGTACGTCCTTTGCTAAGGGGCGTATGCCCTTTGTTTCACATTTTTCAAATTTTGTACATTCCCTCCCAAAATGTTTGCTAAAGGGCGTACGCCCTTTGCTAAAGAGCATACGCTCTTTGTGAAAAAGGGCATACGCCCTTTAGGTTCGGAACCGAACCAATTGTTTTTGCTATGGTTTTTTAAATAAAAGGGTGTACGCCCTTCTAAAAATGGTGCACGCCTTTTGAAAGAAATGAGAAGTTTTTTAGGAATGTCATTTTTTTTGTCCCCCAACTTTGTGCATCTACGGGCCGATGAGGAAGTTATGGATGGTCTCAATACATGCATAAAGACGATGATCTTTGATGATGACACTAGAAACACAGTTATTGAGGAGCTACAAATTTACATAAATGCAACGGGAAAACTCTTTTTTTCAGCTTTATGCATTACAAGAAGAAACACCTCTCAGCCAGGTAAAAACAAATCGAATCATTTTTTTTTACATTTTAGTCTTGTTACTCGTAGATACTACTACTAGACTTCTTTCATTTATTCAAGCCTAGTTGACTTACAAATTTATAAATGTCTTATCTACAGATATGTGGTGGGAAGATTATGGTGCGAATACACTAGATCTTCAAAGACTAGCCATCGACATTTTGTGTTAGTTGTGTAGCTATTCTGGGTGTGAATGTAATTGGAGCATGTGTGACGTTGTTCACACAAAAACGTGCAACATGTTGACAACACAACGCTTGAATGAACTTTTTTTTGTGTGATACAATCTTCATCTTCATGTGAGACGAGTGGAAGGGTAAAGAGTTATGAGGCAATTGACTTGGATGATATCGATCCATATGCCGAATGGATTGTTGATGATGCAGAGCTCATGTTTACCACTGAGGAGATCACATATTTGGAGAGGGAGGTAGAAGAAGCAAAAACATTAGGGGCAGTAGAGGCATCATGAGGGGTTGGTGAGGATGTAGATGATATTTTTGTAGATGATGTTGTTGCAGAGGAGGAATCTTTACCTTCCACTTCCACAAGGTAGCCGCAACAAACTTATACGAGGCGCTAGAGATGATATTTAATATGTATATTTGATATTTCATATTAATCACTTTAGTCTATGACTCAATGAGCATTGTAATGTGTACTTTTTTTTTTGGTTGAAAATTAATAGAAAATATACTTATACATTCTCTACATTCATTTCTCATGTCATTTAACATTGTTTTACATGTTATTTAAGTTTATTTTATGATTTTATATTTTTTTAAATAGCAATAAAGTGGCCGAGTAATGCCGAGTAATTGCCGAGAAACTCTCAAGTCCTGAGTATGAGTCAAAATTTTGGGTTGTCGAGTAATCTCTGAGTATGAGTTTTTGAACTATGCTTGCGAGTACTTGCTGTGAGTTTTGCATTGAAACTCGCCAAAACTCGCTCAGGCAGACTCATGAGTTCAAGCAATGAAAACTTGCCTAGTGCAAAAAATAGTGAGTACTCGGCAACTTGCTTAGTGAACTATGCCATTAACCATGCAACCACCATTGATTTGTGCACAACAATGCATACCCACTCTATCACCTTGAGTGCCTTGGTCACTTGCACAATTTCGTTCAATGAAACGTACAACCCCTTGCATCATGCGCCTTCTGCGGACCACTAGGGAACATGTTGCAAAACCTTCGAGATTCGAGCACCTCAACATAACACCTTGCATTGTGCGCCTCCTCAATGCAAGGATACCTGCTGTGTAGCTCAAAAGACAACATTGTGCAACTTTGCACTTTAAGCATCGCCAAGCTCCTCCAAGCATGATGCGCATTCTGTGCATTGCTTGGATCCATGCTGCATAGACCCAAGGACAACAACATGCACTCCACTTGAAAGGCGCGGAGCGCATAAGTTTCAAAGTCTTAGCCGGTGTGGGTTGAAGGGTAGCGCCCCCTTTTCCCCATGCCAAAATGCGAATAATCGGTCTGCACAACACATCGTTTTGCATAGCATGGGCCATGTGCACAATCGTTGAGCGACATCGGCCAAAATGCACAATGCGCAGGCTTGCAGCCTTAGCCTCTACACAGGGTCCTTAGCTTGTGCAACATCCACAAAATTGCGCACAACATCAAATCAACGTGCAACACTCATGGCACTCCTAGGGTTGTTACATGACAAAACACCTGTCAACATCTTATGCATTTGGAGGTCAATACATGTAACCGGCGGAAGATTAAGAGTCACACATGGAAGCCCAAATGGTTCAACTTCCATAATGGCTCTTTAGCCTTCTCAACATGTAATCTATATATACATAAGTTTAGTGTAGGCAAACAATAGCGAAGTAGATAGCCATACATCTTTCTCGAGAGTATTCCATGTACAAAACACATATATAGATACTGTTCTAGTTCTATTTCTTTCTTTATTATCGTCTTATTTATTATTTCTTCTACATATACACAACCTCATCGATATCCTCATCTAGATTGTTGTCCCCACGGACCTCCTAGGATCCAAATCTTTGGTATCAAAGCTGTTGTTCATCTTGTATAACCCATCGAACGAGGTTGAAGGATCTGAAGCTCAACATCAAATCATGAGATCCCTCAAACTACCTGTCGTGTTGTTTCAACAAAGTTCAGATGGCAAGAGATAGTGCAACACAAAATGATGTCCACGCTTTGATAAAGCATGAGATTAAAAAGGCTTTTCAAGAACAAAAAGCACTTATATTTGGCCAGTTCGTTGAAATCCTTGATCAAGTGACTCTATTGGCTCACATAGTAGGTAAAGCTTTTGATGGTCGAGTCCCCCTAGGATTCAATTAATTCTAGACATTTCTTTGTTGGAGGGAAAAATAAACGTAGATGAAGTAGATAATTGTTTAAATCAATTAGAGTCATTTTTTCTATGAATGAATTTTCTGATGAAGAAAAGATCAAGATTGCACTTTTGAAAGTTTCTTCACCTATCAAGAAGTGGTGGCAAGCGCACACTTTGTGGGAGACAGATCAGAGCAAAGACAAGTTTGAGCCAACCTGGGATAAATTCCTGGAAACCTTCAAGGATGAATGCTATCCTAAAGATATCTATGATGATCCCTACATTCGGTGGTCACGACTTTGGCAAGGACATGACCAGTAGGTCCAAGCCTACACTGATGCCTTCCATGACCTATATGCAAAATTGGGTTCCTTCGAGTCAACAACACAGAGTCCTCGACTACCGCAGTGGCCTATGACCATTCATTCAGTCCAAATTGAAGTTGGTTAAGGTTAAGATGATGGGAGAAGCCTATTGTTATGTGACAACCATTGAGGAAGAGTCCAAGATGACGGGCAAGTGTGAAACATCTGCCGTGCCAAGGAAGACACTTGCTTTAGACAAGTTCAAACTGTTTAAAGACAAGGAAATGGCGTGACAGACACAAAACTAGTAGCGACTCCAATGGAAAAGAGCCAACTTGCATGTGCAAAAGCAAAGGATCCTGAAGATGAGCCATTCACAGAAGTGGAGATCACAAGTCTTGAAGTTGCATGTCTTAGTGCAACAATGACACTAGCAATGCTCGATGCTGCAGTAGAACGCCAATTCCATTCATAGATGTGGGTGCAAGGGCAACCACTGGACTTTTTGCTCGATGGCTGTAGCATGAAGAATCTCATCTTCAAAGCAACCGCCAAGTGACTGAATCTTCCAACCATGTCTCATTCATGCCCCTATAGTTTGGGATGGATTAGTACCTGTCATGCCAAAGGTATACATATTGAGCACCATTGCCACTTCACATACACTATCCCTCCTTTCAGAGAGGAGCTAGTATGTGACGTCGTGCCAATTGATGACTGTGATATTCTCCTTGGGCATGCATACATGCACAACTACCATGGTGTGTACACATCCAATCCTCTGAGTATTACCATCTTAGTGGGTAGTAAGAGGTATCGGATTCCTAAAGTGATTCCATGCTCTAAACATGCCACATGAACTCTTAAGAAGATTGATCCAAGACTTAATACAATTGGGATGATTGCTTCTCAAGAAAGGGCAAGTGATCCGCTCACAACCATTCATACCCCCTCTATCACCATGAATGCCTTAGTCACTTGCACAACTCCATGCACCATACGTAACCCCTTGCATCATGCACCTTTTGTGCAACACTGGGAAAATGTCATGCAACCTCTAGGGTTTGAACCCCTTCGTGCAACACCTTGCATCATGCACTTCTTGCGTAACGTAAGCATATCCGCCATGCAACTCAGAAGACAACATTGCACAAATTTGCACTTCAAGCACCACCGAGAAACTCCAAGCATTATGCGCATTCCACGCAGTCCCTGAATCCATGCTGCATAAATCCAACGATAACAATGTGCACTCCACTTGAAAGGTGTAGAGCGTGTAAGTTTCAAAGGCGTAGCCAGTGTGGGGTTGAGAAAGGGGGCTGCCTTGTGCCAAAATGTAGATAGTCAATCTCAATTTCCTTTGTTGACGCTTCATGCAACCCATCATTTTGCGTAGCATGCTCCACACGCACAACTGCTGCATGACATTGGGCAAAATGCTCAATGCGCAAACTCGCAGTCTCATAGTATTTGAATAGGACTTTGAACTCACACAACATCCACAAACTTGGTGGTAGCGCCAAATCAACGTGCAACACTTATGGCACTCCTAAGGTTGTCACATGACAAAACCCCTGTCAAAATCCTACGCATTTGTAGGTCAAGAGATGTAACTATCACAAGATGAAGAGTCACATGTGGAATCACAAACGGTTCAACTCCCATAACGGCTTCTTAGCCTCCATGACTTGATATATATATATATATATATTTCAGATATGAGTAAAAAGATAAGAAAAATAAAAGGTGTTTTTTTTTCTTCCGCATAAAATGCAGAACGGGATCAAATCTTCCTTAAAGATTAAAACAGGGCGGATTACTTTCAAATGTATCAAATGTAATAATAAATACATTATCACATTATAATGATATGATTGAATGAAGGGAAAAGAACAAATTAAATTCTAAAATAATAAATTATATTTCTATTTCTTTTATGGTTGACAAATGTGCATTCACTATCCTATCATGAAAAGTAAAACATGATATGAAATATATATATATATATATATATATATATATATATATATATATATATATATATATATATATAACTTTACTTTAGGCTGTAGCAGCAAAGAAGGTAGCCATACATCTTTCTCAAGAGTATTCCATGTACAAAACACACAAATAAATAATAAATTTGCTATTCCAGTTCTATTGCTTTCTCTATTCTCATCTTATTCAGTATTGCTTCCACACACACACACAACCTTATCTAGTGTGTTTTCCCTTGGACCTCATGGGATTTGGATCAACCATCACACAACAAAGATAAAGCAAATGCAAATATGAATGCGTAAATGCTCATTGGTCATTGGTGACTTTGATCCCTCAAGGTGCATGTGACCACAACTATCCACTGTGCCAAAGATTACCTCACCTCGTATATCTGAGTTACGAATCCCGATCACCTTGCAAAACACAAGATGGCATTAGTAGAATCACGATAATTATAATAGTTCTCATAAACACATCATTAAGTGAAGTTATCATTAATCACTTAATTCTAAAGTAATGAACTTTAAAAGACGTCATCCACATGTACATGATAATCAAGGGCATAATGCCACATGTTGTAAATACCCAACATTAATGGATGCATTCATTATTTCAATCAAATAATGTTATACATAATGAATGCATAAACAAAAAACAAAAAAATGTAGCTGTGACAGTAAATCAAATATTTTAGTCATTCCCAAGTTCAAAATACAATGGGGTCTCGGTAAAATATCTGAAGTCAATAAGCAAACAAAAAGGGGAGTATGAAATGCATAGGTTGCTTCTGCGTTTGACTTGGTAGGACAAGTTTAGATATTAATTCCTCGAAGATGAGGTTTTATTTTCTTGCCACTGTCTATAATACACTGCACAATTTAGTTCTTGATTTGTCAAGTATTAACGGAAAGTAGTTTTTAGGCAAAAGGTCAATCATCATTAGAAATAGTTGTGAATTGGTTGCATTTAGGTTACTATGGCATGGGGTTAGCCTCAGTGTTGGTTCCCAATATTTTTTTTGTGTTTCCAGCAATCAAAGTTTTACTTTTATGGTTCTTTAATGTAAAGATATTGTTCATTACTTTTTCAATATGTTTCATGTTAAGAGCTGTATTTTTTTGTTCCTTTTCCCATTGCGGTCATTTTAAGAATGTCAAGAAAACCTCTTTGGAGAGCCTTTAATTGTTTGATTCATTTGAAGAGACCGTCGTGGCATGTTGTTGGAGCTTTGCCTTTATCTTAGAAGCAACTTGGAACCCATGCTCCAAAGAAGTGACATGAATAAGGTCTATCTCTTGTGGGATGATGATGATGAAAGGGTGGAAATCAACTCGAGGCTATTGTTTGGGTCTTGGATTTGCAATTTTACGGCCATTGAACCTAAATGTACCATACTACAATTTTTCTGGAAGCTTGTCATAGATGTAACCACTTCTTGATCAATTCTACTTTGTGCCCCATTTGTTAAATTTGTCATAGCTTGTTTGAGTTGCAACCACGTCTGAATGGGAGGCAGATGGGTGTTTCTCAATGGTGTACATGAGATTGACAACACATAAAGGTTTGATCTTCCATTAGGATGTCAATTAGCACGATTGTTTTGTGCTTCTTTTAGATTGTTTTAGGTTTGAAAATAATTCTCCAAACGTTGCATCCATGCATCCAATTCATCAACAGTAATGGAGCCATCAATTTTAAGAGGAAATTTTTGTGTCCAGCTTAAGCCACGATGAAGGGTTTTTGGGATGTCATGTCTGTTGTTAAAATTGCCTCCACATCGGCAGAAAACTATCGAACATATCCTATGTCATACTTCATTCATTTGCATCATCTTCTGTTGGAACACTTGACTCAGAATTCTTTGCTGTTTTAGCTCTTGAGCGAGCTATGCCACCATATTAGGGTATTTAGCATCTAACTTTGAGCTCAATTCTTTGCTGTTTTGACTCTTGAGCTAGCTATGCCACCATACTAGGGCATTTAATGTCCAATTTTGAGCTCTAGACATATTCTTTGGTGCAGTTTTGTTTTGATTGAGTGTCTTGATTTTTCTTAGGTGCTACATAAGTTTGTGGAATTGGGTGTGGCGGTTGAGATGGGGCATTGCCATGTAAACTACCTAACCTGGAATCCAGGCAGAGAGGCCCTTAATTACACGAGAGTAAAAGTTCACCCCCTCCAATTAGAATAAAAAGAATAGCTATATAAAAGGGGCATTGTGCATATACAACCTAAGTGGGCTTGATGGTGAAGGCATATGTGCTTTATAGAAGAGGTCACATGTTTTAATTGAGAGGGGGGTAGGTTTTTATATGTTGAACAAATATATAAGGTAAACGGAAAATTAATCCTCTTCCACAATGGGGGTCTCATACACCAAATTATTGTCTCTTTTGATGGTGACTTAAATAACTGCCTTTACCTTTATATGCTCGAACACAAATTTGAAAATGATTTGGATCATTGCAAATGGTTTTTGGATAAGAAGTGGCAAGGCAAGATTTTTGAATCAATATTTCAGGTCACACTTTGTGATCCAACATTAGGATGAACTGATGAATATTGATTGCAAATAAGAGCTACTTATACATATAAATCCTTACTGGTACATGAGGTCAGGAAGACTTAACCAAAAAAAGAAAAAAAGTAATTAATTATAACACATTTGAGCTCAACCGCTCAAAAAGGGAAATAATTAATTAATCACAACATTTGAGTGGGGCCCATTTCTAAGTCAATGGACAATAGGCATCCAAGATTGACTTAAGATCAAACCATTATCTCTATTCGATTTGTCTAGGTGAGTTTCAATTTCTACTACCTCCCTAAGCCAGTGCTTGGTGTTGTGATCTTATTTTGCAATGAACTTTACATTTTCTATGCAATTTTGGTGCTTGGTGGAAGATGTAATATCCTTTTTAGGGCATATTTTGCAAATCTGAAAAACAACCATAAACCCTAACACCAATAATAGAAATTGCAGATTTTTATTTTATTTCAAACCCTAACAAAATTTCAGATTGCTGAAAGTATGAAACTAGGGCACAAATTGCAATATTACCATTAAATAGTTGCCCAAAAATTTAGAATAATTACAGCCACCAAAAACATCTTCAAATCTGATTTTTAACATGCAAATATAGGCTGGAAAATTCACAAATAAATACCAGCAAATTGTTTGATGAATCAAAATACCAAATATCAGAAATTTGCCTCCAAAACATGCAAATTAGTCTCCCAAGGTGGGTCTCCACCCTCGGAAAAGCTCTCCAAGTGGTTCGTTGCCCCACAAGCGCTGTCAATGATTCACGACCCTCAACAAGTGCCTTCAATAGCTTCACTCCACCATAGAACCCCTGCCAACTGTTGTTCTCCACCAATGATGCGCTAGGAATCCACAAATCTGCCCAAATCTGCCCAAATATGACCTCTGAATGAGGCCACCCAACTAAAGATGAGGGTTTTTGTCCCCAAATTTTGATTACCAAAGAAGGGTTTCGTCTTCCAAGATAAAAAGTTAAGAAAGCATGCTCAAACTCATAAATTTTACTCAAAAACATGGTACCTCTCAAATTATCATCATTCCCCTTATACTCTTCTTTTTCATCAAACCCTTCCCAGAAAGGGGCACTCTACTTGGAGAGAGAGTTCGAGTAGTTTTAAAAAGATCATGCCTTATCTTCATTAAGCGTTAAGTTAACCCATGCTCCAAAAGCCCCTTTTTAAGTCATAATAAAAAATAGAAAATGGGTGGCCGACATAAAGTCTTTTAGACATATTATTATTTAAGTATTTATGAATAATTTTTATTGTAAATAATAATATTATTCTAATATTGAAAATGGGATATTACAGTCCGCCCTTCCCAAATTTGTTTGCCTTAAAGCAAATGCAAGCTCACCCAAATAGCTCTCTATAATACTTGGATCCTAATTCATCCTCGTGGACTTGCAACCCCAAATACTTGCTTTATGAACATAGTCTTGAGCTCCAATGGGTCCCATATTGTTACTGTGGGCAGAAAACAAATTTCGCTTCTCCCACTCATGCTTGGCACGTGTCATGATCATTGTACTTTCCTTGGACATATGCAAACTATGCATTTTTTATTCATAAGAGTCTTTTTATCAACACTCATATAGGTTGTTCCTAAACCTGCACATAGAACAAACATGTCAATAAAAACAAAAGATCTCCACACTACTCCATCCACTTCACCATGCCTCGTAGGCATGTTGTTCAACTCTCCTCCCATGCTTGCATCTTCTTCATATTTTCCATTCATGTGATCGTAATGTCTCCAAATGGGACGAATTAGTGCAAAAATGGGTTTTCCCCAAAATCCTCAAATTTGAATATACAATCAGCAAACCCTAGATTGCAAAATAAATTCTCAAAACCCTTAATTAACCTTGGAAACCCTAGGCGCCAAAATGATAGGGTTTTATGGGTAAAATTCAGATTTTTTTTGCACAAATAAGTACTTTTTAAACCCTTTTTCTGAAGCTCAAATGCCACAAAAAGATGGCAGAAAATTTTGATTTAATATCAAAATTACAGCTGTTGTTTGGAGTGAAATTCCTCTTCAAACCCTTTCCAAAAAATAGTTTCGATCTTTTGAAAAATACCAGAAAAATTTCAACGACCTATTTGAGCATGGAAAATGCCAAAATAACATTTCTAGGTCAATCGCCCCACTTCCAAAGTGCCTGGAAAAATAGCAGAAAAATATAGAAAATATTCTTGCCTTCTGCAAGTGGAAAATCCTTCGAAAACCTATCAAATAATTAAATAATAGTTCTGCAAATTATTATTTAATTTTTCTTTTTCAAAACTTTTCACAAATCGTCCAAAACTTCACAAGAATAATCAGAGAAATACCAAATAAAATTAGATTATTTAATTTGTGAATTTTTGACCAATTGAAGCCTTCAAACCCTACATCCCAGCTCCTCAAGTGGTTCGCTCCACTCGCAAAATTAGCACAATAAATTAAAAAACTCAAGATGCAAGGAAAAAACTATGAACCCTCCAAAGCAATTTGCCCCACACAAACCCTCCAAAGCAATTTGTCCCACTCCATAGGGCACAAACAAGATCTCTTTTAGCAATGGCGGTGTCAAAATACACCTTTTTGATTGATCAATCATCAACAGTAGCAAACCTCTATTGGGCATGCATCCCAATAGTTTTCTTCAAGCATGAAGAACAAAAATATCAAATTCAACATATTCTCCATTGTAGCCTTCGCCATGTATTTATAACTTTTCAAAGAAGGTGAACCACTTTGAGAAGATAAAACACCTTTTCTTATCTTTGCTTTATCTTTCATGCCGATATCTCCTTTTTGAATAATATATTAATTATTGGCTTTAATTAAAATAGTAATTAAAATTACTCTAAGGGAAATAAATTAATATTTAATTCACTTAAGCACTTTAGTCGTAAAAACCACTTTTAAAATATTCTATTAATTAATTAATAATTGTCTTATGATAAAAAACACTATTTTGATAATTAATAACTAATAAAATAACATTCCCCAAAAAGAGCTCCTTTAGTCTATGAGGAGATAGATTAAAGGTCTTAAATACCTGTTTATTCATGAGGGTGAAATGGGGACATCACAATGATGGACTTTCAAAGGTCCATTCTTGTTGTCCCAAACATCGCTGTATCTGTACCAGTTGCATTTTCTCTCTCATAATCAGTATTGTAGTGGCTGGGCACTCCTCCGTGACAGCTGCAAACCACCCCTTGTTGATGTTAAGTGGAACATCCTTCCACCTTGAGGCTGAAAACACTCGTGTTTGTAGAAAAATGTGTTAAGGGGCTGGTTACGCTGCAAACAATGGCAAAAGGCATACGATGGCAGCCAACATATTTGAATTGTGTCACCACATATAGAAGTGTTAGTGATTTATGGGCTGGAAAGAACCCTATAGTGACTGAAATTGATTCAACAACCTTTACAAATAGAAAATTACTCAAGTATGTGATTAGTATTACTTGAATAACTGCATACCGAATGTTGGGTTGGCTGGAAATGTGAATGACAGCAGCTCTATATCCCGTAATCATGGTTTCTTTTTGCAAAAACTCATTTTCTTTGAGTTCTCCTTTACGCCATGCAACTGAAAATACCTTTATGGTTGTCATACAAGTGTAGAAGTGGCTGGTACTGCTATAGGCAACATTAAATTTTTTGGTACAACTGTTGTCATACATGACTCTCTTCGCCAAACTCAGCCATGTGAGTGATCTAGGGGTGTGCCACAACCCTTTTTGGATTGAAATTTCAACAATTATTTGCTTGAAGCTTGATTTGTACTCAACCTTTGAGATATGGCAGTGAATGTTCAACAAGGGTCTTGAGTATTGATTCTTTATCATTGTGTTAGGGCGCCTGTCAGACTTCCTAGGGATTCTCATGGACCTCCCTTCAAGCCAAATGCATGTGTTAAAGAATTCATTTACAAAAGTAGCATTAAACACTTTTGAAAACTTACCCTTCTTGTATCTCCCTAGAGCACCCGAATCGCAAACTAGGAGATACACCCGAATCGCAAACTTTCATGTATAAGCAATTAGGAATCGGAATGAAGAATCCCTGCGGCCCTTGCCCCTCAAAGTGCTCCTCATTCTATCCCCATCTTCATGTTGCTGCCGCTAATAATCGCAGCCTTGCCATGATGTACAAAAGAACATCAAACTTGACATGTGGTCATCCTTTATCATATGCTGCCCATGATGACAACACACCCCCAATGACATAGTAAGAAGCAACAAATTCACAACACTTTCATACCTTTGGTTGTACTCAATTTGCTTACATTCCCTTGCCGGATGAAGATTGGTTGGGATATCTTCAACACGTCCCACCTTGGGATTTAGCATTACCTCATCTCTAATTCCTTTCAAATAACAATTCATGGTTTCTCCACAGCTGCAACCATCTTCATTCCTATTTTCTCCACCCTTCTTTTTAAGTACACATGATCACTCTTTGTTCTCTTCTTCTACATGGTTCTTTAAAGCCTTATCTTCAGCGGCACTTATACACAAGTCATCAAATCAAACATAAATGGAAGTAAGGATGCCCATTTTCTCCCCCCTTGTAATGAATTCAGGTATCCCTTGTTGGGCCGAAATTCTTAGCTCTTCTTCTATATTGGTTCTTTCAGAAACTCCTTCAAGTGCCTTAGTATACGCTGTCTTCCCCATCTTTTCCATGTCTTTTCCATGTCCTTCGAAGGACAGTCATATATGGAAAACTTAGCTGCGATCTTTTCATTGCACTCCTTCAACTTAGGTGCCCCTGGCATGCTTCCATGCTTTTGCCCTTCAACTTCTTTTCTCATATCAGACTTGCATCTAACTTCAAATAGCTTTGTCTTATTGGCTGCAACTTTCTTTGTCAGTCCAATACTGTCCTTGACTTTAAGCCAATTGACTTCTATTGCTCTTGCATACTCTTCTTGACTCTTTTCCTTTGCCAACATGTTCTTTGTAATGTCCCCATCATAACTTAAACCGAAATTACAGCCTGCTGATTGCAGTATTGCGGCCACTATCAAAAATTGATGTCTCGTGAGATCCCCTTTTGTTGTTCTCGGAGTTATCATGACATGGTACTTGTATTATTGCAAAGCATTGTATGGTGCACAAACAATCACCGTAAACAACAAAATGCCATGTGGGAGAGGATTTCCAGTCAATATGTCCAACGTAGTCAACCTTTCTTTTTCATATCCAGCTAACTTGTGAATATCATCCTCCTCTTTATATGTGTGAAAGAGGTCGCTGTGCATTGCTTTCATTATGTTGGACTTTATTATCAAGTGTGTCCATATATCACCTGGGTCCCATATGTCAATGCAATTGGGAATTTGAATCGAAGTATCAGTATGCCCTTTGTTGCATGTTGCATCTTTGACCCTATTATCCTTTTTAGCACGTTGTTTGCGATAAGAAGAAATCTGAAATGGCATGGCGTAACACAACAAATCTGAAGTATGACTTTTTTTTCATACCTTGGGCTGTAATCAAATAGCTTACCCTTCTCCAAAATATTTTAAGTGCTGTTTTGCTTGAATTCCTATCAATTTTGCCTCCTTCGCTCTCCTTAGCCAACCATCACACCTCTTTTGGGTCTTTATCATGCCTTTCGTGCTGGCTTGCAAAGTAGTTGGGTTCCTTCCAACCCTAGGATCCACTTTTGTTGTGGATGGTAGAACATTAAGTTCTGCCTCACATGTGTGATTTATGCCCTTCTTTTCTGTTGAACTCTTAGGGCAAGTAGCAAAAGGCGCTTCCTCTTGGGCTGGAACATTTCTTCCACTACCCTTTTTCATGGTGGATGTCTCCATGAGTTGTTCACTAACCTTTTTCAAGTTTGAATTCTCTTGTTTTTTTATTTCTTCCTTGGAATTCTTATGAGCGTTTGACTTTCCCTCTTTCCAATTTTCTTTTTCTTTTCTCATCACAATTTGGGAATTACTCTCCTCTTCCTTTCACAACCTTCTTATGTAAGCACACAACCCTCTTTTACTTCGGTCCATCGTTTCGTGTAACTTCAAGAACTCATCAAGGATTTTGGTGGTCTCAAAATTGTACCTTTCTGTGTTCGTTTGAATTTTTATCCTCACGTTTTGAATTGGATCTGAGTTCCTCCTTACGTAAAAACTTAGGTCGCCAATCCATTGTAGACAATTCAAATCCCACAGCTGGCCAAGAAAAGACTCTAATACCACTGTAGTATCCCTTTTAGGGCATATTTTGCAAATTTGGAAATCAACCATAAACCCTAACACCAATAATAGAAATTTCTGATTTTTATTTTATTTCAAACCCTAACAAAATTTCAGATTGCTGAAAGTATGAAACTAGGGCACAAATTGCAATATTTACCATTAAATAATTGCCCCAAAATTCGGAATAGTTACAGCCACCAAAAACATCTTCAAATCTGATTTTTAACATGCAAATATGGCTGGAAAATTCACAAATAAATACTCGCAAATTGTTTGATGAATCAAAATACCAAATATTAGAAATTTGTCCCAAAAACATGCAAATTAGCCTCCCAAGGTGGGTCACCACCCTTGGAAAAGCTGTCCAGGTGGTTCGCTGCCCTGCAAGGGCTGTCAAATGATTTGCCGACTTCAATAGCTTCGCTTCACCACAGAACCCATGCCAACTGTTGTTCTCCACCAATGATGCCCTAGGAATCCATAAATCTGCCCAAATATGACCTCTGAACAAAGCCACCCAGCTGAAGATGAGGGGCTTTGTCCCCAAATTCTGATTACCAAAGAAGGGTTTCGACTTCCAAGGTAGAAAGTTAAGCAAACATGCTCAAACTCATAAATTTTATTCAAAAACATGGTACCTCTCAAATGATCATCATTCCTCTTATACTCTTCTTTTTCATCAAACCCTTCCCAAAAAGGGGCGCTCCACTTGGAGGGAGAGTTCGAGTAGTTTTAAAAAGATCATGCCTTATCTTGATTAAGGGTTAACCCATGCTCCAAAAGCCCCTTTTTAAAGTCATAATCAAAAATAGAAAAGGGCTGGCCGACATAAAGTCCCTTAGACATATTATTATTTTAAGTATTCAGGAAAACTTTTATTGTAAATAATAATATTTTTTAATCTCAAAAAGGGGACATTACAAAAGAGTACTTGCCTAGAGTTGATTCTATGTGATGTGGTGCATGGTGGGTTGTTTTCAATTTCTACCACCTCCTTATGCCCACGCTTGGTGTCATGATCTTCATATGAGTATGGAAAACTCCTAGGTTCTTCCAACTGTGTGGCCAACACACATTTAATGCCATTGACATATCTCTGTCACCACTTTGGTTTCAATGTAAATGAGTTGAGATCTTTCTCCTCAAAACACTCTATGAAGAGTTGGCCATCACTAGTGACAAAGGTGAGCCCATCACCACACCTTTGGTTGGCTCATATAAGTTTCCACGGACATTGAAGAAAGTTGATCTCAAATAAAGCTCCAGAAGTTTAATGGTATCCTCATCTATGAAATATCTTTATCTCATTTGCCTCCACAAGTGGGATCTTAGTATTCAAAGAGACATCTAAACTAACTAGAATATTGCTATCATCCACGTTGTTATTGAGATTTTTAAGGGCCAAAGACTCCTTAGCATTTTTTTTGGAATCTTTTCATATCTATGTGCCACAACATAGTCTTGACAAATCTCTCCTAAAATATGCACAAGAAAACCCTTGATTGTATGCTCAATGCCGACCACAAGGATTCAAACTATCAAAGAGAATGGGCTTCCTTGGGTGGTTAAATGAAATTCAATTTTTTATGTAGAAGAGAGAATATTTCTTGAAGAAAAATGTTGCAAAGCCAAGGAAGAGAAAATTTTAAGTAGAGGAAGGGACATCACATCTTTCCTTGAAGTTCCTTTATCATTTTCTTTTGTGTCTTTTGACGTAGATGCGAAGTTGCAATGATTCAGGTCTTCTCACCCAGTCTTGTGTTAGTTGGACCCAACTCCTTAATGATAACCACACCATATGAAAGGTCTTAAGCATCTTATGACTAGGTCCATAGGTCTATTGTCTAGTGGTAATTTGGAGCGCTTATTGCCACAATGACCAAGGGTCAAATCTCTTTAGGAATTCTCCCTATGAATACAACAATTAAAATGTAACATGTAAATGGAGTTAAAGAAAAAGAAAGAGGATATAAGTAAACATCATGAAGAAATCATTAAGTGTGAGGATTTTTGATGCAAAGTTCTAGAGCAATTAATAAATAAACTAAGTTTTTATTTCCTTGCCTTAGCATATTGAACAAAAGGCTCAACCTACCAGACATATCAATGATTGTGGATTATCACTTATGGAAGAGGTTGCATTTTGGCTTTACCATTCGATGAAATGCCACGTGAACACATGTAACCTTGTGATGAGTTCTTTGTATACATGGCAACTTTCTTAGAAACACCACTTATGTCTTGGAGTTCACCTTGATATTCCTAGTAGCAGTTCCTCCCTTTCCTTGGATCCCGTCACGTCTCTGGACCAGTCTGCTATGCATCTCCAAGTTTATTAACTCCTTTTACAAGACCCTAGGTAGTTGTCATGACCTTATGTGGTCGTTTGGGGGTACTTTTAGATCTCTCAAGTCCAATCCATAGTGTCACCGTACGACTTTTGGAATCTGCAGTGTACAGCACAATCACACCGTGGGTCTTTCACAATAGTCACAGTGCCACAATGATTCAGTCTTGGATGTTTTTGAGGTGCCTTAGCAGTATTTTCTACACTTTTGGATATTTGGACTAGGTGTGATGTCATAACTGTCCCACTTGGTTTATAAATTTTCCTAAATCTTAATCTTATTTTCATCTTGACATCATCCAATTTATAGCAATTTTACAAAGCACACTTGCACATGATCACCTTCATCCAATCTGTTCCCTCCCATACAACACACCATTAGAGCTTTTTTTATCACTGTTAGAATTACACTTTCATGCTTATTCTCCAGCACTCATTCTGTCATTTTTGTATTGCAATTCTACTCATCCTAGGAAGACATTAGGGCAGTTTAGGGTTCTGTAATGACCCCTTCTCAAATCTGAATCTCACAGTGACCGTTGGCCTATTTCTGGAAATCCGTAGGCTATTCGGAAGGTGCAAATAAGGGTTTCCTATTTTTTTAGGATGTTCTTGCTCGAAGTTTTGATGGCAAAATCTTTCTGGGTTTTTCGAGAGCTTCGCGGAGGTATGTTTGTTTCGGTTTTCTGAGCATTTCCAGGAATTTACTATTTTTAGTAAATTCTATTTTTAGCAGCTAGCAGGATTGTCACAAGGAGTTAACTTTCCTTTTCAGTTGACTCATTCAGTTTTGGGCTTTAGAATAAGGTCTTGGTGGAATAAGTTAAATAAGAAAAAAATAATAATAATAACGTTATATTTTAACGTTGACCTTGGCCTAGTCGAAATAACTTAATGTTATTTTAAAAGGGGACTTGAAGGGGGGCGCCATCATTGCATGGAAAGGGGCGCCACTTTTGGAGATAAGGCTTCAAGGGAGGCCAACTGAAGCCTATAAAAGAAGGCATTGGGTTATCATTTCATCATCTTGGTTGAATACATTGTTATGCTGCCGCTTTGGCTCTAGAACTGCTTCGGGGAATGAAGGCCTCCTAGCTAGGGCATCATTTCATGCTTGCAAGACAGCATCTAGTGGTGATTCTGTTATTGATATTTGTATTTACTTATGTATTGATTTCAGCTATTTCATTATCAGTTATTTGATATTATTTGAGATTCAGTTATTGTAATTCTGTATAAGACAGAACTAGGTTTTTACTCATAAATCAGAAAAAACAAAGAAAAAAGTTCTGGGCATCATTTCATTGTCTTGGTTAGGCTTAGGCGCCCCTTTGCTGAAATTTATAGAATTTTTAGAGTATGCAGTGAATTTCTAGAGCAAGTCGCCCTTTCTAGCTGGGACGCCCCTTTGGGGTTTGCATTGGTTTTTGTGTAACATGTTTGGATGTAGATTTGATCAGAATTTTGATGCTAACTTGGGCGCCATACTTAGGAAGAGATTTTGCAACAGAAATCAGGAAGATTGAACAAGATTGGTGTGAGTTATGAACATCTGAAGAATTTAATAGGTGGCTGGTTTTTTCTTCTTCTAAGAGCAAATTCTTCTTATTTTGTAAGCTGACAGTAGTACTGGTAGCCATTCTTATTTGTTCAAAGCTGATTTCAAAAGTGCAATTTCTATTAAGTTATTGTATTAGTTTACAGCTGCGCCTTATGGTAGCTACTTTCCCATACTGGGTCAGAAAGCACATTCTGGGTGTAGAGCTCCGCCCTATGGTAGCTACTTTCCCTTCTGGGGTTAGCAAGCACATGCTGGGTGTGGAGTAGTTGTATTCTTCAGTATTTCAATTAAAGCATTGTTATTACTTTCACTCCGTCATATGGTAGCCCCTTACTCCGCCTCGGATTGGGTAGCACATACTTGACGTAGAGTTCCTTTGTTAGTAATTTACTCCGTCTTATGGTCGCCCCAACTCTGTCTTGGATTGGGTAGCACATACTGGACGTTGAGTTCCATTTCTAGCATTTAAAGTAGCAGAATTGTTTCAGTACAATTGGATTTATCTTTTAACCTTAACGGTATTTATTTGTAATGTTGAAATCCAATATCAAAAAATAAAAAAAAAATTGACTCGGGTGTATGAGCATTTGGGATCTGAGAAATTGAAAGTTGCATTCTCTAACCTCACTTTAGTTATAAAAAACTTAAAAAGGAAAAGGAAAGTAATCTTCTAGTTTGCATTCTAGGTCAGATTACGGTTGTATTTCAGTTAAAGATTACTTTCCATTTATTTCATTATTGCAATTAGAATTGGTAGAAAAGCCTTCTTTGGTTGGGACATGTCATCTATCCAAACTGTAGAAAATATATTCCAAACTCTAGTTTGTTTGCTATGCTTAAGGGGGAGGAGGGGAGTGGCTAGGCTATGTATAGTTGAGTCGGTACTGAACCGAATGAATCTAGAGGTTTTTGTTTCTATTTATTTTACTTACCGTAGGTTAATTTAGTTGGACTTAGGGCCTATCCTTCACATATGTTTGTTTCACCGTGTATGTTTTGGATTTTTTGCTTGCTTTTTGCTCCACTCTCTAGTATTAAATTTTTGTCCAGATCTTTGCAATCACAACACCCATGGAAACAATGCCCCTATAAATGTCCAACATAATTACAAATGACTCCAAAAACACCTTGATCAATGTAAACTATATACATACGGAAGGAAACATTACTTCAGTAGGATATGCCTGAAACCTTCACATGTAAAAAATGCCGTGTGATTGGTTACCATAATTTTGGCTACAAGAACGAGCCCTTTGAAAATGATATATGGTTTCAATACACTTATACCATTCGATATGGATTGTGAAAAACATATGGAAAAAATAGAGACATCAAACAATACATCAAATGCTACTACAATGTAGGAAGATCAAGACAAGAATATATATAAAAATGGTACTAGCATCAGTGTATTTATCCATTATTTTTATGTTATGGTCAAATCAAACAACTCACTATCCTCTTGGCCCTGTTGCGGTTATGGATGATGATGTTGTTGGTCCTTCTGGCTTGTCTGGTTCAAGCCTTGCTGCAGTGGTGTTACTGTGCAGGTTTCTGGTCTTGGTCTCAAGCTTTGTTTTTCTTCAGCACCTTGCTTCATTTCTTCAGAAGGGTCCTTCCCTCGTATGTCTATTTGTACTTGGAATTAGACCAATGGTTTTGGGTTTAACTGCACTAGGTTTACCCCTTCTAGTTACCCTAGTACATTTCTATTTGCAGACATTAATATTATTTATTTATTTCTATCCACAAAAAGATACATAAAGATCTCAAAAAGGTAATTTCAGACCATTCCCAACCAACAGTAAACAAGGCCACTTACAGATTAGAACTACTAAACATTAAATGCTTATGGTTTTTCATTTCAATTTCCTAAACAAGGCATTATTGACAATTGACAAGATCCTCCTTTGTTAGGAACAAATACAAAAAGAAAACTATGAAATTGAAATATAAACTATTAAACATACGTCATTGAAGGGACAAACAAATGAATTGAAGAAGTCACTTGCAAAAATGCAATTTTGACTAGAAAATGAAACTTATCAAGGACAACCAATGTCCCCTCAAGGGGAGAGACATTACAACATAAGACATGCATTGCAACAAAAAATTAACCACTTGCATCTTCAAACTCATGGAAATAGCCTCGATTCATCACTATAGAAAGGTTTTGATCTCAACCAGAGCAATAAGAAGAAAATGTTAGTGGGCCTACAAAGTCATCCAGGCCCACAGGGTTAATTGGTACCATAGGATTACCTCGCCCAAAAAATTGACTAGGACCATAGTATGAGTTATTGGGAAGACCTTTGACATGGAAGACATTGCAGACACCTTAATCTTTGGGTGCATAGAGTTGACCACTGATACTATAGGATTAACCCCCGAGGTACCCATTGACTCGGGTGTTACATTCCAGCTGAGGTACACCAAAGCCAACACAAGATGGAGAAACGAAGACGATCCACATATGGTAAGTATGACATAAATTTTTACACAAAAGAGGAGGCCTCTTAGGCCCCCTTGAGAAGGGAGGTTTAGCACCAAATGCATTTTTAAATACACAACATAAAGAATTCATTTGACACATTCATATGATGTTTTGTCTATCTAGAACTGTATATTAACAGTAGAAATGAAGAAGTTTTAAGTTAAAAATCATCATGTACTTTTTGATAATGACATTTTTTCTCATTTTCGCATTCAAGGCAGACAATTTCTTTCTATTGTGCTCCATCTTCTATGCCATCATTGAAGTACATTCTAACTTATTTCTTGCTGACTTTATGCTGCAAGTAATGGTAAATTAGACAAATTTTATAGATATTATTCTCTATCCTTATAATGATGGCCACAGGTAGGCGTAAAAAGCTTTTGCTGATAAGACCATTTTAAAATAACTGGAGTTGATGCTGATACCTGTTGTCAATCAGACTCACACCCTTGTGAAGGTATTTTCAGGGCTTCACAGTTTGCTGAAAGATGGAAACAATCCTACGTTGTGGGTGGCTTAATTAGCTGGATTGAGTCTCTAGATTTTAAGGGTTAGCTCCCTTTGGTGTATCAACTAGGATCTCTACTCTACGCTACAAACTGCCGGGAAAAGAGAAGAAAAAATCCTATCTAATAATGATGACACACTTGTATTTTGGTTCATCCACTTGATTTGAGCTCCTAAAAACATTGATTAAATAAGAAAAAGACTGAACTTTCAATTTCAATTGACTGGTATTTCATGAAAAGGTTCAATCTGGTGATCAAAGCTTGAGGGAAATGAGGGAATAAGCTTGATTCAAGGCACTAACCAGTTATTTATATCCACTGTAACTTCAGCGAAAAGACATTAAACACAGAGCGTGACCTGCATAATCTAATCAGCTAGTAACTAGGTAAGAATCAAGACTTGACAAGGAAGAAAAATTCTATAACTTGTGCAAATCACTGACATAAATACACTATACCAGCATTCTAGTATCTGAAAACCACAAGGCTTCTATTTATCTGAAAATATTATAAAACTCAATCTTTGGTAGAATTTGGTCTTGCCAAAAGAGGGATTTTAATTCAAGGCTGAAAAGCCAACTTATATAGAAAAAACATACACAAGCAAGAGATTGGCGCTGAAAATAGAAGAGGAGATCAACTCCCACATTACACAAGTCCAACTTCAGCGATGCCAAGATAACCAAGCCTTTAAATAATATCTTTTTGTCTTCTGTCTTGCATGAAAAGCTCTTTGGCGTTGGAAAAGAATGGTGAGCCCATTTCATAATCTTTATTTAGAATAAAGGTTAAATTCTTCAAATGTGCATGGATCTTTGGACATTCAATTCTCTTCATGCATGATGCTACGCCAAACCTTAGATGAAGAACCTCAGTTTGAACAAGACTTGAAAATGTTGAAAGCCTTCAATTAAGATAAACAAGAGTGCATGCAAGACCTGTCAACTAGTCAACCAAAGTGCAAGACTAGTCAACTCCAACTCACTCCATTTCGCATGAAAAGGCTCTTGAAAGAAAAGCGTGCATGAAATTTCATGTTGGCGTAGAAGGGATGAGGTGGGCCCAAATTTGACAAGTCAAACTCTTGCATGGAATGCTATGCCAATAGCCAAAGAAGAAAATGCCTCT